>NC_044222.2:19266727-19636727 GCF_003957565.2 Taeniopygia guttata | reverse complement strand
CCCCTCCTGATGGACATTCCCAAGGATGTTCTCAGCTGCCTGTGCCTTCCAGGATGGATCAATCCCCAAATCCCCTTGGAGCAGGGAGCCCAGGCAGGGCTCTTTGTCCATTAGTGGAGCATTCCCAAAGCCTCAAGGCTTCCTCCTGGATGTGTCCCTGTAATTACGGGGAAAACACGTCCTTTATAACGATCGGATCCGGATCAATCCGCAGCCACGACCTATTTTCCAATCAACCCTCCCCCCCAAAAAAAAACCCCAAACCAAATCCACCAAAACACTTTAAAATGATTTGTTGCGATCCCCCGGCTCCCCCAAATCCCCCCAAGTATTCCAATCCCTCCTTCCCCAATCCTTTATCCCTTAAGGTTCTTTCTGTTTCCATAACCGGGATTCCCAATTCCGGCGCCGCCGTTCCCGGAGCTCTCCCCAAGCCCCCCTCCCCACTTAAGCCGTGTGGGATTACAGCCCTGTAATCTTTGGGAACACATGTTGGGAAGGATAAAAGCAATTTTGTTGGGAAAACCGAAGGCCAGGTTCAGCCGGAATCAGCCCCGGCTGCACGGAGCTCTCACCCCTCGCAGGCCCCGTGGGAGGAGGGAATTAAGGGAAATAAAACCCAAAAAAATGCTGAATTTTGGCCGTTTTCCCCAGGATTGGTCCAATTTGCTGATTTGTGCCCAGGCAATAATTCCAGCCTGGGGTTTTTCTCGGGCTCGGGGCTAATCTGGATGTAATTCCTGAGCCCCTGGCGAGGCCCAGCCGGGGATTAGGGGTTATATAAATGTAATTTCCTAATTAATCAGCGCGGGGCCAGCCCTACGCAGGGTTTGTCACCAGTGGTGGCACCCGGAGCTCGGCGGGAGCCAGGGAGGGGTTACATAACTGGGAAAGATCTGGAAAATCCACGGCCATTCCCACTGCTCTCAGCCAAACCCCCAAAGCGACACGAGAGAAACCCCAAAAGGATCAGGACACCCCAAATCACTGGGATTTGAGCCTTCCCTGAAGATCCCAGCATCTGAAAGGAAGAGGATTTTGTTTTCTTCCCCAGTATCCCATGAAAAAACGCGTTCCACAGCCTCCTGGAAAATAAACCGTAGAGTTCCTTGGCTGCCCTATATTTCCAGGTGTGTTCCACCAGCACTAATGAACTAATTAACTCTCAGGTAGATTGGAGCACTCCAGCCTCCAAATGCCAAAACAAATCCTGCCATAATTCCCAGGAATCCTTTTCATTAGCGGCTGCCTAATTATCCCATTAATAGCACATCCCGGGAGAGGCGTTCGCTTGGCAGGCAAATATTTGGGACGGAATGAGCAAACACGGAGACAAACGGCTCCGTTTGCCCAGGGAGCCGGGAATGCCAAAGGGGTCAATTCCCAGGGGGAAAAAAATGGAAATCCATGGAAAAACCGATGTTTGATCCAGGGGGCACAGCTGGGCAGGGGGTCCTGGGGTGGTGTCCCCTGGGGAAGGATGTGATTCCCAGAAAATGGGGGGTGGGAAAGCGAGGATGATGGCGTGGCAGGATGGTGATGTCATGGCAGGATGGTGATGTCATTGCGCTAAATGGTGTGGTGGGATGATGTCATGGCAGAAAGACGGTGTCATTGTGGAGGATGATGTCATGGCAGAAGAATGACGTCATGGTGGATGATGATGTCACAATTATGTCATGGAAGGATGAAGTCACGGCGGGACGATGGTGGGGGGCGGTGCCATGGTACGAGGATGTTGTTGGCGTGATGTCACGGTGAGAAGATGATGTCACAGCAGGAGGAGGATGATGATGATGATGTCACAGCAAGGTTATGATGATGTCCCAGCAGGATGATGATGATGATGATGATGATGATGATGATGATGATGTCACGGCAGGGTTATGATGATGGCAATGATGTCACAGCAGGATGATGATGATGGCGATGATGATGATGATGTCCCAGCAGGATGATGATGATGATGTCATTGCAGGGTTATGATGATGGCAATGACGTCACAGCAGGATGATGATGATGGCGATGATGATGGCAATGATGTCCCAGCAGGATGATGATGATGGCAATGATGATGATGATGTCCCAGCAGGATGATGATGATGATGATGATGATGTCATGGCAGGGTTATAATGATGTCCCAGCAGCGTGATGATGATGGTGATCATGACGATGATGTCACAGCAGGATGATGATGTCAGTTGTGATGATGATGTCACAGCACAACGATGATGATGTCATGGCAGGGGTATAATGACATCACAGCAGTAGGATGATGACGATGATGGCGATGACGGCACTGATGTCCCAGCAGGATGATGATGATGACAATCATGACAATGATCTTCCAGCCAGGATGGTGATGATGATGACAATCATGACGATGATGTCCCAGCAGGATGGTGATGACAATGATGGCGATGATGACGATGATGTCCCAGCAGGATGATGATGATGATGACAATCATGACGTTGATGTTCCAGCAGGATGGTGATGACAATGATGGCGATGATGACGATGATGTCCCAGCAGGATGATGATGATGATGACAATCATGACGATGATGTCCCAGCAGGATGGTGATGACAATGATGGCGATGATGACGATGATGTCCCAGCAGGATGGTGATGACCTCATGGTGGGAGGATGACATTCATTCCTGGGATAACAAAGCAGGAATGTCCCCTCAGCTCGGGACCCACGGAGAGGAAGGCGAGGAACAGGCAGCAGGTTGGGAGTTCCTGTGATCCCAGCGGGCACAGAGAGGAAATCCCACACTTCCCATTCCCACACTCCCATTCCCAGCCCCTTCTCAGCCCTTTCCCGGCCATTCCCGGCGGGCTGAGAGTGCCGGGACCCCGCCGCGAGGGAGAATGAGGCCGTGCCTGGGAAAGCAAAGGTTAATCGGAGCTCTGCCAGGCTGGCCTTGAATGAGCCGAGCCTAAAGCGCAGCGGCTGCAGCTGGAGCACAAAAAGGGCTTTGAGCCCATTGTGAGCCCGGCTGGGACCACACAGGGGACGGTGACAGCGGAACGGGGACTGGCCCGGCGGTGGGCTCCTCCTTCCCTCC
This sequence comes from Taeniopygia guttata, assembly GCF_003957565.2. Lineage (NCBI taxonomy): Eukaryota > Metazoa > Chordata > Aves > Passeriformes > Estrildidae > Taeniopygia > Taeniopygia guttata. Next base: position 19,633,654 of record NC_044222.2, on the reverse strand, counting down.
CTCCCTCCTTCCCTCCCCTGGAGTTCCTGGAATCCCTGCCCAGAGCATCCCCTGGATTTCCTGGAGCATCTACCCGGCCAGAACATCCCCTGGAGTCCCTGTTTCTCCTGGAGGCCCTTCCAAGAGCATTCCCTGGAGTTCCTGGATCTCCAGCCAGAGCTTTCCCTGGAGCCTCTGCCCAGAGCATCCTCTGGAGCTCCTGGATCCCATCCCACCCCATCCCAACTCCATCCATTATTCATGGCCCAGGCTTTGATTAAAAACCCGAGCAGTGATGAATATGCAAAAGCTCCGAGGAACAGATTTGTCAGATTGTCCGCCCTTCATCCCCAGAAAGGAAAATCTCCAGAGGTCCTGGAATTGAGGAGCTTCTCCCCAAATCCCAGCGTTATGGTTGGGATGAAACTCCTCCCTTCCCGCATCCAAATGGGAAAATATTTATGTTGGGAAGCCGGAGGGAGGCCAGCGGGGAGAGGGACGAGCGCACGAGAGGAAATGTGATTTTCATTCACATTGTGACTCGGCAGCCATTTAATTATTTTAATTAGGCTTAATTAGTGGTAAATTTACAATGATATGCTTGATACCTGGCATTAAATCTTCCATGCATAAATGTTTTGTTAAAACGGGAAAATAGGCGCGTGGCACCCTGCCAGCAATTAGTGCTGAATGCGCTAATGACAGATTAGGGCTGGGCCGTGATTCCCGGTGACAGCAGCGCCGGGAGCCGGGAGCTTCCATCTTCTATCGGGAGCAGGGAGCTTCCATCAGGAGCAGGGGTCTTCGATCGGGAGCCAGGAGCTTCCATTGGGAGCAGGGAGCTTCCATTGGGAGCAGGGAGCTTCCATTAGGAGCCAGGAGCTTCCATCGGGAGTAGAGAGCTTCCATTAGGAGCCAGGAGCTTCCATCGGGAGTAGAGAGCTTCCATTAGGAACCAGGAGCTTCCATCAGGAGCAGGGGTCTTCGATTGGGAGCCAGGAGCTTCCATTGGGAGCTAGGAGCTTCCATCGGGAGCTGGGAGCTTCCATCAGGAGCCAGGAGCTTCCATTAGGAGCCAGGAGCTTCCATCGGGAGTAGGGAGCTTCCATCAGGAGCCAGGAGCTTCCATTAGGAACCAGGAGCTTTCAACAGGAAGAGAGAGCTTCCATTGGGAGCTTGGAACTTCCATCAGGAACAAGGAGATTCCATCGGGAGCCAGGAGCTTCCATCAGGAGCCAGGAGCTTCCATTAGGAACCAGGAGCTTTCAACAGGAAGAGGGAACTTCCATTGGGAGCTGGGAACTTCCATCAGGAACAAGGAGCTTCCACTGGGAATGGGGAGCTTCCATTGGGAGCCGGGAGCTTCCATCTTCTATTGGGAGCAGGGAGCTTCCATCAGGAGCCAGAGTCTTCGATCGGGAGCCAGGAGCTTCCATCAAGAGCCAGGAGCTTCCATCAGGAGCCAGGAGCTTCCATTGGGAACAGGGAACTTCCATCACAAGCCAGGATCTTCCATCTGGAGCCGGGAGCGCCACCAGCACCTGCAGCACCGCCGCTGGCCAGAGGAGCTCCCAGGGCAGCGCAATTCCCAGGGAAACGCTGGTGGCTGGGATGGGACCAGCTCGGTGGTGGCCCCCTGGTTCCCACACCAAAATCACCTAGAACATTCCCAAACTCAGCAGCTCCCAGCGGAAAATCCAGCTCCATCCCCAGGCCTCTCCCCCGGCCTCTCCAGGACATCATTCCCGCATCCTTTCCCATATCCTGGTGTGTCAGCGCTCTCCTGACTCAACTGATCCATCCTTTCTTTCCTGTGGAGTTCCAGCTGTCGGAATCCTCCTGCTCCTTTGGAATTCCACCCAAATTTGGGTCTCCTGGATTTCTATCGCAGTGGGGAAGGGAGGCTGGAGAACCACGAGGCTGCTCCGAGCCCTGGGACCAGGCAAGGAGCGGCACTGGGGAAGGAATTCATGCTCTGCACGGAATCCAGCACATGGAGCAATCCCAATGTTCCAATTACCACTGGAAACCCCGGGAAGATGAATTCCAGTGGTTCCTAACTACAGTGAAGTGCACCAGGAGGGTTTTAGCTCTCTCCAATTCCTATTGATCTTCCTGTCTCCCACTCCTACTGGAAACAATTAGAGGTCAATAAGCGACAGGAGCTGGAATTCCCAGCTGCCAGAGAAACCATTTGGAAATATTTCCTTGTCCTTTTACACCCGGAGCTCTGTCAATGCCGCCATCCAATACTTTTTTATGGAAAAAAAAGGATCTTAGAAAATCTATCCGTGCTGTCTCCTGGCCTGGGAGCAGGGGGGATGAATCCAGAGGAGGGAAATCCAGAAGATAAATGGCAGGGAAGCTCTGCTCCAACAGCCCCATCCATCCTGGAAAGGCTGGAACGCCGTTCCCCTCAGCGTGACCCTGCTGAAGGATGGGAAATCCTTCTCCAGAATAGCCAGGGAGGAAATCCGGGCACGGAAAAGTGGGAGGCGAGTTGGAAACAGCGGGAGGGCACCGATTCCCTGTCTGTGGACGAGGAGGGGGGAATGCTGCCGGACCCCACGCTGGGTCCCGGTGGGATTCAGGGCTTGGATTCCGTGCTGGAATGTGGGTGGGATGCACGTGTTGGATGCAAGTGTGGGATGCACGTGTTGGACGCGCATTTTGGACACATCAGTTGGTTGCATCCATTGGAAGCAAACATTGGATACATCCATTGGATGCACATGTCAGATACATCCCTTGGATACATCCATTGCAAGTAAACATTGGATACATCCACTGGATTGATGTGTTGGATACATCCATTTGATACATCCATTGGAAGCAAATGTTGGATACACCCATTGGAGGCACATGTTGGATACATCCATTGGATGGATGTGTTGGATGAATCCATTGGATGGATGTGTTGGATACATCCATTTGATACATCCACTGGAAGCAAATGTTGGATACACCCATTGGAGGCACATGTTGGATGCATCCATTGGATGGACGTGTTGGATACATCCCTCAGATGCATCCATTGGAAGCAAATATTGGATACATCCACTGGAAGCAAATATTGTATATATCCATTGGAAGAAAATGTTGGCTACATCCATTGGAAGCGCATGTTGGATACATCCATTGGATGGACATGGTGGATACATCCATTGGATGCATGCGCTGGACCTTGCATTGGATCCCCATGGATGAGCAGTCGGACACACGTTGGGATGCAAACTCCGGGAACACGAATCAGATTCCCACGGCTGCACGTGCTGGACACGAGTGTCGGATGCACCCCTTGGAATGAGCACACGTGTGGGGTGCACACTCGGGATCCGTGTGGGATGCACACTCGGGATCCGTGTGGGATGCACTGGGACACCCCAGGAGCAGATGAAGCACCGGGACAAGGCCTTGGCATCTCTCTCCAGCCTGAGGAGAAACACCATTCCCAATGGAAATCCCGGGATGCTTGGCAGGTGTGACCAGTTTCCCAAGGCACAGGTGGGTGCTGAGCCATGGAGCAGAGTTCAATTCCCAGCTCAATTCCCAGCTCAATTCCCAGCTCAGTTCCCAGCTCAGTTCCCAGCTCAGATCCCAGCTCAATTCCCAGCTCAATTCCCAGCTCAGTTCCCAGCTCAGATCCCAGCTCAGTTCCCAGCTCAATTCCCAGCTCAGTTCCCAGCTCAGTTCCCAGCTCAGTTCCCAGCCCAGTTCCCAGCTCAGTTCCCAGCTCAATTCCCAGCTCAGTTCCCAGCTCAATTCCCAGCTCAGTTCCCAGCCCAGTTCCCAGCTCAGTTCCCAGCTCAGTTCCCAGCTCAGTTCCCAGCTCAATTCCCAGCTCAATTCCCAGCTCAGTTCCCAGCTCAGTTCCCAGCTCAGTTCCCAGCTCAGTTCCCAGCCCAGTTCCCAGCTCAGTTCCCAGCTCGATTCCCAGCTCAGTTCCCAGCTCAATTCCCAGCTCAATCCCACCAGGAATCATCCATGGTACATTGAGAGCTGCTGAGGATGAACGTGGCTGGAGCATTCCAGAGTCACTTATCCCTTCTTTTCCCAGCTTGTTAACTCTCCTCCCGAACTCTGCTGTCATTCCCAGCCAAATCCGATGGAGAATGGGAAGGATCCCAGAGCACGGAGAAGAGAAAAACAAAATGTGGGATCTGCTGGATCCCAAGGAGTCACGGAGAGCTGGGAATCATCCAGCCCCTTCTCCCGGGGATTCCCGGGCACTGCCACGTGTCCCGAATCCCGGAATGACCCCCAGGGCACCTGAGCGCTCCTGAGCTGCCCCAGGCACGCTCGGGAATGTGACCCGATCCAGGAGCGGCCCTAAATCAACCCCTGGCTCCGGGCCTGTGGATGTGCCTTTGGATGCGCCTCTGGACAGCCCCTGATTTAGGAGAGGTTTGGATTTCACTCGGATCCCATCAGACACACGGGCACTGGAGGGGGGAGATTTTCCAGGAGCTGGGAAAAAATAGCAGCAGCTCCAAAGGAAGAAGGAGAAGTTCCTTCCCGGGCCTCTGAAGGAGGAACCACTCCAGAGATCATTAAACCGAGCTTAGCTGATAATTGGAGCTTATAATTAAAAAATGATTTATTGACAGAAGCTTTAGTGGGAAATTATGTTGGAGCTTCCTGTTAAATCCATAAAAGTCCTCGCTCACATCCTTAAACTCCAGGATTATTTCTAACAACCCTTCTCCCTGGCAGGGGAGGGAGGAGCAGCTCTGTACCTGCTCCATTCCTCCCGGGAAAATCCTTCCTCATGAATTCCAGGATGGGATAGGCCTGGAGGAGCCACTTCAGCTCCACAGAGCCCTTCAGCTCGAGATGAACCTGCCCTAAATCAAGCTAAACCTGTCCAAAATGAAGATGAACCCATCCAAAATGTAGATGAACCCGTCCAAAATGAAGATAAACCTATCCAAAATCAAGATAACCCCCCAAATTCCCAATCCAGAGGATTCCCTGCTCATCCCACAGCAGCAATGCCATCCTTCCTCATCCTCCTGCCTGGAAAAGCCCAGAGAAGGTTTAATTGGGATTTAATTTTGATCTGATAGCAATGAAATGTTTAGTAAACATCAATTATTATCCAGGATATTTCTTCAATCATTTTCCAGGACCCCAACGACACCAGGGATGTGTATCCCACATACGGAAACCTCCAGAAATTGTGAGATTTTTTAATGAACAATCAGCTTTTAAAACATAACAGCGCTTCCAGAGGAGGAAATTAAAGGATTAACCGGAGCCAAGCCAGGATTTGGGAGCTGGAGGAGCCACAGGAGCAGTGGGAAGGCCGGGAAGTGACATCCCAGCCTTGCTCCTGCTTTTCCAGCAGCATCCAGGGCTGGCCTGAGCATCCTCCTGACGGCAGAGCCCTCCCGAGCCGGGAATGGATCAGCAGAGGGGACTTGGGGGAACGTCCCCAGCCTCCTCCTGGGAAGACGGACCTCATTCCTGATGGATTTTAGGGGGGCTGGGCCAGCAGGAATTTCTCCTGCCAGGTGACCGAGCAGCTCCGATTTGTCTCTGCCCGCAGCAGCAAAAGCCCCCCGGGAGCTCCTGCAGCTCCATCCCAGACAAAGCCGCCCTTTATCCCGCGGCGTTTTGTTCCCATGGCACGGAGGTCAGCGGGAAAGGAGATTTATTAAGGCATAAACAAACCTCGGGAATGCTGCCGGTAATTCCACTTCCGTCCAAAAGCGCGGTGGGTTTTAAAGCTCCTTTAAATGATCTCTTCCCAAAGAAAACTCCCGTGTAATCTGCCGGGGAGGGAGGGAGGGCTGTTGAGCCATGAATTATTCAGGAAAGGCTCTCGGGAGCCTCTGGAGATTATTCCCACCATTGTCCGCCCTGATGGGTCATTATGCGCTCCCCGGATTTAATCTTTGGGGCTATCCAGCGGCACAGAAAAAATGGATGAATAACAATTTTCCTGTAATAACCTTCAACTAACCTTTCAACCGGAGTGAGTAATTCCAATCCTATTTTCACATCAATGCCGCAGTCAAAGCCAGGCAATTATCCCTTATCTCTTCCAGAACCCTCCTCCTTTAATTTTTAAAGGGATGTTCAAGCACTTACTGGAGGCAGGGAGAAGAAAGGAGCCTGCGATGGAGTTGGGGAATGTTTTGATGAGCAGCGATAGGGATGAGCTTTGGATAATTATTAATTTCTCCCCCATTTTGCCGCATTCCTCAGTTCCCAGTCTCCTCACCCTGCTGGGAGAGCGAAGGGATCATCCCCCCAATTCCCCGAATCCCCGCTTTTTGTCCCCAATTCCTGAGTGTCCCCGGCACTTCGGGGTGGCTCTGGTGTGGCCTGGCTCGCAGGTGGCTCTTCCAAAGTCACCCATCAGCATTCCCAAAATCCCAGCGCTGCTTCCCGGGATGCAAGGCAGAGAAAAACCATTCCCCCGTTCCCAGGCGGTGTCCCCAAAGTGGGGACATCACCCTCGGTGTCCCCAAAGTGGGGGACATCACCCTCAGTGTCCCCAAGGCCCATTCCGTAATTCCCTGATTATATACATATAGAAAAAATATTTTAAAAGTTATAAAAATATATAAATATAAAATTGTAAATATATCCATATAGAAATATATGGATATATAAAATACAAATACATAAAATTAAATATATAAAATAAGAATATATAAAGAAAAATTATCAAAACACATAAATATAACATTTAAAATATATCAATATAGAAGCATAAATATTTAAATATATAAAATAAGAATATATAAAGAAAATTATCAAAACTATAAATAAAAAATTTTAATATATGGATATAAAAATACAAATATATAAATATATTTAATTTTTAAATTCAGGACATCCCACCTTTCCGTGATTCCAAGACCCTGCTGCAGCCAGCACCCCTTCCAGCCCCATCCCAGCAGGGATCTGGCGTTCCCTCTCCAGGCCTGGATCACATCTGCCATAAATCCAGGCAGGAATCACTGCCCAGCTCCCAGCCCACTGGGAAAGGGGAACAACCAGACCTTGTTTGGGGGGAATTCCTTCACCACGAGCTTCCCCAGGGAAATCCAGCCACCCCAGCATCCAGGCCTGGCCCTGATTATCCTCCCAGTTCTCCCAGTCTGGGCTGGTGTTGCCCAAGGCCTCTGTCCCGATGCCGTGAGCGCGTCTGGCCGGAGAAATCTTGGAGCCAAGGCTCCATAAATTCCTTATTAGTCACCCTGAGCTGCATCCCAGGGCTCTGGAATAGCTGCAGGCCTCTGAAAAGCCATTAACAATCCCGGGAAATAAACAGCGAGGGGAGAAGCCGGAGCTGGCTCTGCTCTGAAATGCTGGGAGATTTCCTATGGAGGAGGTTGGGAATAAATCCAGAACTTGTGGAATTCTCTGGAAGGTGCCTTTGTACTGCCTGGGCTGGCTGTTCCTGGGCTATCCACAGGGAAACAGGCAGGAATTCAGGGATTGCTCCCTCCCTGCCAGGGCAGGAATTCAGGGATTGCTCCATCCTTGGAAGGGTAGGAATTCAGGGATTGCTCCATCCTTGGAAGGGCAGGAATTCAGGGATTGTTCCATCCCTGCCAGGACAGAAATTCAGGGATTGCTCCATCCTTGGAAGGGCAGGAATTCAGGGATTGCTCCATCCCTGCCAGGACAGGAATTCAGGGATTGCTCCCTCCCTGCCAGGACAGGAATTCAGGGATTGCTCCATCCTTGGAAGGGCAGGAATTCAGGGATTGCTCCATCCCTGCCAGGACAGGAATTCAGGGATTGCTCCATCCCTGGAAGGGCTGGAATTCAGGGATCGGATCGCTCCCTTCCTGCCAGGACAGGAATTCAGGGATTGCTCCATCCCTGCCAGGGCAGGAATTCAGGGATTGCTCCATCCCTGCCAGGACAGAAATTCAGGGATTGCTCCATCTCTGCCAGGGCAGGGTCTGGATGTGCCTCTGGAGGAGGAGAGATGTTTTCCAGACTTTGTCCTTTGCTCCTTCCCTGTGTTCAGGCCTGTTACAAATCCCAGGAATGCGGGAGCCTGCGGATGATTCCGGAGGCTCTGGAACAGCCGCCGTGTCCCTGGGGACCATCCGCTGTCCTCAGTGGAGACCCCACCCAGTGGATGAGCCAGAGGAGGAGGCAGCACTTCCCGAAACTCCAAGGATTATCCCAGGGATTTCAGGGGCAGGTCTGTGCCCCAGGCAGCGGTGCCACATCTGCCCCGTCCCCAGGGTGGGCACCGGGCTTTCCCTACATCCCCAGCTGCTTCCCAAGAATTCCTTGGCAGTTCCAGCGAGTGAGGGATCCCTTTCTCATGGAATGTCCCTCGGGATCCTTTGGTTTTGCTCCATGAGAGGAAATCCTGGCACAGGGAATCCCCATCCCTGGGGGGTGCAAATCCATGTGGATGTGGCACTTGGGGACATGGTCAGGGGTGGCCTGGCAGGGCTGGGAATGCTCCAACTCCACGACCTTAGGGGGCTTTTCCAACCTGAATGATTCCATGAATCTTCAGAGAGGTGCCCACCCCTGTTGGTGTCCCCTCAGTGTCACCCAGAGCCAATCCTTGTCCCCAATCCCACCCTCCCGGTGATCTGCAGAGCAAACCACCCCAATCCCAGCATTCCCAGATCCAGGAGTGGAGAATTCCCACCCCGGAGCTCCATCCCGACCCGGCATCAAAGACAAACATTTTGTCAGCGCTGACAAAGCTGAGCTTTTAGGAAAGGGGGGAGAAAAAAGGGAAAACAGGAAAAAAAAAATTAATTGGGACAACTTCCAGCAGGGAGCCTGGTGTGCTGGAGGCAGGAGAGCCACCCGGAGCAGGGAATGATTTAGAGGGAAGCAGGGAGAGGATTTGGGAAACCATGGCACCGGGTCCCCACGGTGCTCATTAAGGTTGTACAGATTGCAGCTCCCAGCTCTCCAAAGTGCCCGTTATTAATCCATAAAAACATCGCCCGAGTGATTGAATCCGATGATTACTGGAGCAGGCAAACACGAGAGATGGGAAAATATCCCGGCACTCTCCTGCAAGGCTCCGGGAGCAGGGAAAGAAAAAAAAGATGGGATTAAAAAAAGGGAAAACGATGTGAAATATTAATGAGAGCTGTTTGCCCCCGGGCACAGAGCGCAATCCAGGCTTTCCCGAGGACATCCAGTGGAAGAGCTGATTACCAGGGATAAACATCCTGAAATATTCGGGATCTTTGGATTTCACCTCTGGTGTGGCCGCCAAAGCCGATTCCCTTATCAGCCCTCTGCAGGCGCGGCCCCGGGGGATCCGGAGCGCCGGGAACGATGGAATTAGCACCAGGATGAGCCTCTGGAAGATGGCGCGGGAGCCTCGGGCAGAGCAGCGGATTTATTGCCGGCTGGGATCCCTGGAAGTGTAACCAATGGATTGAGGACACCTCGGGAGTGCCAACAATTAGCAGGGAAGCGGGGAAGGAGGAGCGCCCACGGTGCCGGGCGGGGCTGGAAGCGCCATCCCGGCTCCCAGGGATGTGGGAATGTCCCCGGGAGCGAGGGCAGGATCATGGAGCTGCCCATGGGTTGTGCTTGTTGGGATTGAGTCTGGTTGTGCCAGGTATAGTTGGGAATAGAGCACCCACAGCGCTGGTTTTCCATGTTGGACAGGGATGAGCTGTTGGACAGGGATGAGCTCCCGGTGCCACCGGACAGGGGACACGAGGGTGACACTCGGCGCCACCTGGGCACTGCCACGCCCACACACCTCACCTTTCCCGTCTTTCTCCCAACATTCCCTTCCCGTTTTTGTGCTGTTTTCCCCTGAATCCCAGAATCCCAGAGGCTGGAAAAGCCCTCCAAGGCCATCGAGTCCAGGCTGTGCCCCATCCCCACCACTGAGTGCCACATCCAGGAATTCCTTGGGCATTCCTTGGGAATTCCTCAGGAATGTGTGCTCCAAACCTCCCTGGGCAATTCAATGCCTGGCCACCTTTTCCATGAAGAAATTCCCACCTGGAATGGTTTTGAGCAAACAAATGGTGCTGCTGATGGGAAAACAGCCCCATTCCCACTGGGATCTAATGGGAGAACAGCCCCATTCCCACTGGGATTTAATGGGAGAGAACAGCCCCATTCCCGCTGGGATTTAATGGGAGAGAACAGCCCCATTCCCACTGGGAGTTAATGGGAGAACAGCCCCATTCCCACTGGGATTTAATGGGAGAACAGCCCCATTCCCACTGGGAGTTAATGGGAGAGAACAGCCCCATTCCCACTGGGAGTTAAAGGGAAAACTCCCACTGAGGATGGAGCCGAGATCCACAATCCCCAGGAACAACGGAGCTGGGATGCAGCGGAAGAGCTAAAATTAACCCGAGAGCTCATTAGCGAGACGAGGGAACATCCAATAAAGTGACATTTTCCTTGTAACACGTTGCACTTGGAGGGTTTTCTGTCCTTGGCAATGGATTTGCCGCTCGGAGGTGCTTCCCTTCTGCTCAGCCACCGAGCCCAGGCTCATTAGGGAATTTTTAATTAGCTTTTCTTTTACAGGGAGACTGGGATTGAAGTTTCCACGTGAGCAGTGAATTGTAGATCTTCACATTAAAATCCCAGTTCGTCCCCGGTCTCTCCTCAGCTTGTCTCCATCCAGCACCGGTGGTTTGTTTGTTCAAATCCCAGGGAATCCCAAAAGGTTTGTGGAATCCAGCCCGTCTGGATCCTCGCTCAAGGAGACAGGTTACTCATTCCTTGGGCTTTTCCCATAGAAAAGATTCCATCCGGCCAATCCATGGGTAAAACCAGGACAAGGAGCCCCAGGCCATGCCAAGCCGAATTCCCAGACTACAGTGAAGCTCATTCATTCATCCCTAGGGATGAGGCAGGGAAAGGAATCCCGATGGCTTTGGAAGAGAATTCCAGAGAAAACAAAGGCCTGACTTTAACAGACTCAACACTTTGGAATTACCGGCCCATTCCAGGCCCACTGGAAAGGAGGAGGAAGGGGAACTGGGAAAAGCCTCCCTCTTTCCTGAAGTCCTGCTGCAGGTTTTCATGGATAAAAATCAAATCCTGGAATTGTTGCTGGCCCAGGAAGGAATCCACTTGGAGCTGTGATGTTCCAGAGGCGCTGGTGGAAAGGAAGTGGGAGAACACGATGCAGAGGACAGGGATGTCAGGATGGAAAGGACAGGAATGTCACCATGAAGGGAAGGGGGATGACATGACATCATGGCCGTGCCAGCCCTGGCTGAGCTTCCTTCATTATTCCCCCTTTTTTCCCCAAAAAGATGGGAAAATTTGAAGAAACAGGAGCACAGCTCTCCCAGATTAAAGCATTCAAGGGTCGTTTGAATCCTGCCAAAAGAAGGAGATGCTCACCTTGGAAATCTCCTGGGAATCAGGAGAGGGGCAGAGGCCAGCCAGGCTGCAAATTCCATGAGAAACGGGCACAAACCCCGGTGAGGTTTGGCTCCAGCTAAATCCAACCCTATTCCAGCGCCATCCCAAACATCTGGGGCTCGCTCAGACAAACAGCTCCACTTTTGGGTGGCGATAAATAAATAAAATAAATAAATAATTAAGCGAATCTGTTTGGAAGCCGATAAAGCCGTTAAAAAATTTATTACAGAGCCAGAGCCTGGCTGAGATTGCAGCCTGAAAGCCTCTTCCAGCACCAGCTCCCGCTCTGATTTCCCGGGAAGTGAAGGCCGAGCTCTCCTCTCAAACCCCAGCAGGCAGCACCGATCCAGAGAAAATTTCAAGGGACATAATTAATAAGAATTAATTAACCTGAAGGATCCGGCTTGCTGCCGGTGGCCTGACAGGTTCGGCGAGCGAACCGCGGGCCAGGCAGTTTTCCTCCCTCTCCCTGTTTTCTGCACGGATGAGGAGGCGGAGGCAGCTCCGGGGCGGCAAGGCACTTCCATGGTCCGCTTCACCTTTAATGTCGGGAAAGGAGTTAAAAAACGGGAGACAAATTTCTCACCAGGCAGCTCCGCGCGCGGCGCGGCCAGCCCGGGTTTCCGTATGCATGGATGGGCTGATGCGCGGATCCGTCATAAAACCGGCATTAAAAATTAGCCGGAGCTGTTAGGCCGGCGCAGCCGAGCAGATGGTTCGTGCTCGGAAGTGTTTCGGGAGTCTCCTTTTATCATTCCTGGATGCCTCATGGCCTGGGATTGTCATTATCCACACTCTGCGGAACATCGCGGCTCTGCTGCCGCGTCCTTCAGCGCGGATGAGTTCTTGTGGCGTGGGATGGGATGGGATGGGATGGGATGGGATGGGATGGAACAGCATGGAATGCCATGGGATCACCGGAGAAAGGCACAGCTTGGCACCATGGCCATCCCTCGGGCGTTTTCCTGCTCCAGCTGCCCAAAACGCCCCTGGAGCAGAGCTGTTGGCACTGTGGGTGATCTGCTGGGATTTTGGGAACGTTCTTGAGTCACAGAATCCTAGGATGGGATGGGTTGGGACCTTAAAGCCCATTCCATCCCACCCCTCCATGGGCAGGGACGCCTTCCACCATCCCAGGGTGCTCCAAGCCCCGTCCAGCCTGGCCTTGGACACTTCCAGGAATGGAAGCACTTCCAGGGATGGAAGCACTTCCAGGGATGCGGCATCTGAGGGGGATCTTAACTCTCCTCGGAGAGCCCCACTCCATATCCCAATCCTGCATTCCCTGCTCCGGTGGGTGGGAGCAGAGACCCCATCCAGGTGCTCCCACCCCCTCTCCTGTGATGCTCTGCAGCTCCATCCCCTCCAGGAGCTCCCCGAGACCCTCCAGAATGCCCCAAACCCATCCCAAAGCAAACATCGGGATGGGGAATCTTCAGGGATGGGGAGGGAATTGGATGTGAGCCCACCCCGCGTTGGGGTGGGAGCTCCAAGGCTCCTTCTGCGGTGACAGAAGCCGCCCCTAATTAACATAATTAATGACTTTGTGGCCTCTGCAGGCTGCAGCCCCGCAGATTCCCTCCTTCGTTATCGCTAATTAGGCTCCCAGCACCTCGAGCCGGGTGGAGCCATCCGTTATTCCTTAATGATCTCCCCATTCCCGGGAGCTGCTGCGAGGGATGCGGAGCGCGGGGACACAGAGAGCAGATCCTTTCTCCAACAAGTCCCTTCATCTCCTGGAGGAAAAATAAAATAAAATAAAATAAAATAAAATAAAATAAAATAAAATAAAATAAAATAAAATAAAATAAAATAAAAAAAAAATAAAAAAAAATAAAATAAAATAAAAAAAAATAAAATAAAATAAAATAAAATAAAATAAAATAAAATAAAATAAATAAAATAAAACAAAATAAAATAAAATAATAAAAGCCCTGGATCAGGACGGAATTGCTGTCACACTGCTGCAGCTCCTCCTGGAGCGGTTTATTCCCTCCTGGAGTAGGAATCCTCCTGGGATCCTGCAGCACGGGAGCTTTTAGGGCATCCAAGGGAAGCAGGAGGGATGGAGCTGGATGGGATCGAGGTGGGGAAGGAATATCCCGTTTTTCAGGAGACAAAACCTCAGTGTTTTGTTCCCCTTAGGGCTGTACATCTCAGGCCTGAAGGGTTTGCTTAAAACCCCGCAATCCTCCATCCAATGGCAAAAATCCCGGGATCTCTCCCTGCATCCATCGGCATCACAGATCCTACGCCATCCCATGGGCTCTTCCCAGTCCCAGACCTCCCCAGTTTGGATGAATTGTGGAATTCTGGAATGGTTTGGATTGGAAAGGAACTTAGAGCTCATCCCATTCCACCCATTCCATGGGCAGAGACAGCTCCCGCTATCCCAGGCTGCTCCAAGCCTCATCCAACCAGGCCTTGGGCATTCCAGGGATCCAGGGGCAGCCACAGCTTCTCTGTGCCAGGGAACCTTCCAAATATTCCCCCCTGGCAGTGGGAATTACAGCCCTGCCGTGGGGTGATGCCAGCAATGAGCATCCCAATGGTTTTCCAAGGATCCAATCCCCTCTCCGTGTCCATCCCAGCCTGGGCTCCGCATCCATCTCTGCTTTTTCCGCGAGCCCTCGGAGCCTGGGTGGGATTGGATTCAAATGTGCCAAACAATCCTCATTTATCCCTGCCAGCTCCCAGCCTCCTCCCTCTCCACTCCTGTTTTCCTCAATCGCTACCTTTATTTTTGCAATGTGTCTATAATTACCAAATGTTCCGAGATTCCGCCCAAAATGCCTCCCCTTGGAATCCGGGGATGTCTCCTCGCTGCTGTCAATTTGGGTTCTAAATGTTGTGATTGATAAAATTAAACTGTGAAGCGAGGCACGAAATCTGTCTCGTAGACACCACTTCTTTTTAGGGCTGGCATGAGGAGAAAACAACGCCAGGCAGGGGGAAAAAAAAACTTTAAAAATCACCGAATGATTTCCTGGAGAACGGGGGGAATTTGTGAGTTTTTCCTTGAGGAGCCTAATAAGACATCCTGAGCTGGAATTTTTATTCAGTTCCTTGCGAGATTCCCAAATTTCTCCACTTTAATTGCTCCAAGCAGGGAAGCTTTAGTCACAGTGTAATGTACCCAGGCATGTTCCGGCTTTAATGAATCATCCCAACTCTGCATTCCAAGCAATTAAGGGAAATCTGGCTGTTCGTTAGTGAGGCGGAAAATAAATTTAATCTCTCTTCTAAAAAATCAATTATCCTGCTGTAATGGAGAATTCAATTTGGGTCATGCTCCATAAATTTCCCGGGTTTAGGAGGTTTGGTGAGTGCTCGTTATTAGGTTGTGCACGTGGGGGAGATTTGGGGAATGGGGAGGGATTGGGAAACATCCTGGAAGTTTCCTTGGGAGCTGGAGCGGGTTCAGAGTGAAAGAGGGGAAGTTTAGGTTGGAAATAGGGAAGGAATTCTTCCCTGCGAGGGTAGAGAGCCTCTGGAAAAGGGAAGGATCTAGGGAAACCTCAGAGCAGGGCCTGAAGGGGCTCCAGGAGAGCTGGAGAGGGACTGGGGACAAGGATGGAGGGACAGGACACAGGGAATGGCTCCCACTGCCAGAGGGCAGGGATGGATGGGATACTGGGACATTGGGAATTAGGAATTGTTCCCTGGGAAGGTGGCAGGGGCTGGGCCAGAATTCCCAGAGAAGTTGTGCCTGCCTCTGGATTCCTGGAAGTGTCCAAGGCCAGGCTGGATGGGGCTTGGAGCAGCTGAATTCCAGAGGGACATGGAGCACCTGGAGGAGCTGGGCCAGGATTTGGTGGGCACAACCTCGTTCTCCATCCCGGGGAATCCACGGGAGGGAATCCAGAGGCAATCCCGGCGCTTCCCGGCACTTAAACTCCTGACTGAGCTCGGCTTTCAGCAGCTCCTAATTAATCTCGGCTCTCCGTGGGTGATCAGGGCTTCGCAGCTCATTAAAGCCTTTTCTCCTTGGAGAGTCTTTTCCTCTGCTTCCCTTTCCTTGCGAGGAGGATTCCATCCAAAGCTGCCTCCGGCTGCCCGGCTCCGAGGAACAAATCACCTCGGCCGTTTTTAGGATCGGGAATTTTTCCACCCCCACAACTCCTTTCTGAATTAAAAAAAAAAAAGAAAAATTTTGTTCCCATCAGCTGCATTTCCCAATCCTGATCCTAAGTTTTCCTGCAGCTTCCATGACTCTTTCCCTATTTATTTAAAGATTTTTTGGATTGAGAACATTCAAAAACCCTTTGGCTGCCATCCGCATCTTCTTTGGGGTTTCAGGGCTGGTTTAAGCCTCCCCCCAAAATCGGAGGTGGGAATAATGCCGGGGAATCCGTGCCCCTGGAATGTGGCTGACACACGTCTGGCTCCATCCATGAGATAAGTGTTATTCCCAATCCATGAGCCAAGTGCAGCTTTTACGAGGAATGAAACCTCCCAGCTGCAAAAAAAACCCCAAAATTTGCTGTCCAAACGAGCTCTCCCAGCTCCACATGTTCCCAGTGGTTTTCCCTCCTCCCGGGGTTTATTCCATGTTTTTGGAGCCCTCGGCATTCAGAGAGGGATCCCCCAGATTTATCCCACAGGGAAGGGATGCTCAGGCCAGGATCCCATGGGATCTGCCTGGATCCCAACCTCTTGTGGGAAAACACAGTGTTTTTCCAGGTTTTATCCCAGTCCAGGGATGATCCTGCTCCCAGACTGGTTTTTGGAGAGGTGGGAAAAATCCCAGCGGGTCTGGAATGGCTCCAGGGAATGGGGAGGTGTCCCCAGCCCTTGGAGCCCAGATCCAGACGGATTTTGGGAGCATCCATGGGCTCTCTGTGCCCAGGGCGGGATCTGTGGGAAGCGCTGCCTGCCTTTGGGTACTCCAGAGGTGATTCCAAGTGAAAACTCCCAAGCTGGAATGCTCAGCCTCAAACGACACCACGGACCAGACAGGGCTTGGACAATTCCAAATCTGGGCTGTTTGATCCCTGTCATCGCCAGCCAGGGAAGATCCCAGGTGGAACCCAGGATGAGGAGATGTGGGGTTTCCTTGTGGCTCATTCCCAGGGCCCCAAACACCACAGGAATTCTGTCCTGGGACTCCAACGGCTCCTGCTCGTTGGTCTGGGGGAGGGATCAGCATTTCATGGGATCCTGGAACGGGCTGGGTTGGAAGGGACCTTAAATCCCTTCCCATTCCACCCCTGCCATGGCAGGGACAGCTCCCACCATCCCAGACTGCTCCAGCCTGGCCTTGGACACTCCCAGGGATCCAGGGGCAGCCACAGCTGCTCTGGGAATTCCATCCCAGCCCTTCCCCACCTTCCCAGGGAACAATTCCTTCCAAGAACCCATCAATAAGTGGATTCTCAGGAATGGTCCCAATCCTGTGCTCCTTCCATGCTGGAATTCCCTTCCCCCAGATTTTATAGGAATTTGTTCCCTTCTCTTCTCCTGCTGTCATCTTGTGGGGGAGTTAATCAGACCAATAACCACCCCTAAATTAGCGGTTAATTAGCGCCAAATAATCATTAAGCTCTCCGAATTCCCAATCTCCAGCAGCCCTTTCCCATCCTTTGATGTTCCTGGAGTTCACTGAACCCTGGAGAAGCTCCAGGACGGCAGGAACGCTCCAGATAAATTTATCCCCACCACGTGCCCGAGGACGGGGGCGCATCCCGACGGATTCAGCGGCGCTGCTGTCCCCGGATCCCATTTTCCCACCCGGAGCTGAGCTGACCTTTGGCTGTGCCGGCCAGCTGGAATTCTGACAGATGCAAGCACATTTCTGGGAAGCCGCGTCCCGCCGGTGGCTGAAGGTCCGGCTGTGGGAACCCGGCACATCCCTCTGGCTGCTCCAGACCCTGGCAGGGGCTCGGAGACCCTGGCACCAAGTCAGAAACACCTGTGGCTTCCATTTTAGCCCGTGGAAAAAGCTGCCAGCTTCGTGTGAGGGATTACAAACCACAAGGGTTTGAGTAGTGTGGTAGTTGGATTGACACAGGGTGAAAAAGTAGAATTTTGGGGTTTAAAAATAATGGGTTCAAGGATGGAGGGATTTGGGGGTGTCCTGACCTTCTTCTTGCCCTCCCTGTCTTGCTGTGATGGTGACACTTTTCTGTTGGTTTAAGGCAGAGACACACTGTCCAACAGAAATTATAGATATCAGCACATTATTGTAAATAAAGGTTTACTAAAAACGTAGTTTTTGGTATAAAATGGTAACACCACCCCAAGGAGGGGAGTTTGCTGCAGACTGACCTGCTGGACAGAGCCAGCTCCTTGGGAAAGCTGTCAGAGATAAAATAAACAACCTCGGGAAGCCGACCCTGCGCATTCCGGCTCCTTCTTTGGCCGCGGGGCTGGGAGAAGAAGACTTTTGACAATCCTGGGGTCACCTCAACCTCCAGCCCCCCAAGAGCCCGCGGGCGCTGCGGGGCGATAGGAAGATGGATTGGCTCCGGAGAATCCCGATCCCAGCCCCGCCTGGGAATAGGTTTCCCACGGAGAGGCGTTAATGACTTTGATATCAACGATCTAAATATGTCAACCTGCGCCTCGCGCTGGGATCAGGGAACGCTATATTTATCCAGCACTGCCATTAGCAGAATGCTAATTAACGGGATTCGGTTTCCAAGTAAATCCCGGCCCTTCCAAGTGCTGTAACGCAAAACTCGTTTCTAATCTCCCTGGAGCTGCTGCTGTTCCCGCTCATTCCTTGGGATTAGGCAGATTTATTTTCGCTGATGGCACCCCCAGGTCGGGTTGTGGCACCGGGGCTGGAGCTGCTCCCAGAGGATCCTGAGACAACTCAATCCCGGCTGTCCCCATCCTGCCTCCTGCCCGAGCACGGCCTCAGCTACACGGAATCGTGGAATCCCGGAATCCTGGGATGGTTTGGGGTGGGAAGAGACCTTAAATCCCCTCCCATCCCACCCCTGCCATGGGCATGGACAGCTCCCACCATCCCAGGGTGCTCCAATCCCTTGGGCACTGCCAGGGATCCAGGGGCAGCCACAACGGCTCTGGGAATTCCAGCCCAGCCCCTTCCCAACCTCCCAGGGAACAATTCCCAATTCCCAACCTCCCACCCAGCCCTGCCCTCTGGCAGTGGGAGCCATTCCCTGGGTCCTGTCCCTCCATCCCTTGTCCCCAGCCCCTCTCCAGATCTCCTGGAGCCCCTTCAGGCCCTGGAATGGCTCTGAGGATTCCCTGGATCCTTCCCTTCTCCAGGAGAACATTCCCAGGGCTCTGAGCTCTGCCTGGATCCTTCCCTTCTCCAGGAGAACATTCCCAGGGCTCTGAGCTCTGCCTGGATCCTTCCCTTCTCCAGGGGAACATTCCCAGGGCTCTGAGCTCTCCCTGGATCCTTCCCTTCTCCAGGGGAACATTCCCAGGGCTCTGAGCTCTGCCTGGATCCTTCCCTTCTCCAGGGGAACATTCCCAGGGCTCTGAGCCCTCCCTGGATCCTTCCCTTCTCCAGGGGAACATTCCCAGGGCTCTGAGCCCTCCCTGGATCCTTCTCTTCTCCAGGAGAACATTCCCAGCTCTCCCAGCCTGGCTCCAGAGGTGCTCCAGCCCTGGAGCAGCTCCGTGGCCTCCTCTGGAATTTCTCCAGCAGCTCCAGGTCCTGCTGGTGCTGGATCCAGAGCTGAAGCAGCTCTGCAGTGGGGCCTCACCTGAGGGGGACAGAGGGGGGACAATCCCTGCTTTCCTACTGGGAATGTGCCCGGGATCAATTGCTCAAGACACTCCAGACCTTCACCTCCCAGAGGAGCTGGGATTTGGGAGGTGCAGGACAATTTTTGGGAGCTGGGAATGGCTCAGACCTCTCCCAGCGCCAGGGAAAGCTCCGGGAGCAGCAGCCCCATCTCATCCCTGCTCCCAGCCCAAGGTGAGTCAGGATAATCCAGATTTCTCTCCCGCCAGCACGTTAAAAATATCCGTGCCAGCCTCTGGAATTTTCCAGGGACAGCTCAAAGGGAAACAGCTGAGGCAGGGAGCTGCAGCTCCACATTCCAGCTATTCCCACTGCCAGCTCCAGGGAGATCTCCATCAGAAGGGTTCTGGAGCTCCCTCAGCACTAAAAGGATTTCCAAAATCTCCAAAATCCTCAAAAGTGATGGATGTGCTCCTCTACCAGGCCCTTCCTGCCTCCAAAACTCCAGCTGGGAATCACTGCATTCCCAAAAAAACCCCAAAAACAAAGAACAAAAACAACAAAAAAAAACCCAAACCCAAAAAACCCCAAAAAAACCAACCAACCAACCAACCAAAAAAACAGGAAAAATTCTAAAATTCAAGTAACTCTGTGACATTCTTGCTATTTCCAGAATGCTTCTGAGCCAAACCTGCACATCCCAAATTATCCCAAATTCATCCTCACCACTCCCAGCTGGATGTGTCCCCTCTGGACACATCCCTAATTCCGGAAGGGATTATGCCAGGAAGATGTCCCTGCTCATCCAGGTGCCCTGGGAAGGACGGGATGAGGCGGCCTCAGCCTCTTCCTGAGCGGTCACAGCCGACTGGAGCAATTTTCCAGCTGAAAGGAAAGCTGTGAAAACTCCTCACGGATCACGGGAGCCATGGCTGCAATTCCTGCTCCAGGGCTCCAGGGATTTATCTCTTGTTTAAAAAGGGAAAAAAAAAACCCAAAAAAAAAGGGAAAGGCAACGCTCCGTGTCCCTCTGGAGCTCCAAAGTCAGGAGAGCGCGGGCTCAAGGTCGGATCCATCCTCAGCCCATCCAACCAAAGATTCCCATTATTCTTTGCGCTATTTCAAATCCAACGGAGCACAAAGCCACGGAATTCTGCAGGGAAGAGTTATCCTGTCCCTCCGCCAAGAAAAAACCACGGGATACGAATGAGGAGGGTGCAAAGTGTCCCTGTTCCCAGCCCTGGGAATGTCGTTGGGATTGGGTGGGAAATCTCAGCGCAGCTCCCGGGGATCCATCGGGAATGTGGCAGCATGGATGGCTCTGGGACAGCTCCAGGAGGATCCTGTCCCCGTTCCCTGGAGCACTCCCATCCCTGCAGGAAAGGCCATGGATGGCACGGATCAGCCACCTCCACGCCTCCCTTTCCAGCCTGGAATCTTCTTCCCAAAATCTCCTCACCCATCCCTCCAAGCTGGGAATTCCCCGGGCACAGGGACAACCCGTGGACAGCACAGGGTGCAGCAAACATCCCATTTTTCTCTGGGGTGGGATTGCAGAGAATCCTGGAATGGTTTGGGTTGGGATTTTAAAGCTGATCCCGTCCCACCCCTGCCATGACAGGGACACCTCCCACTATTCCAGGCTGCTCCAAGATCCATCCAACCTGGAATATTTCCAGAGATGGGGCATCAAGATTGATTCACTGCTGCATTTCCAGCAGCTTTGGGATGCTCCCAAAGGGATCCACATCCCTGCTTTTCCCTTTTATTATTGTCCCTCCAGAATTTCGTGGATCATTGTGGATTCTTCATCCTCCCAGAATTTCCATCAAGGCCCTGTTGATGTTCTGGGCTCCAGGGACCTTCCCAGCTCCTCACCTTCCAGCAGAAACCCTGGTGCTCCTGGATTTCCAGATCCTGGATGGTTCCACAATCCTGGAAAAATCCTAAAAAAGTTTAAACAGAACCAAAATAAAATCTGGAAATATGCTTTAAAAATCCAGCTCGGATTTTTAGGTAAAAAAAAAAAAAAACACCAAACAACCTTTTTCCTTAAAATCATACTTTAAATCTTTTTTTTAACCTTTTCATTGGATGCTCCAATCCCAATCCTGGAAAACTGCATTCTACCCTTTGGAGGCAGATCAATCACTTCCCTGAGCCTGGAATTCCAGCCTCCAGCAGCGTTCCAAGCCTGGGATCTGAGCACTCCAAGCACAACACATGCAACCACTCAGGAGCCAATTAATCCCAGCGGAAGCGCCCTTGTCGTTACATTTCCGGAATAATGCCGGAAAATTCCCGTTGCGTGTCATCGGGAATCATTTAGGGACATTTGGATCCCAGTTTTTTGCTGTCAGAGCTTTAAGGAATGAACAGATGACGGATTTCTGGAATGAGGCTCTGCTTGGAAGACGAGGTCGGGTTGTTTTCCTGCTGTTCCGCCTGGATAATTTGGGATGTTCCAAAATAATTAGGGTGGGTGATTAATCCCTTACAAGCTCTCCAACATGGAAGAGATCCCAGACTGTCTTAGGGACATGGGACAACACTTTTAGATCCCCAAAATTATCATTATATCCCAAAAAATAAATTTTTTGGGATACAATGATAATTTTTGTGCCCCCTAAAATGACATCGTGGCACCTCAAAAAAATCATTGCACCTCAAAAACAAGGAACTTTATGCTCTGAAAGTCCTAAAATGCATAATTACACCCAAAAAAAATATTAGACCCCAAAAAATATCATTGCAACACTCAAAAATATTGGCATTACACCCTAAAAAGTATCATTGTACCCTAAAGAATATAATTATACCTAAACCCCATAATTTCACTCTAAAAATCATCACATCCTGAACTCATCCCTATACCCCAAAAAAATCACTGCACCCTAAAAACCATCATTGTACCCGAAATCCCATCATTACACCCTAAAAACATCATTATAATCAAAAAAACCACCATTAGATCCTGAAAAACATCATTATATTCCCAAAAAATCATCATATCAGAAAAAATACCATTATATCTCCAAATAATCATTTTATCCCAAAAAACACCATTATACACCAAAAGCATCATTATATCTTAACACTCCAGCTTCATACACTTAAAAATCAGCATTAAATCCCCAAAATAATCCTTATTCCCAAAAAACACCATTAAACCCCAAACACTGAAATCCAGGCTTGGAAAGAAATTAAAATATCGGAATTCCTGTCCTGTGTTCCCAAGGAAAAGTGTTCCCCCCCAAAACCTCTCCGGTTCTTTGGGATAAATCCTGGTGTGGGCCGTGGGGCTCAGGGCACCCAATCCATGTCTGGGACATGGGGTGAAATCCAAGGAAAAGGGGATTTCTGGAGCCACAATCCTGTTTTTCCAAGGGCCACAAAATAATCTTTTCCGCACCACTAAACTTTGGGAAACGGCTTTTAATCGATTCCATGTGGTTTCCCCTCCCCTTTCCCCGATCCCCGTGGAAGTAGCCCAGGGCTGGAAAACCACCTCGCTTCCGCCGCGGTTCCCGGCGCAGGAGAGCGGCGGAGTCGCGGATAAATGTTGGAGGCTCCGTCGGTTTTCCCATCTGGCAGCCAGGCTGTGCTGTGAAAGCGAAGGAGATGCATATGCAAATATTCCCGGGCTGCTTCCAGGATCCCGAGAATTTTTATGATGTAACCACAAGAAGAGGTTGGATAGCGGTGACGGTATGGAGCTCCGGAACGCCGCGCGTGGAAACGGAACGCCGGGAAGCAGAGCCGCGGTGCCTCGCCCAAGGAACGGGGAGCAGGTTGGACGTCGGAGATCTCAGAGTGGTCTGGGTTGGGATGGTTTGGGAAAAACCACCACAAATCCCAAAAAATGTCGGTGGGGAAGTGCCAGGCGCTGGTGGGGTGTGGTGGCAGCTCCCGGGATGTGTCATTGTCCCAGCAAGGACATTCCATTGTCCCACCAGGAATGTGCCAGTGCCCCGCCAAATCCCACCATGGGTTTTCCATTGTCCCACCAGGAACATGCCATTGTCCCACCAGGGACATTCCATTGTCCCACCAAGGACATTCCATTGTCCCACCAAGCCTGTGCCATTTTCCCACCAAGGACATGCCATTGTCCCACCAGGAACGTTCCATAGTCCCACCAGGAATGTGCCAGTGCCCCTCCAAATCCCACCAAGGACATTCCATTGCTCCACCAGGGACACATCATTGTCCCACCAGGGACATTCCATTGTCCCATCAGGGACATGCCGCCATCCAACCAGGGACATTCCATTGTCCCACCAGGGACATTCCATTGTCCCACCAAGCCTGTGCCATTTTCCCACCAAGGACATGCCATTGTCCCACCAGGAACGTTCCATAGTCCCACCAGGAATGTGCCAGTGCCCCTCCAAATCCCACCAAGGACATTCCATTGCTCCACCAGGGACACATCATTGTCCCACCAGGAACATTCCATCGTCCCATCAGGGACATGCCGCCATCCAACCAGGGACATTCCATTGTCCCACCAGGGACATTCCACTGTCCCACCAAGCCCATGCCATTGTCCCCCTCTCCAGAGCCATTCCAAACCCACCCGGATGTGTCCCTCTTGTCACCTGCCCAGGGTGATCCTGCCTGGGCAGAGGCCGCTTCCAGCCCCACCTCCTCTGGGATTTTGGGATTCCATCCCTTGCAGGAATGAGGGATGGCCGAGCTCAGTGCCCCAGCCCAGGACACTCCAGCCAGGCACCGGTGTCCCCTGGTCTGGGGGGTGGCACTGCCACCTCCAGCCAGGGACATGTGGAGTGACTTCCCACCACCCCATCCCGATCCACCACAACCCCATTCCCTCTCCAAGCCCTGGAGAAGATTCCCAGCCAGCCCCGTGTCCCCAAAGCCACCTTGGAGGTGACGATGACATTGCTGCCGCTCTAATTAATGCTGACATTCTGCTGCTCTAATTAATGACGAGCCCCTCCCTTAACGAGCACCTTCGGAAATGATGGGAGCGCTTTGCCCGTCACCGACGCTCCGAGAGAGATCTTGGAATGAACAAAATATTCCTGTGATCTTCTCCCTGACAGGCTGGAAGCAAAAATATTTAGTGAGGAACTCCAAAATGCTGAATAATTCAGGAGGCTGCAAACCCCTTGATCATCCCGCTGACTCCGGGAACAAAATAGTCGGGATTTGCGCATCCAAAGCGGAGATAAAAACGCCAGGAGAAGAAAAAGGAGAAGAAAGAGGTTGAAAATTAAATTTAAAAAAGCTGATTAAAAACGCAGCTGTGCCAGAAGGAAGCCTGGGGAGCTGCTTCTTGAAGCCACAGGTGTCCCACCATCCCGGTTTTATCCATGGGAATGCAGAGGAGGGATCCTGGGGAGCTGCTTCCCTGGGAGTTCTCTGGGATGAAGCTGGAGGGACCCCCAGAGTGGCTGTGCCCAGGACAGAGCTCTGAGGGAGCACCTCCGGTTGTCTGGTGGCATCTGAGGGGACAAGGTGGCATTGAGCTCATCCCAAACCCTGTCCCTGTCATTCCTGAGGGCTCCAGAAGCAGGAGGGGCCTCCAGCAGCACCGACTCCCAAAGGATCTGCCGGGATCATCCCACAGGGTGGGAAGCAGGAACGGGGGAATTGTCTCCCTCTACTCCCTCAGGTGAGACCTCCAGCTCTGGCTCCCAACACCGGGAGGTCATGGAACTGCTGGAGAAATTCCAGAGGAGACCACGGAGCTGCTCCAGGGCTGGAGGAACGGGAGGATGGAGGGAATGAGGGATGGAGGGATGGGGGGGATGGGAGGTTGGAAGGATGGAGGATTGGAAGGATGGAGAGATGGAGGGATAGAGTAACACGAGGTTGGAAGAATGAAGGGATAGAGGGATGGGGGGATGGAGGGATGGGGGAATGGAGGGATGGAGGAATGGAGGGATGGAGAGACAGAGGGATGGAGGGATCAAAGAACGGGAGGTTGCAGGGATGGAGGGATGGAGGGATGGGAGGTTGGAGGGATGGAGGGATGGAGGAACGGGAGGTTGGAGGGATGGAGGGATAGAGGAAGGGGAGATTGGAGGAAATGAGGGATGGAGGGATGGAAGGATGGGAGGATGGGAGGTTGGAGGGACGGAGGGATAGAGGGATGGGAGGTTGGAAAGATGGTGGGATAGAGGGATGGGAGGTTGGAAGGATAGAAGGAAGGAAGAATGGAGGGGTGGTGGGATAGAGTGGTGGAGAGATGGAAGGATGGAGGGATGGAGGAACGTGAGGTTGGAAGGATGGAGGGATAGAAGAATGGAGGGATGGAGGAACGGGAGGTTGGAAGGATGGAGGGAGAGAAGGAATGAGGGATGGACGAACAGGAGGTTGGAAGGATGGAGGGTGGAAGGGACGGAGAATGAAGGGATGAAGAGCTGGAGGATGGAGCACTGCCAGGGGCGCCACAGCTGCACCTCCCACCTTCCGCTGGTTCATTTCCACACTAAATCCCTTCATCCCGTCGGGCAGGGAACGCCAGTGCCACCATCCCATGGAGAGCTCAGCCCAGTCTGGGCGGGCACCTTCCCACCCCCATGGCCCAAACCGGGATGAGCACAGGGACCTTTGGACACCAATCCCTGTTCCCGGGAGCTCCGGCAGCCCCGGAGCCGCCGGCGCTGCTTTATTTTTAATATTTAATGGGATAAAAGGCTGGAATTGCTTTTAAGCCTTAAATTGCTTTTCCCCTTTTATCTTTAAAAACCACGGCGAGCAGTTTTTGGAGGTTTTTTTTTTTTTTTTTTGGAAGTTTGTCCTAATGATCCCTGGTAGCCATTAGGTCGGGAATCAGGCACTTTCAAAGGAATCCATTAAATATTTCATTCCTCACTCCCATTCCTTTGGTTTTGATCTCCATTCCCATTGATTAAAGACACTGACGGCTCCATTTTGATTAAATCCTAAATCAAAACTCCCCCCCAAAAAAAAACTGCCAGAGCCGACATTTATGGAGTTCAGTAAACTGGGTGGAAGAACAGGAGTGCGAGCTGGAAAAAATCCATAAAATCCCTTTCCAAACAAACATCAGTTGACAGCAAACAGATGGATCTGAGGCTCTTATTCCAAACTGGAAAAAATTAAGAGTTGGCAGGTCCTGGGGAAAAAAAAAAAAAAAAGAAAAAGAAAAAAGAAAAAAGAAGAAAAAAAAGGAGTTACAAAACATCTTAAAGTTTTCCCCTTCGTATCCTGGTGTTGCTCTGGGCACGGGTTCAATATTTTCCGAGGCTACTGAAGGGAAAAGGGGCTGGAAACAGGGAAGCAGCTGGCACGGGAAATCCTTGGAAATCCTGGGGAAGATTGATGGGAAGCAGAGCTGCCAGCACCCCGA
The DNA here is from genome assembly GCF_003957565.2 of Taeniopygia guttata. NCBI lineage: Eukaryota > Metazoa > Chordata > Aves > Passeriformes > Estrildidae > Taeniopygia > Taeniopygia guttata. Next base: position 19,607,306 of record NC_044222.2, on the reverse strand, counting down.
GGATCCGGCCGCGCTCTCAGCCCACCCCTGAGCCCATCCAGCCCCGCGGCACGGCCGGAGCGTGACTCCAAAGGGGCAGGAAAAGTGAGGAAATTCAGGGATTTTCCCGGATTTTTTGGCTTACCCCAGGATAATGTTAAGGGAAGGTTTTTGGGAAGGTGCAGCCGTGGAAAACTCAACCTCTGGCTCTGCCAGGTGCCCCAGGAGAGGAACATGAGGGGCACCAGCCCCGTCCATCCCAGACTGGGACATTCCAGGGATCCAGCGGCAGCCATAGATCCTCTGGGAATGCCATCCCAGCCCTTCCCCACCCTCCCAGCCAGGAATTTCTTCCCAAAATCCCACCCAAATGCCCCCTTTTCCAATCTGAATCATTCCCTGTGTCCTGCCCCTTCATCTCTCATCCCAAGTTCCTTCTCCAGCTCTCCTGGAGCCCCTTGGAATCTGCTCCAAGGTCTCCCTGGATCCTCCCCTTCTCCGGGATGGAAAATCAAATTTTTTCATCAGAAAAGCCACCATTATCCCACACTTAATGAATCCTTGGGGTTCTGGGCTATCCTCACAGATCCAAAGGAAACCCAGGATATTCCGCAGCTCTTGAAGGGACATTTTAAAATACGGGATCAAGCAGAGGAGGAAAAATGAGATTCCTTCCCAACAGCGACCATATCAGAGCGGCCCTGAGAATTCCAGAGGGACAAAGAGCTCCCTTCCCAGCTGGGAATGGCTCCATTCCTGCTTGGAATCCCCCATGAGCCTGGCTGTGAGTGCCTTGGTGTTTCCAGGCACGGAAAAATTCCAGCCCCGAGCCCAGCCTGCACTCGAATCTAATTATCCATCCAAGAGCGGAGAGCCACAGATGGCCCTGCTGGATTTTCTGAAGGAGCGCTGCTCCAAAGGCATTATCCATGGAGCTGCAACCAGCACGGGCTCTCCAAATGGCAGCAGCTGGAAAAACGGGAGCAAAGCACTCTCCTGGGCTAAAAAATCCTGGAGATGAGCGCTCCTGGAATTCCTCCCTGCATGGGAAAGGGAGGGAGCAAAGGAGCTGGGAGCTCAGGGAATCAGCCTTATCCAGCACATCCTGCTGCTGCTGAGAGCCCGAGGAAAACCCCCAGGAAAAACCCTGAGGAAAAACCCTGAGGAAGAAATCCCGAGGAAGAAATCCCGAGGAAAAATCCCAAGGAAGAAATGCTGAGGAAAAAATCCCGAGGAAAAATCCCAAGGAAGAAATCCTGAGGAAGAAATGCTGAGGGAAAATCCCAAGGAAGAAATGCTGAGGAAAAAGTCCCGAGGAAAAATCCCGAGGAAGACATCCCAGGGAAAAATCACGAGGGAAAAAAACTGAGGGGAAAATCCAGAGGGAAAACCCCTCCAGCTGTGTATCAATTCCAACGGGAATGATTCACAGCCCCATGGGATGCTGGAGGGGAATTTGGGAACAGCTGGAGAGGATGGAATGCTGGAGGATGATGGAGGGATCTGAATTTATTCCTGCCCTAATATCCCTGGGATAGGAGGAGGAAAAATCCCGGGATGGTTTAGGTTGGAAAAGCCCTTTATGGTCATTGACTCCAACCATTCCCCCAGCAGCAATTCCTGCATTTATTTCCATGCCACATCCCGGTTTTTCCTAAAGGAATGAATTCCCAGAAGGTCTATCCTGGGCTGGATCCAAAGCCATTCCTGTGTTAATATCTCTGGGAAAAGCAGGGATCTCTGCCACTGAGCAGGAGGAGCTGATCCCATAAATATCGGATCCCTTTCCAAGGGAAAGGCACCCAGGGGGGGATCCCATCCCATTCCCGCCGATCCTGCTCCTGTTTTCCCGCTCCTCATGCCTGGAATCCAGCGTTTGGCTCTGGATCTAAGGCTGGCAGAGAATTTTGGAGCTCTTTGCTTCCCGAGGGTCCTTCCCTGCTCCAGCAGCTGCCAGCCCGCCCGGGAATGGAGGAGAGGTGCTAATCCCGCTCCAGATTCCCACAGAAATCCACAAAATCCCATTGCTTCACACTGAGGTCATTTGCCCCCTTCCCAAGTTTCCTGGAGAAGGAAACACCAACTCTTATTCCTGCTATAAATAACCCCCAGGCCGCTGGGAAACTTGGAATTCCGGCTTTTGGGACAGCCACAGGATTGGGTGTTTATAAAGGGAATTCCTGGCGTGTGCCAGGTGGGATCGGTGGATTGTCACATGTTGCCAACCCTAAAAAATGGCTTTTCCCCCTTTTTTTCAGTCCAGCAGCTGTCAGAGGTGGATCTGTGGATCCCACACGTTGGAAGTGACAGCTCCAGGGGCCTCAGGGTGCTAATCCAGCGGGAAAGGTTTTTCCAGCTGCTCTTTCTGGCGCTGGAAAAGGAAGGCTCTTCCCTCTCCTCGTGCCTGTCACCGCTCCCGAGTGCCAACGGGACAAATTTAGCCCCAGCTCGAATCCCAGGGCACAAATCCAACCCCAGAGCCGCCGCTCCGGCCGTGGCTCTGCAGGATCAGTGCGGCTCCAGCAGGGAGGGATTGGGATCCACTGGGATTGGGTGGATTTGGGAGACGAAGGTTTGGATTTTGTGTCTCTTTTCACTCTGCAGGGAGGAACGAGTTCCTTCCAGTGAGGGTGGGGAGGCCCTGGCACAGCTTTTCCAGGAAAATCATGGATGTGCCATCCCTGGGAGTACACTGAGGTGAAAAATGAAGGGAAGGGAAGGGAAGGGAAGGGAAGGGAAGGGAAGGGACGGGAAGGGAAGGGAAGGGAAGGGAAGGGAAGGGAAGGGAAGGGAAGGGAAGGGAAGGGAAGGGAAGGGAGGGAAGGGAAGGGAAGGGAAGGGAAGGGAAGGGAAGGGAAGGGAAGGGAAGGGAAGGGAAGGGAAGGGAAGGGAAGGGAAGGGAAGGGAAGGGAAGGGAAGGGAAGGGAAGGGAAGGGAAGGGAAGGGAAGGGAAGGGAAGGGAAGGGAAGGGAAGGGAAGGGAAGGGAATAGGAGAGAAGGGAAGGGAATAGGAGAGAAGGAAAGGGGGAAAGGGAGAAAGGGAAGAAGGGAGGAAGGGAAAGGGGGAAAGGGAGAAAACCATCCTGAGCAAGAAACCACTAAAAATATGCCCAGCCCCACCTGAGTGCGACCGTGCCATCCTGAGCGGGATGTTTACCCCACAATCCATCCCCTTTCCCTTCCTCCTTCTCATTCCACACCGTTCCTGTCCCGTTTTACCCCACAATCCATCCCCTTTCCCCACCTGCTCCCCAGTCCAGGCCGTTCCCTCCCAGCGCCGCTCGGCGTTCCCGCTGCTCCATAAATTACCCGCTGACAGCTTTAATTTGTGCAAACGAGGCCTCGGCGCTGCTGGCAGCCGCTGCTCTAATAAGGTCAATATATATTCATGGATGTGCCAGGGAACACGGAAAAGCGGGAACGCGGCTCCAAAGTGGGAATGAGGGAAAGCTGCGGCTCCTCGGGGCTCTTGGCTCATCATGGATGCATGGCAGGAGCGGGGCCGGGATTGCGCTCGGCAGCAGCGGCGCTGGCAGGGAGCAGGGAATGCTTTCATTCCCTGCCAATCCCGGGGAGCTGATGTTCCCGGAGCGCTGGAGGGGTTGGTTGGTTGCTTCCTGGCTTTTTATGGGTTTTTTCGGGGTTTGTGGTTGACCATTGGAAGGTGGATTCCTGCTGAGAGAAGCTCCAGGGAGATCAGAGCCACTTCCAGAACCTTCCAGGAGAGCTGGAAAGGGACTTGGGATAAGGGGTGGAGGGACAGGATGCAGGGAATGGCTCCCACCACCACAGGACAGGGAAGAGAAGGGATATTGGGAAGGAATTCCTGGCTGGGCTGGAATTCCCAGAGCAGCTGTGGCTGCCCCTGGATCCCTGGAATGTCCAAGGCTGGGTTGGAGCAGCCTGGGATGGTGGCAGTAGGAGCAGCTTTTCCTCTGGAATCTGAGTGGCCAATCCATGGGATGCAAGACGGGTCTGGAGCCACATCCCGGGATCCCGGGCAGTGGGAGGAGCAGGGGGAGCCACCCACGGGAACCAGGAGCTTTTCCAGTCTTGGGATCCCACAGGAATTCTGGGCTCCTGCCAGCCTCTTCCCACCTTGGCAAACTGCAGCAGCTGGCCCCGGGATTTTGGGAGCCTGAGCTTCCTTCTGGAGCCACATGGATCTGCAGGGACATCCCATGGGCTGGTCCAGCATCCCTGCTCCCTTCCCGGGAATCCTTTGGTTTTCCAGCATCCCTGAAGAATCTGTGCCTCGCTCGGGATGCGGTGACACCCCTGAGCAGGGCCACACCTCCATCCCGACCTCCTCAGCTCGGGATGATCCTGAATCCCTCTGTGCCACCTGGACAGCGCGTTCCCGGCTCCCCGTGGCTGCTCCTGGGAGCGGATCTTTGGGAAAAGGGCCGCGGGAGGAATCGGGGATGTTTGATCAGGCCCGTGTTGACTTTGGGAGCCGCTGAGCAAACACAGAGCGTGGGGAAATCCAACAAACACCGCTCCAAAGGTGCCATAATCGGCTTAAAATCCAAGGATAATTACCCGAGCCCAACGCTCCCGCATCCCAAAGCTCCGGCACCTGCCGGGCATTGGAATTAGCTGGGGAAGGCAACCTTGGGAGCTGGGATCCACCCCATTCCTGAAACCGGGAATGGAAACAGCTCAAGGAAAAGGAGCCGAGCTCTGGGCTGCCCCAATCCTGACCCGAACTCAGCAAGGAAAACCCCTGGATCAAATCCTGGATCGGAGCTTCCACTCGCCCGGTGGGAACGGCTGCCCAACAATCCCTGGATTCCAGCAGGCAGTGGGAAAAACCCTGGAATTATTTTCTCTTCCTACCAACAGTTCTGGGTCAAATCTGCTGCATTTTCTTGGGAGTGTGGCCGCTCCCAGGCACATCCCTGATTAACGTAACGAGGGCAGGTGGATCCAGCCAACATTCCCAGGTTTTTTGGGAGTGGATCATGAGCGAGGGAAGGTGTCAGGAGCTGCCGGAATGTTCGCAAATTCAAAGTAATGAAACAGCTCCAGGCTGGTGAATTATTAAGGATTTTTCCCAGGTTTCTGATCTTTTATTCCCTTTATTAAATGTGGAAGTCAGGGGTCAGGGAGCTGCTTCCCTTCTTCCTGCTTTCCCAAAAGAGGCGGAGAGGAGGGAAAGGCAAATCCCGGGATGGGATGGGATGGGATGGGATGGGATGGGATGGGATGGGATGGGATGGGATGGGATGGGATGGGATGGGATGGGATGGGATGGGATGGGATGGGATGGGATGGGATGGGATGGGATGGGATGGGATGGGATGGGATGGGATGGATGAGCCTGAGCATCCCATGGAGCATTTCCTGGGATTTGGAGGTGCTGGAGGGACACTCAGCTGGATTTTTCCACTGAATTAATTTCTCCAAAAGAGGACCAATATTTTAATCATGGAATTCTTTTGGGAAAGGACTTTGAAGCTCATCCCATTCCATCCTCTAAGGGACACCTTCCACTAATCCAGGTTTCTCCAACCTGGCCTGGAACACTTCCAGGGGTTGGGAATATAATATTCTAAGCTTAATTATCCTTTAAACAAAACAGGAATTTGACATTCCCACCCTCTGAGTGGTGCCGATCCGGCATCACATTCCCAAAACAAATCCTTCCCAACTTTAAAAATCCTGGAGGAAAGCTGGATCCAATTGGAAGTGAAAATTAATGGCAAATCCTTGGAACCACATGAAGAGTTCCTTGGAAAGCGGTTCAACATGGAAACAATCGGAAAAGCCTGGAATATAAATATTTGTCCTTACCCGTGCCAGAGCAGCAGGAAAAATGAGGAGAGGTTGGCACGGGAGCTTTCCATAAACACCCGCCGCAAAGGCCAGCCTTGGATGCATGGAATTGTTGGTCAATTTTTCCATTCCTTCATCCAAAGGGAATTAAACATCCAGGAGATGCCAGGAGCTGATGGGTTCTGAGGGAACGTTGCACAACGGGGTGGGTGGGAAGCAGGAAGTTGTAGGAATACAGCTGGAAAAGGGCAGAGCTCCGGCCGCTGTGGGGTTAAAAATCCAGGCTTGGAAATCTGGGAATCAGCATCCCAGGAACACAGGATGCTCCCGGACTGGAGGACTGGAGCAGGCAGGGGTTGGGATCACAATCCTTCTGCTCCCACAGCACATTCCAGGCACCTTCCAAAGAAATTCCAGCATTTCCTTTTATTTGATCCCTTTTTTCCCTGATTTGAACCCTTTTCCTGCCCTTTCCTCCCTGAAAAAAATAGGGAAAACAAACAGGCAAATCCCTTCTTCTCAAGGCCTCCTTGTATTCCCTTTTTTTCTTTTCCTGGTTTGTTTTTCTTTTTTCTTTTCCTCAATTTCTATTTTCCTCTTCCTGCAAAGAGGAAGGGAAACATTTTAAACTGAAGGGAAACATCAGGACAAAAGAAGGAAAATTCCATCTTGGAATATTTATGGAAATTTATGGTTAAACGTGGATTTTAATTTGGGATTTCTGCCTCACTTTGGTGGCTGCTCACGGCATTCCCGTTATCCGGGGGGGATGCAAATGGAATCCAATGGGAACAGGTGCTCCCATGCACAGCGGGAGAGATTCCTTGGACATGGAGAATCCTGGAATGGCTTGGGCGGGAAGGGACCTTAAATCTCATCCCATTCCATGGGCAGGGACACCTCCTGCTATCCCAGGCCCCATCCAGCCTGGACATTCCAGGGATCCATCACTGGTGGAACAACACTCCGGAGCAGCTCCGGCAATGCCGGGGGACTCTGGTTCCTCCAGAAGCTGCTTTTCCATGGAAAACTCGATGCCACCTCCTGCTTCAGCCCTCGGCTCTGGTGGATTTCCACTTTTTTTTAATGGATTCAAGGTCAGGAACCCCACAATGTAGACCCACCTCCCATTCCAACCCAAGTGGAGCAACTGGGATCTTCCCTCGGAGCTGCTCGCTGTCCCATCCATAAAAACCACTCCGTACCTTGGAAAACCCCGGATTCCTGGGATTATTCTGATTTCCAAGCGGCAGCCGAGCCTCCGAATCCCGCGGCTCTGCAAACAGCGGCTCTTTTCCGGCAGTGTTTGCTCAGCCAATATTGACTCTGCTCCCAACACGGCTCCCACGGAGCCGGGCGTTCCCAGCGGGATCCGAGGAGCATCGGGACAACGCGGAGATAACGGCGTGTGCGGCCCCCATCCCACCCATTCCCACCGCGGGATAGTGCCGGAATGCCGCTGGGAAAATTCCATAGGAAAGAGGGATCCAGTGCTGCTCCAGGCTCCTCCAGACATCCCAAGTTTATGGAATTGTGCGCTCTGTAAATAGTTCGGAACAGCACCGCTGCTGCCTGTCACCTTGGGTGGAATTCCAAGGGTTTTGTGTGGGATGGGGCCCCATTCCAAGGCTTCTGGTGCTTCCCAACATCGGGAGGAAGGAAAGAGGAAAGAGGAAAGAGGAAAGAGGAAAGAGGAAAGAGGAAAGAGGAAAGAGGAAAGAGGAAAGAGGAAAGAGGAAAGAGGAAAGAGGAAAGAGGAAAGAGGAAAGAGGAAAGGAAAGAGGAAAGAGGAAAGAGGAAAGAGGAAAGGAAAGGAAAGGAAAGGAAAGGAAAGGAAAGGAAAGGAAAGGAAAGGAAAGGAAAGGAAAGGAAAGGAAAGGAAAGGAAAGGAAAGGAAAGGAAAGGAAAGGAAAGGAAAGGAAAGGAAAGGAAAGGAAAGGAAAGGAAAGGAAAGGAAAGGAAATGAAAGGAAAGGAAAGGAAAGGAAAGGAAAGGAAAGGAAAGGAAAGGAAAGGAAAGGAAAGGAAAGGAAAGGAAAGGAAAGGAAAGGAAAGGAAAGGAAAGGAAAGGAAAGGAAAGGAAAGGAAACTTTTGTGGTGGGACAAAGGAATGCCCAACAGTCCTTGGAATTAGTCCTTGGAATGGGAGCCTCAGCCTGGGATTCATCTGGAAGTGCTCCTCCAGGAGACTCTGCCGTGGCTTCCACCTGGGTTTTCCCTGGACACAGTTCCCCCACATGGATTCCCTTTTCCAGGGAACGGTTCCAGCTCAGCCCTTTGCATCCCCACATGGGCGGGGTCCAGCCCTGACCTCCAGCATTCCCAGCCAATGGATTCTGGAGCATTCCCTCTCTCCAAGCTCAATCCCTCACAGAAGTGCTCCTGTAATTTACTTCCAGGGCTTTTCCAACATCATTCCATGTCGTCTCCACCTACATTGGCTGCCCTTGGCCAAGCAGGAGCTGATCCCGGTGGAAAACCCCTGGGATATCTGGAACACTGCAGCCTAAACAAACAGCAGACCTGCTTCCAAAGGCATGGAAAGGCTTGGAAATCCCATGGATTCCTGGGAAGCCTTGCAAATCAAGGACACGGCACCATGGACACACGTCACACCTCGGGTTCTACTTCCTGCTCCCCCCTGGAATTCCAGAGCCAGCCAGGATCCACACAGAGCATCTCCCGAGCTTCCAAAGCATTCCCTCCATCCTCCACCCTCATGGATCCCACCCAGCATTCCCACGGAGCCAAATCCCCGCAGCGATGGTCACAGGATGGGCTCAGCCACTGTGGAAGCGATTCCCGCCTCCCACCGGGAATTCCAACACCGTCACACGCAAACCCGTCCAGGAGACATTGACCAAAAAGCTGGGAGTTCATCCCAGGTCCCCAAATCCCAAATCTTCCAAGATTCCCAGGATTTAATTTGTTCATCAGCTGCCAGGGTCAGCAGGGCACGGAGCCACCGCCATCTGCTCCGGCTGCAGCTGCTCCGGAGCCTCGGATCCGCCAAATTTTGGGAATTGTGTGTCCCTCCGTGGCCCTTCTGCCAGGCGTGGTACTCATGGCTGCTCCCCGGGGATGAGGTGCCCCCACCCTGCGGCTCCATCGGGATGCGTCCAGGGCTGTGATTCCGGGATCGGGAATGTTCAGGGCCCGCGGGTGGCCATGGATCCAGCACAGGTGGAACCAAGGGATCCACCTGAATCCATGGGATTTCTGCAGGGATGGGGTCAAAAACGGGGATGGAGCAAGGCCACGGCAGCAAGGATAAGCTGGGATGTGGTGCTGGAATTGTCACCACTCCACTGATGGGAATGGCATGGATCCACTTGAAAAGAAGTCTGGGAAGGTTTTCATGGAATCTTGGAATGGTTTGGATGGGAAGGGACTTTGAGGATCATCCCATCCCACACCTGCCATGGGCAGGGACACTTCCCACTGTTCCAGGGTGCTCCAAGACCTGCCCAGCCTGGCCTGGGACATTCCAGGGATCCAGGGGCAGCCACAGCAGCTCTGGGAATTCCAGTCAGCCTCTTCCCACCCTCCCAGCCTGGAATTCCTTCCCAATATCCCTCCATCCCTTGTCCCAATCCCTCTCCAGCCTTCTCCAGCTTAGAAGGAAGCTGGAATTTTCCCATTTGCTCTCTGCCATTCCATAAATAACCAGATTCCACCAGAAGCTGCTGCCTGCAGGAGCCTCTCCTTTATTCTCCCTCTGTTTTCCCTCCCTAATTGTTCCCTAAGTGCCCTTATCCATATTTATCCCCTCTGCCAGGAACAAAGCGTTGGAGATGGATAACATGCCTCATCCACTGTTCCTCCCCGAATTCCAAATGCTGTTATTCAGGGAAAACATCGCTCCCTGCATCTTTCAGGTGCTCTTTGCTCTTGATCAGAGCTTAATTAATCTCATTTTCCTGGGAAAAGGACGGAGCTGGAGTGTCTCTCCTGAAAAAAGGCTTCTGGAATGAGGATTGTCACTTGTCACAGGGATATGTTTGGGTATCCAAAGGGAAAACTGAGTGGATCATTCTCTGTCCCACTTTTCTCCTTCCATTCACCAGGAATTAGAGACAAATGCTCTCCCTCCTTTTTTAATCTCCCAGTGCCCAAAAGGGAATTCCAAAACAGATGGAGAGTGAATTCCGACTCAGACGGTTATAGGAAAAGGGGGAATGGTTTGAAATGGAAAAAGGAGAGATTTAGAAGGGATATTTGGGAAGGAATTCCTGGCTGGGGGGGTGGGGAGGGGCTGGGCTGGAATTCCCAGAGTAGCTGTGGCTGCCTCTGGATTCCTGGAAATGCCCAAGGCCAGGCTAACAGGGCTTGGAGCACCCTGGGATAGTGGGAGGTGTCCCTGCCCTTCCAACCCTGACCGTGCTGTGATTCCATGACTTTGGGAAGGCATTTCCATCCCTTTCCCTCCTCGGATCCACCTCATGGGCTGGCCCAGGCCCTGCCCATGTTTGGGTGTCATTCCTGCTCCTTTGGGCTGCAGATGAAAAACATCTCCCGATTTTACGACAGCTCCTTGGGCCAATTCCCAGCCGGCCATTCCCACCTGGCAGCGTCTCCCGAAAAACATTTGGCATCTCCTGTTCCTCTTTGTTTCAAGCCCCAATCCAGCTCTGCCTGGAGTCTTGCCAGGATTTTTTTTTCCCTATTTTTTTTGTCTGGACTCAGGTGTTTTCCACCCCGACAACACCTCCAAGTCACCTGCCCAAACACGCTCCCATGCTGGGGGCCAAAGTCCGGGAATTGCACCCTGCCCTTGAGCGAGGATCAGCCAAAGCCCTCTTAGGCCCCGCCTAATTAACCCCGGCCTTATTAGTAGATAATCGCTGGACATTTAAGCAAATTATCTGCAATAAAAGTGGGACAATAATTCCAGTGTTTAGTTTCACTCCGCTCCTTGCTGGAATCGGGCTCTGTTTGCCCGGAGTTACACATTACCCAGGACCTTTCGGCACCAACGGCTGCTCTGCGGCTTTGGATTGTTTAAAACCAGCCCGAGTCAGTAAAAGTTTGGATAAATATTGGATTTGGCCGAGTTTGCTGTTTGGATCAGGAACCCGATTGCTGCTGTTGATTGACAGATGTGCCCAAATGTTTGGAAAGCCTGGCCTCGATTGGATTCGGGAAGGTGTTTGGGCAAACAGCCCTAATCCAAGGCAAACAGAATCCTTGGATTCAGTTCCAGGCTGTGTTAGCAGAGCAAACGGAGGCTCTGCAAACAGCTTAGAAGAATCCGGCCACCTTCACGTAACCTTTGGAGGAGGGATTGATCCGGGGGGAGGCGGCTGGAGTTTGCACAGGGAGCAGATTGAGTGGGATCAGCGGGATATCGACCCCGGCGCAGTGTAAATGTTAGCGCTGAGCCGCGCCGGCGGCTCCGGCACCCGCCGCTCCTTGGAATTTATCTTCTGCCGGAGCTCCGGAGCCGCGGCACCGCAATAAAAAGGGATAACGGCTCGGGATGGACCCGCTCCCGAGGCTCCTCCCGGGAAGGGCTCGCGGCTGCCGCAGGGATTGGCGGAGAGCGGGAGATGGAGGCTTGGGAATGCTGAGCCGTGGTGGGATGGCATTGGGATAAAATAATGGGATGGAATGTGGATGGGATGGAACGGGGATAAAATAATGGGATGGAACATGGATGGGATGGCATTGGGATAAAATAATGGGATGGAACATGGATGGGATGGCATTGGGATAAAATAATGGGATGGAATGTGGATGGGATGGAACGGGGATAAAATAATAGGATGTAACATGGATGGGATGGAACAGGGATAAAATAATGGGATGGAACATGGATGGGATGGAACAGGGATGGGATGGATGAGATGGAACGGGGATAAAATAATGGGATGGAATGTGGATGGGATGGAACGGAGATAAAATAATGGGATGGAACGGGGATAAAATAATGGGATGGAATGTGGATGGGATGGAACGGGGATAAAATAATGGGATGGAACATGGATGGGATGGAACAGGGATAAGATAATGGGATGGAACATGGATGGGATGGAACGGGGATAAAATAATGGGATGGAATGTGGATGGGATGGAACGGGGATAAAATAATGGGATGGAATGTGGATGGGATGGAACAGGGATAAGATAATGGGATGGAACATGGATGGGATGGCATTGGGATAAAATAATGGGATGGAACGTGGATGGGATGGAACAGGGATAAGATAAGGGGATGAAACAGGGTTGGATGGAATAGGGATAAGATAATGGGATGGAACATGGATGGGATGGAACGGGGATAAAATAATGGGATGGAACATGGATGGGATGGAACGGAGATAAAATAATGGGATGGAACGTGGATGGGATGGAACAGGGATAAGATAATGGGATGAAACATGGATGGGATGAAACGGGGATAAAATAATGGGATGGAACATGGATGGGATGGAACGGGGATAAAATAATGGGATGGAACATGGATAGGATGGAATGGGGATAAAATAATGGGATGGAATGTGGATGGGATGGAACAGGGATGGGATGGATGAGATGGAACGGGGATAAAATAATGGGATGGAATGTGGATGGGATGGAACGGGGATAAGATAATGGGATGGAACATGGATGGGATGGCATTGGGATAAAATAATGGGATGGAACGTGGATGGGATGGAACAGGGATAAGATAAGGGGATGAAACAGGGTTGGATGGAACAGGGATAAGATAATGGGATGGAACATGGATGGGATGGCATTGGGATAAAATAATGGGATGGAACGTGGATGGGATGGAACAGGGATAAGATAAGGGGATGAAACAGGGTTGGATGGAATAGGGATAAGATAATGGGATGGAACATGGATGGGATGGCATTGGGATAAAATAATGGGATGGAACATGGATGGGATGGAACGGGGATAAAATAATGGGATGGAACATGGATGGGATGGAACGGGGATAAAATAATGGGATGGAACATGGATGGGAAGGAACGGGGATAAAATAATGGGATGGAATGTGGATGGGATGGAACGGGGATAAAATAATGGGAAGCACGGCCGGATTCCGGTTACTCACGGATGCCCTCCAGGCTCCTCCCTCTCTCCAGGCCACTTCCCAAAATTCTCAGGGATCCAAAATTCTTGCATGATCCTTGTGTTCCCTTCCAACCGAGGACGTTCCGTATCCTATGGAAATGCTTCAAACACCCACCTCAACCACAGCACTTCCTGCTCCAGGGAGATACATGGAAGAGTCGGGATCCATGGGATGCATGGAATATTCAGGATCCTCGCAGGATTTGCACGTGCAATTCCCGTGGCGTGGCTCTCCGTGCACAAGTGGCCATCCATGCATCCCGACGCCATCTGGGGCGCCAATTACCGGGAGCACGCGCGGAATCGAGGTAATTACTCCCGCAAATTGGCCGTGTGATTGCATGGGCATCCCTGGGATATTCCAGGCTTTTTCCGAGCCAGGCTTCCAGAAACTCCAATAGATTCCAAGTTATGTTGGAAATTATCTGCCCATCTGGCTGGGCCTGCGAAGAACGGCTGTTTATGGGCAGGGAGATTAAACAGCCGCTCTTGATCGATGGTTTAATCATTGGAAGGGAGGGAAAGGCGCTGGATTTTCCCAAGGAATGACCCAGGATCCGGAGACTAATGACAGGTTTAATTAAACAGGGAATAGCCAGCTTTTTCTCCTGAAGTATCCACTAAAAATGACCCTGGGTACACGAGGAGAACGTGTCTGATGGATCATTGCTGTGCTGAGAGGAGCCGCGGGTTTAAATAAGCCTGGATTAATTATTGAGCCTGACTTGCCTCCATTTCCAATGGCACAAAACCTGGGAAGGGCTGGAGGAGTTTGTGGCCTTGCCTTTCCAGGGCGTTTCCATGCCTGAAGCTTTGTCCCCTCTCTGCTCCTCACTCCTGTGGGTCACGTCCAGGTCCATGGAAGCACCAGGGGAATTCCAGCAATCCCAGAGGAATCCTTGGTGTCAGAAAATCCATGGCATCTGTCCAGTCAGGTGAGACCCCACTGCAGAGCTGCTCCAGCTCTGGATCCCAGCACCAGCAGGACCAGGAGCTGCTGGAGCAATTCCAGAGGAGGCCACGGAGCTGCTCCAGGGCTGGAGCACCTCTGGATCCAGGCTGGGAGAGCTGGGAATGTTCTCCTGGAGAAGGGAAGGATCCAGGCAGAGCTCAGAGCCCTGGGAATGTTCCCCTGGAGAAGGGAAGGATCCAGGGAGGGCTCAGAGCCATTCCAGGGCCTGAAGGGGCACCAGGAGAGCTGGAGAGGGACTGGGGACAAGGGATGGAGGGACAGGACACAGGGAATGGCTCCCACTGCCAGAGGGCAGGGATGGGTGGGAGATTGGGAAGGAATTCCTGGCTGGGAGGGTGGGCAGGAGCTGGACTGGAATTCCCAGAGCAGCTGTGGCTGCCCCGGATCCCTGGGAGTGTCCAAGGCCAGGCTGGAGCACCCTGGGATAGTGGGAGGTGTTCTTGTCCATAGATCCCTCCCAGTCCAAACTGGTTTGAGATTCCAGGAACAGAAGCACAAAAATGTGGAAATGTTCCCCACAGTAGGACAAGGATTAAAAGGCATCTGGGATGGGATGGGATGGGAGATGGAAATCCCTCACCTCAGCACCCAGATGATTCCCAGTGCTCATCCAGCTCCTGGATAGATCCATCGCCTCCAGCACCAGGAGCAGCCAGGATGTGCCAGGAGGAGCCTTTGGACTCAAATCTCTTCCCTTTTTGTTCCTTTTTTGTTAAATTCCATGTCAAAAATTCCAGCATTTATCGCACTTCTTGTGCTCCTTAACAGGAAACTGTTTTGTTGGTTTTTGGTTTTTTTTTTTTTTTTTTTTTAGGGATTATATAAAAATCCATATTTATGAGACGAGCAGGGATCAAGAACATGGAGATTTAAAAGATCCAATTATCTTCCCAAAGTTCGCCTTTATGTTCATCCTAATGAATCCAATGTTTTCCAGGCAGATAATTGCCTTTCCCAGTGTTTAGTGCCTCGTTAGAATTCCAGCATTCCCTGATTTTCATTTTAAAAGGATCCTGTGCCTCCTGCTTGAAGTCCTGGCTCTCCAAGGAATTCCTGAGGAGATTTTTTTTTTTTTTTTTGGTCCTGTATAATAAAAATAAAACTTCCTAAAGATTCCTGGCGTCCTCACTGGATGGAACATCCTTTTGTTGGAATGGAAAAATCGGAATGTGGGATTCAGAGGGAAAAGGGGGAAAGCAGAGAGAGGTTTGATAGGAGCTGCTGCCACGGGAGGCATCAGGGAACAAATTCTGGGCCGGCTAAATAAAGTTGGGAATTCATCCAGGAGCTGGGCAATTCCAAGGATAAATCCCACAGTTCCCGGAGCAGCAGCTCCGTGCCCTGGCTGGGCATCCCAAACCCCAAGGGTCATTCTGGAATCGTTATCCTTTGGGATTCCCATCAGGATAAAGATCCCAAAGCCTCCCACACTGACACTGAGGGGGTTTCCAAGTCCTTCCACACCCCTGATCCCACCGGAGCCGATGGGATTCTTGGGATGTGCCCCAAACCAAGATAAAAGGGACAAAAAGCAGCAGGGATTTGTACTTGGGAAGGCTGAGCTGCCCCATTCCCAAGGAAAACCAGGATTTCCCGAGGAAGCAGCTATTTTTCCCGTGTTTTTAAATCCAGTCTCTTCCATGGACATCCAACCCCGCTGACGTTCCAAACTTTCCACCCGACCTATGGATCAACATTCCTGGCAAAGCAGCGACTCCAAAAAAACCCCAAAGCAAAACCCTTAAATTGCACTTTAATTGGATTTTCCAGAGGGTTATTAGGAAATGTTTCCAATCAAGGGGTAAATTGGGATTGTAATAAAATATTCCATAAATATTTACATTGGCCCTGGCTCCACTTGAAAAGCAGGGATATTTTTCCCTCTTGGACACGCTGCCAAAGGAGCTGGTTGGAAAACCAAGGTTTTGGAGTCACTTTGTCCCCATCCAGGAAGGATCAGAGAGGGTTTTCCCCCAAAATTTCACCCAAAAAGATTCCAGGTGCATCCCAGGTAAGTCTTGGGATCCAAGTGGGGTGAGCAGAGGGAGCAGAGGGAGGGAAAAATCTCCAGAGCTGCGGCACATCCCAAGGAATTTACGAGCTGTGTGGGGTGGGCAGGGCTCCAGCTCCATCTAACCTGGATCCATATCCAAAGGAACCGCCTGGTTCCATGGGATGAGGCTTTAATCAGGTTGGATCAAGGAATTTCCCAGGAGTAATTCAATCCAGGCTTGGCTTATTGCTCCCCCCGTGACCCCGGGCCAGGCCCTGGTGCCATATTGAAGCTGTTACCTGCTGATATTCCAGGATTCAAGAGGGATTAGGGAATTTTTTCCTGCTTTTCCAGATAAGCTGCTCTGTCTGCTGGAGCACAGAGGAAGAGGGGGAGGCCCAACATGGAAAAAACGTGGCTGGATCAACGGGAAAGGTTAGGAAAACACTCCTAGGGCAGGGATGAGCAATCCGTGAAATATCCCATGGATTAATTGGATCCCAGGGAAGCTGGAGAGGGATGGAAATGCTCAGGGGTCATGGCCAGGCAGGAGAATCCTCACCCAGGATATCCACTGGAGGGAAACCTTGGAAAAACTGGGACAGGCTTCCCAAAGAAGCTGTGGATGAATCCTTGGAAGTGTCCAAGGTCAGGTTGGATGGGAATTGGAACAACCTGGGATAAAGGAAGGTTTAGGAGTAAAAACCAGGAGCCCGGGATTTGGGAACAAAAATCAGGATCCCAGATTTAGGAAGGAAAATGAGAAGTTCAAGGATTAGGAAGGAAAACTAGGAGCCCAGGGTTTAGGATAAAAGATGAGGATCCCAGATTTAGGAACAAAATATAGGGAGCCAAAGGTTTAGGAATAAAAGTTAGGAGCAAAAGTTCGGAGCCCAGATTTGGTAGGAAAAATTCCAAACCCAAGATTTAGGAAGAAAATTTGGGAGCAAAAATAAGGAGCCAAAAGTTTTGGAGTGAAAATTGGGATTCCGGAGTGCAAAAGGCTGGAAAACCCAATGGAAGTGGCCGGGAAAACAAGGAGCAGGAAGGAATCCCGGGTGGAAAATGTGGAATTCCAGCGAGCCCCGGGAGCTGCCGGTGGCACCGGGAGTTTCCGGGCTCCGGCCTCATCCTGGTGCTCCGTTCCCATGGAGCAGCCACTTGGCAGCTCCCAACAGCTGAGGAAATTCCCATTTTCTCCGTCCTTTCCATAATTCCAAAGGACGGAGCCAATTGCCTCTGCCAGGCTGACGGATGGGAGGCGACAGCGTCGCTTCCCGTTAGGATTATTTCTGGGAATTCACACCGGGATGGCTCCGACAGGCGCTCCCGGCTCCCGACCCCTTGGAACAATCACTGCTTCCCGAGAGTTCAGGGAATGCGGGAAAAGCTGGGATGGGGACATTTATTGGCACCAAGGGGAAATCCTACTGGGAATGAAGGCTCGGGATGGGATTTTAAAGAAATCCTACTGGGAATGAAGGCTCGGGATGGGATTTTAAAGAAATCCTACTGGGAATGAAGGCTCGGGATGGGATTTTAAAGAAATCCTAGCGGGAATGAAGGCTCGGGATGGGATTTTAAAGAAATCCTAGCGGGAATGAAGGCTCGGGATGGGATTTTAAAGAAATCCTACTGGGAATGAAGGCTCGGGATGGGATTTTAAAGAAATCCTAGTGGGAATGAAGGCTCGGGATGGGATTTTAAAGAAATCCTAGCGGGAATGAAGGCTCAGGATGGGATTTTAGGAAAAGTGTGGAATTCTGGCCAAGGGCGGCTCGGCTGGAATGTGAAAATCATTCCCAGTGGCTCTGGGACACTTGAAGGCATTTTAAGGACACTGGGGACAAATCCATGGATGGGAATGTCATGGAATGCTGTGGGTGGGAAGGGATTAAATCCCATCCCATTCCATGGGCAGGGAACCTCCCACTATTCCAGCGTGTTCCAGTGTCCATCCAACCTGGCCTGGAACATTCCCAGGATCCAGAGGCAGCCCCAGCTTCTCCAGGAATTCCACCCCAGCCCCTCCCAGGGGAAAATCCCTTCCCAGTATTCCATCCAAATCCTGTTTTCCATTCCCTGTGTCCTGTCCCTTCATCCCTTTCCAAGGAACTCCTTTTTCCTGCTCATTTTTTCCAGGATGAGGGGAAGAGCATTCCCAGCTGGAATGAGCTGGGAATCGCTGCTGATCCAAGGTTTTCCATGGTTTGCTGGAAAACAGGGATGGGAATGCCGGTGCCACACTGACATCTCATGGAGAAAGCGCTCCTTGCAATTCCAGCTCTCCAGGGATGGATTTTTGGGATAAACGTTTGGATTTTGCTGCCCACGTTGTCCTGATAAAGGTGGTTGGGATAAAGGGATATTTCCCTGGAATTAAAGGGATTGAGACCAGGATCTGTCTGGGAAAACCTGGAGATTTTGGAGCTGAAGGTTCCCCTTCAACCTCTGCCCTTTGCCGAGGCTTTGGAGGAAAATAAAATAAAAATCAAAATAGAAATAAAATCAGAATTAAAATGAAAAGAATTAAAATAAGAAGAAAAATTTTTAAAATAAAATAAAATAAACATTTAAAATTAATTTAAAATAAAAATTTAAAAAATGAAAATAGAAATAAAATCAAAATTAAAAGAACTAAAATGAGAAGAAAAAATATTAAAAATTAACATTTAAAATTAATTAAAACTAAGAATAAAAAATAGAAATAAAATTAAAATTAAAATTAATTAAAATAAGAAGAAAAATTTTAAAATAAAAAGAAAATTTAAAATTAAAATTAATTAAAAATAAGAATAAAAACAAAAGTAAAATAAAATTACAAAAATAAAATTGTCAAATCCAAGGGAGCTGATTCAGAATTCCCAGTGCTTTTCAACCCTTCTCTGTATCCAGACCGTCTCCATGAGCATCAGTTCCTCGTGTATCCCAGTTTTCCACAGGAATATTCCCAATGGGATTTATCCTGCCGCTGGGATAATGGAATCCAAATCCAAGAGACGGCTCCTCATTAACGATTAATGAACTCATTAAATCCCACAAATAAGAGCCCTTCCCAGAGTTTTCCAGTGGTTATCCCGATCCCAATCCCTGGGATTTTCCAAGGAGTCTCAGGGCAGAGTCATTCCCTGTCCCTGATTCCCGCCGGGAAGGGCTTGGGAAGCAGCACCATTCCCGGTGGTTATCCCCATCCCAATCCCTATCTCCATCCCAGTCCCCATCCCCATCCCCATCCCCATCCCAATCCCTATCCCCATCCCAACCCCAATCCCACAGGAGAGCAGCAAGAGGGAGCAGGGACATTCCCAGGATCCATTCCCTATCCCTGATTCCCACCGGGAAAGGCTCGGGAAGCTTTGTCATTCCCGGTGGTTATCCCTATCCCCATCCCAACCCCAATCCCCATCCCAACCCCAATCCCGCGGGAGACAGGGACATTCCCAGGATCCATTCCCAGTCCCAGGGCAGAGGGAGGCTCGGGAAGCGGCGCCATTCCCGTGGTTTTCCTGCCCCATCTAGCGGCGCTCCGGGAGAGCTGCTTCCCACGGATCCCGCCAGGAGCTGCCTCTGGAGCTCATGGAATTCCCGAAGGGCTGGAAAAGCTTTCCCTGTCCCACCCTGAGCTCTGGAATCCCGGCAGGGCGAGGACCAGGAGCTGCTGGAGAAATTCCAGACGAGATCCTGGAGCCCCTCAGCTCTGGAGCCAGGCTGGGAGAGCTGGGAATGTTCCCCTGGAAAAGGGAAGGATCCAGGGAGGGCTCAGAGCCCTGGGAATGTTCTCCTGGAGAAGGGAAGGATCCAGGGAATCCTCAGAGCCCTGGGAATGTTCCCCTGGAGAAGGGAAGGATCCAGGCAGAGCTCAGAGCCCTGGGAATGTTCCCCTGGAGAAGGGAAGGATCCAGGGAATCCTCAGAGCCCTGGGAATGTTCCCCTGGAGAAGGGAAGGATCCAGGCAGAGCTCAGAGCCCTGGGAATGTTCCCCTGGAGAAGGGAAGGATCCAGGCAGAGCTCAGAGCCCTGGGAATGTTCCCCTGGAGAAGGGAAGGATCCAGGGAGGGCTCAGAGCCCTGGGAATGTTCCCCTGGAGAGGGGAAGGATCCAGGGAATCCTCAGAGCCATTCCAGGGCCTGGAGGGGCTCCAGGAGAGCTGGAGAGGGACTGGGGACAAGGCCTGGAGGGACGGGACACAGGGAATGGCTCCCACTGCCAGAGGGCAGGGATGGGTGGGATACTGGGAAGGAATTCCTGGCTGGGATGGAATTCCCAGAGAAGCTGTGGCTGCCCCTGGATGCCTGGAATATCCAAGGCCAGCTTGGAGCACCCTGGGATAGTGGGAGGTGTCCCTGCCCTTGGGATGAGCTTTAAAATCCCTTCCAAACCCAATCCAAGCCCTTCTGGGATTTGAGGATCTCAAACCTCGGGAAGAAAAGCTTTTCCAAGGGTTGGAAACCCTTGGATCGAGGCAATCCCTCAAAATGGCCCCGGATGTCTCCAGAGTCCCTTTGCAGAACAGAGGGTAAAACTGTCCCAACCCCACCTCAGGATCCAAGCAGATCCCAGGATTTACCATCCCAAAAAACCCCCTCAGATCCCGGTTTTCTGCAAAGCCAGGGAAGCTGCTCCCCTTGGAATTCCCTGAAAACCAGGAAGAGGGTTTGGAATAAAAGGATTTATTGAACATCTTGCAGGGACACACAGAGAGCCAATTCCCACCCTACCCGTGAGGAAATCCCCTTTCCCCCCCATTCCCATATGGAAAACATTCCAGAATTCCCTCACACCCTAAAGCAGCTGGGATGTGAATTCCCACTGTTCCTGGGATTTTGGGTGACTCTGGAATGTTCTGGCAGCTCAGTAACACACTTAAATATTCCAAATTCATCCTTGCCAGAAGAAATCCGTATTCCCAAGGTTTTCCTGGTTCCAGTAAAATCGGGAATGGCCAAAAACACCCTTAAAGTGCTGGACTGCAGCTCGGAATAGCAGCGGTTGGGTCTCCCAAAAGAGAGGGAATGACCGGAAAAGTTGGATTTGGGATGAAAAAAACTGGGAAAACACTGGAAAAGCCTCCCAGGGAAAAACCTGCTGGCACTGTTGATAATGATCCAGCTCCATCTGGAACTCCAGAGGGACCTTTTGGATTTCCCTAAATCTATGGAAAAGGACAGATCCATCCAGAAGTTCTTTGGGATCACCAATGGAACCATTTCCCAGCTTCCCTAAAAACCTCCGGGAATGAGCACAAAGCAGTTCCTGAGGAGCAGTGGCAGCAGAGCATTCCTCAGGCTGGGAAAATCCTGGATTCCAGCAGGAAAAATTCAGGGTTTCCTGCGCCTGCAATGGGAAAGAGACAAAAAGAACTTTCAGGATTCATCCAGAAGAATTTTGGGAGCAGCCAACCCCCCATTCCCAGGTTTTGGCACTCCCAGTTCCCACACACAGCTCCTAAAAAATCCAACATTTAATCCAAGGAAACTCCATAAAATCCAGTGTTTTCCTTGGATTTTTAGGCAGGAGTAGCAAACCAAGTTGGATTCCAATTCCTCAATTCCCTCTTCCCACAGGGAATTGGAATTTCCCAATGGATAACGTCAGTAAGAGGTTGAAGGTCCAGGAGAGGGAATCCAGGCCATGCCCGCTCCCATTCCCAACCCTATTCCAGTCAGGAATGAAAACCCAGAGTGGGAAGGGCTGTAAAGCTGGGAAAAACACTCCTGAAGTTTGGAATTTGTCAGGAAAGAATTCCAGGAGCACTTCCTCGAGCCGGGCACGGAGCTGGAATTCCCAAGGATGCCTTATGAATAATTTGGGAAAGAGGGAATTCTCCAGGATTCCTTAGTGGTTCCATAATTATGCAGTCGCAATTTTAGCAGGAATTCGACCGCAATTCCTTCTTCCCAAAGGGAACTGGAATCCCAAGAAACTGGAACTTCCCAATCCCGAGAAACTGGAACTTCCCAATGGATAATGAGAGCAAAAGGTTAAAGGGGCGGGAGAGGGAATCCAGGGCATTCCCACTGCCATTCCTGATATTCCACTTCGGAATGCAAACCTGATGTGGGAAGGGCAGCAAAGTCAAGGGGGGAAAGCATTCCCGAAGTTTGGAAGTTGTCGGGAAAGAATTCCAGGAGCACTCACTTGGGCTGGGCGTGGTGCTGGAATCCCGGTCCCAGCGCCGATCCCGCCCTCATCTCCACGGCCACGGAACACTGGGAATACAACCACAGTCAGGATCCACTGCTTCCCACCCTTCCCAGCTCCCAGCATTCCCAAATCCTCAGCCAGAGGGGTTTGGATCCCCCACCCCGGAATGTCCAAGGCCAGGCTGGATGGAGCAGCCGGGGACAGTGGGAATGGCTGATGGAATGGCTGGATTGGGATGAGCTGGAGCTCCCTCCCAACCCAACCCAGAATTCCAGGATCCAGGATGACATTCCCGGCTCACCCTGGTTTCCACATCCGTCCATTCCGAGTCCGCGGCGTCCCCGGCGGGGTCGGGATTGGGAGGCGATGAGCGGCGCTTCCGCCTGGAACGGGAATTGGTGGAATTACAGCACAAACCTCATGGAATTTGCCAAATTCCAACACCGGAAAAGCTCTTTAGTGTTCCTTAATAAATCTTGGATCAAGCAGCTCCAGCAGCCATAAATTTCTCCAAGTTTATGGGATTTCAAGTTGGATTTTCCCATTGGATCATTTGGCCTGGAAAAGGTTCCATGAACACACCTGGAATTCCACAATTCCAGAAGCTCAAATTAAAGGCTCCGTCGTTGGAACCTTGGGAATTCCAGGACTCCAGAAGCTCAAATGAAAGAAAGGTACCACGACTGGAATTTTGGGAATTCCAGGATTCCAAAAGCTCAAATAAAAGGTACCACGACTGGAATTCTGGGAATTCCAGGATTCCAGAGGCTGGACTCACCCGGTGGGAGATTCCTGCTTGAGGGTCTCAATGTCCGTGAACTGCACGGCCTGGCCCCCACCTCTGGTCTTGAACACGTCCCCCTGGAATGGGAAAAGGACAAGGAAAAACGGGATTGGGAGAGGAACAACACCGGGATTCATCCCAGAATTCCAGCCCAAAGAGACACAGACACAAATAAGCTCCTCCCATTTCACTGCCAATGGATTGTTGCCTTTTTCCACAGGAAAATGCACAAATCGTGGGATCCACTGATCACGGGATCCCAAAAATCATGGAACCCCATAAATTGTGGGTTTCACAAACCATGGAATCCCACAACCCATGGAATTCCACAAACCACGCGATTCATGAATCATGGAACCCAGCTGTGAAAATTCCAAACTAAATTTCAGAGATTCCAAAGCAACATTCCCAAGATTCCCAAGGTCACTTCGATGAGCTCGGTCTGGATCTCAACCTTGTGCCCAGCCTGGAGCACTGAGTGCCACATCCAGGAATTCCTTGGGCATTACCAAGGGATGGGCACTCCAAACCTCCCTGGGCAACTCCACTGCCTGAGCACCATTTTCCATGAAAAAATTCCCACTGAATTTCTGATGGAAAACACTGAGCATACATCAACCAAGATCCAAACCAAGAATTTCTATGGAAAACCTCTGGACCTAACCATGAAAGATCCAAACCAAACTTCGGCAATTCCAACACAGTATTCCCAACATTCCCAAGGTCACTTTGATCCAGCTGATTCTGGATCTCAACCTTGCCCCCAGCCTGGAGCGCTGAGTGCCACATCCAGGAATTCCTTCAGTTATTTAAATGAAATTCCAGCAATTCCAACACAACATTCCCAAGGTCACTATGATGAGTTCACTCTGGATATCTCAACCTCACTCCCAGCCTGGAGCGCCGAGTGCCACATCCAGGAATTCCTTTGGTTATTAAACGAAATTCCAGCGATTCCAACACAACATTCCCAAGGTCACTATGATGAGTTCACTCTGGATATCTCAACCTCGACCCCAGCCTGGAGCGCCGAGTGCCACATCCAGGAATTCCTTGGGTAATTTAAACAAAATTCTGGCCATTCCAGCACAACGCTGCCAACATTCCCGGGATTCCCGAGGTCACCTTGATGAGCTTGGTCTGGATCTCCCCGTCGGAGGCGAGCTCCTGGTGGGTCAGCAGGTAGCGGTCGCAGCGGGCCAGGGCGCGCTCGCTGGGGGCGTCCACGGTGATGGCCCTGGGCACGCGCGGCTGCAGCAGCGTCTCCGTGGGCACGTGGGACGGCGGCCGGTGATCCACCCAGCGCTCGCCCGCGCTGCGGGAACGCCGCGGCCGCAGCGGCGCCACCGGAGCGCTCTGGAATGGGAACGGGGAATGAGAACGGGGAACGGGAACGGGGAATGGGAACAGGCACGGGGAATGAGGAATGGGAACAGGCACGGGGAATGGCAGGGATAGGGGCTGGTGATCCAACCAGTGCTCCCCGGCACTGCGGAAATGCCGCGGATGCAGCGGTGCCACTGGAGTGGTCTGGAATGGGAACAGGGAATGAGAACATGGAATGGGCACTGGGAATGAGAACATGGAATGGGCACTGGGAATGAGCACAGGAAAGGGATGGGTGTGGGAAAGGCAATGGATCGGTTCTTAGGTTGGATCCTGAGAGCACCACAAAGAGCTTGGCATCGAATTATCCATGGAACATTCCAGGTCAACTCTTGTTTTTTGGGCATTAAATTATTCATGGAATACTCCAGGCCAACTCCTGTTTCATGGAAATTTTATCCCAGTGTTGTCCCATCTGCCACATTCCATTAAGTTTCCTCAAGTTTGGGAAAGCTCCTCCCAAATTTCCAAACCAACAGCACCAGCCCAAGGGATTGTCCTGCTCGGTTTTCCTAAAGTGCTCTTGGATTGAATCCTGAAGGCACCACCATGAGCTTGGCATCGGAATATCCACGGAATATTCCATGTCAAGCCGTATTTCTTGGGAATTTTGGTCCAATCTGTTGCATTCCACACTGAGGAAGCAGGGGACAAAGGAAGGGATTGTCCCCATCTGCTTTCCTAAAGTGCTCTTGGACTGAATCTTCAAGACACCATCAGGAGCCAAATAATTCCAGAGCTCCCGGTTTAATGGGAATTAGGGAAGAGAGTTAAAGCTGAGGCACACAAGAGGTTTATCCAAGGGATGCTTCCAGGCAGGACAAGCTCCCAGAAGCACCTTGGAAGCTGGGAAAGTGCAGGAGGGATTGGAGGAGACACAAGGGAGAGGGAAAGGAAAAGGGAAACACCGGGAAGAGGGAAACACGCCGGGAGAAACATGAGGACACCCATGGCTAGAGCAGAGTGTGGCCACCTCCGAGCTCCCTAAAAGTGGGAATTCTCAACTTCCAAGGAAGCTCCAAACACCAAGAGGGCGGCGAGAGCAGCCAGGCTCAGTCTGGGACCAGCAGGACACATTAGGAACAGCTCTACTCTACGATGGGCTCGAGGACAGAGAACCTTTAAGCCAGGCTCAGCCCCACTGGGCCAGGACTAACCCTGCAGGACGGATCCTCTTCCTGCTCTAGCTCCTCTCTATCCCTGGGCACCTCCAGCACTCGGCTCCAGCACATCCCTCTCCTCCTGGCAGGGCTGGGCCAGGCCGAGCCCGGCTCCGCTCCCGCTTTATTCCTGGCTTTGGGAATGCTGGCTGGCTCGCAGGAAGGGCCCCTCTGCTCCCACTCCAGCACGCAGGAGGCCACAGAGATGCTGCCGCAAGAGTTGGAGCGCCTGGGCGCCCGCGGGGCCGCCCGGCTGTCCCCGAGCTCAGCGGGGTCACCACAGCTCTGGGGAGAAGGGAGAGAGCAGTGAGACACGGAGACTCCAAGCAAACAAAGGGACAGACAAATCCAGGGATTCCCCGTTCCTGTGGATAGCAGGAGGTGGGAGAATGGATGAAGAACAGAGGAACAAGGAATTCAAGCTGCTCCAACTCAGGGCTCAAACTTCAGCAGGGATGTCACAGCGCTGGGAAGAGGGGAGAGAGCAGGGAGACACAGGAGGGATCAGACAGGGACAAATCCAGGGATTTCCAGTTCCTGTGGATATCAGGGCGTGGGAGAAGGGAGAATGGATGAAGAACAAACAGGACACAGAGAATTCAAGCTGCTCCAACTCTGTCCCCAAGCTCAGCAGGGTCACCACAGCTCTGGAGAGAAGGGAAACATCAGTGAGGTGTTGAGAAATCAAACAGGGATGCCATGCAGGGACAGACAGATCCAGGGATTTCCTGTTCCTATGGATATCAGGAGGTGGGAGAATGGCTAAACAATGAACAGACAAGACAAGGAATTCAAGGTGCTCCAGCTCGGGGCTCAAACTTCAGCAGGGACATCCCAGCTCTGGGAAGAAGGGAAACCTCAGTGAGACACAGGGACAGACAGATCCAGGGATTTCCTGCTCCTATGGATATCAGGAGGTGGGAAAGGGGATGGAGAACAAACAGAATTAAAGGAAGTCAAGCTGCTCCAACTCTGGGCTGAAAGCTCGGATCTCTGGAAAAGGGAGAGAGCAGTGAAATACAGGAGACTCCAAGCAAACAGGGACAGAAAAATCCAGGGATTTTTAATCCTGAGGATATCAGGAGGTGGGAGAATGGATGAAGAACAAACAGCAGACAAGGAACTCAAAGCAAGCTGCTCCAACTCTGTGCTTGGGGGCTACTAATGACTAAAATCCCTGAGCTTCATCCCTAAAAATGCTGTTTCCTCAATCCAGCAGGTTTGGGAGTGACTCACGGGCGCAGGGGAAGGCGACACGGATCTCGGGAGAGCCTTTTCCCGCTCCCTTTCCCGGGATGGCCTCTCTGGCCTCTCGGCTCTGGGCTCGGTGACGATGGCCTTGAGCTGCTTCAGCTTCTCGTCCTTCACCCACAGCTTGTTCTGCATCTCCAGCTGCTTGGCTGCCACCCGCCGCTCCTGCAGGGACAGGGAACGCAGTGGAAAACATGGAATTGCTGAGGCTGGAAAAGCTGCCAGGATCAGCGAGACCAAGCTGAGTCTGAGCCCAGCCTGGAGCCCTGAGTGCCACATCCACGTGTTCCTTGGATACCTCCAGGGATGGGGATCCCAAACATCCCTGGGCAGTTCCAATGTTTACAACCCTTTCCATGAGGGAATTTTCCCAGGATCCACCCTGAGGCTGTTCTCTCTCCTCCTGTCCTTGTTCCCTGGAAGCAGAGCCCAACACCTTCCCTTCCCTTTCCTTCCCTTTCCTTTCCTTTCCTTTCCTTTCCTTTCCTTTCCTTTCCTTTCCTTTCCTTTCCTTTCCTTTCCTTTCCTTTCCTTTCCTTTCCTTTCCTTTCCTTTCCTTTCCTTTCCTTTCCTTTCCTTTCCTTTCCTTTCCTTCCCTTCCCTTCCCTTCCCTTCCCTTCCCTTCCCTTCCCTTCCCTTCCCCTTCTCTTCCCCTTCTCTTCCCCTTCTCTTAAAAATCCCATATCCCTTTCCTTTCCTTCTTCCCCTTCTCTTAAATCCCATATCTCTTTCCTTTCCTTCTTTCCCTTCTCTTCCATTCCATCCCTTCCCTTTCCTTCTTTCCCTTCTCTTCAATTCCTTTCCCCTTCCCCAGAATCCGCACAAAAACCAACCAGACCAACAAATCCCTCCTTAAGAGCATCCCACACCCCAAATCCCCAAATCCCCGCTAATTTGATCCTGCTTTTCCCCCATTCCTGCACTCACACATTCCTTCTCCCACTTGAGGGAGGTCTCGGCCACCATTCCCTGCAGCCTGGCCTCCAGCCTCCTCTTGTCCGACGCCTGCCGCTGCAGCTTCTGGCTCTTGCTCTCCAGCTCCTGCTGCAGGTTCCTCTTGTCCTCCTCGTAAATCGTGGCTGTCTTCTCCAAAATCTCAATCTGCAGGAGGAGAGGAAGGATTTGGGTGGGAACACGACCTTCTAATCCAGCAATTCCTGCCTGTATTTCCCAGGAAATCTCAATTTTCGGTTCTAAATCGCTCGTTCTGCTGTTTTAAAAACCTCACCTTGTAAAAGAGCCAACAAATTTTCAGTAGAAGTTTCCCCCAAAATATTTATTCCCGATGGCAAGGAATTTGCCAAACGATCCATTTAAAAAAAAAAATGGGATTTGTGCTCCAAAATGACCCAGCTAACCTTGTACTCCAAGGTTTTAATCTTCTTCTCCAGCCGTTCCAGCTCCGTCCTCTGCCCTGTTATGGTTTTCTCCTTCTCAGCCAGTTTTCCTTGGATATAATTTTCCTTGGATGCAACACTGGAGTCAAATTCTTGCAGCATTGTTTTAAAGGCATGAACTGGAAGAAAAACGGTATATTTAATATTTTTTCTCTAATTTTCTCCCTTATTCCCAGAACATCCAAACCTCTGTTTTTCCCAACAGATTTAAACCCTAAAGTTCCTCAAAAAAAAACAAAAACAAAAGGTTGAAACAATCAATCTAAACAAGAAAACTGGGACAAGGGTGATCCTTTGAGGAATAATAAGGGCACCAAATCTGAGTTTTGCCCTGATGTTCCAACTTGGGGCAAATTCCTACCGTTTTTGGCAAATTCCTCAGCCAGCATCTGCCTCATTTTGTGGCGCTGCTCCAGGGCCTCGATCAGTTTTGGGAGGGTTTGGTCGTCGTTGATATCCAGGAGCTCGCAGGAAGGAAGGGGAGGGAAGCTCTGGAAGAACAGCTCAGCAGGAGATGGCTCCTCCGGTCCTGCAGGATGGAAAATCCGTCAGCAGGATGGGAAAATTCCAAAGGGAAAGAGGCAGGACCGTGGAAAACTGGGAATGATTGATGGGATCTATGGGTTTCCAAAGAGAGGATGGATGGCAAAGGATTAAATGTGACATCTTCAATTCCTTGTTTTACTAAAAGCAGGTTCTGAACATCCAGGAACATCCCAGTTTCCTTGGCACAATTTTCTGTCAGGAGCTGCAATACTGGGGCCATGGATTCATCCCAATCCCATGGAATTCCTTGGAAACTTCCACAGGGATACTGAAGAGGGAAGAGCAGCAGCTCCCAGGGCACTGAGGTTCAGCCTGGTACAGTTAAGGCTCAGTGGAATTGATTTAAAATTTAATTCCCAGCCTTTAATTCCTAACAGAAAAACTCCACTGGAATCATGGAATGGTTTGGGCTGGAAAGGACCTCAAAGTGATCCTGTTCCATGGGGAAGGACACCTCTCATCATTCCGCGTTCCAACCTGGCCTTGGACACTTCCAGAGATCCAGGGGCAGCCACAGCTTCTCTGGGAATTCCATCCCAGCTCCTCCTCACCCTCACAGCCAGAAAATCTTCCCCAAGATCCCACCCAAATTTCCCATTTTCCAGTTTGAATCCATTCCCTGTGCGATGTCCCTCCATCCCTTATCCCAATCCCTTCTGGAGCCCCTTTGAACCTCGGAAGGCTCTCTAAATTTTCCCTGAATCCTTCCCTTTCCCAGGTGAAGATTCCCAGAGCGGAATTCCCTCACCTGATCCCACGGGGCCGCCCCTGAGCTCCAGCTTGCGGGACAGCTCCTCCCGGAACGCCTGGTTCCGGAGGCGCCGCCCCGGGGTCAGCCCGCACAGGGGCCTGTCCAGGGGCCTGGCCACCTCCACCTCCTGGGTCATCTCTGCAAAACGCATCACTTGCTGCAAGAAAACAAGGAAAAAACACCAGGAGCACCGGGAGCTGGGGTTGGGAGCGGGACAGAGGCACTGAAGCGGGAAAGGAGGAATTATCCGGCTGGAATCGCAAGCAGCTACGGTTTGGGATCTTCCAGAAACCTCCCCACAAGGTGCCACAAAAGCTTGGGCAGAGACAGCTGGAATTCTTGGAATAGGAGGGATTAAACAGCCAAATGTGGCTCCGTGGAATTCTGTGAGGAAGGAAAACCTTTCCCACTTTCCAAGCAAGGAGCAGAGGTAATATGAATAGCAAAAACAGGACTTGGAGAGCAGATGTAGCCCACAAAATTATAACTGATGTGGTCAAATATCAATTATAATTCTTTACATCTCTTGGAGTATAAAAATCCAGGGAAAAACACAAAAAGAAAAGCAGGAGGGAATGGAAAAAGGGAATTTACCAAGAATTCTGTGAGGAAGGAAAACCTTTCCCGCTTTCCAAGCAAGGAGCAGGTGAAATATGAACAGGAAAACCAGGACTTGCAGAGCAGATTTATCCCACAAAACTGAAGTGCACACACAACAATTATAATTCTTTATATCTCTTGGAGTACAAGAATCCAGGGAAAAACATGAAAAGAAGAGCAGGAGGGGATGGAAAAAGGGAATTTACCAGGCTTTCCTCATAGTCCTCAGCCTTGGGATTCACACACACGATCATCCGAACTTTCCCTTCCCCATCGAAATAGTTCTTGAAGAGATGAGTCAGTTTGGAATCTCTGTATGGAACCATCTGGGAATAAAGGCCAGGGAAGATCCCCTGAGTTTTCCTTATCCAGGTGATGAAATCCAAGGATAATTAGGGAAGGGTTGCCCACCTTGTTTGTTCCGTACAATTGGTTTTCCCGCAGAACCTCAATGCACGTCCTCAATGTCATCAATGACTGGTTGATATTCCCTAAAAAAAGCAAACACAAGGAAAAAAATCACTCCACGAGAAGCCCTTGGATCACGTTCCCAGATTAGTCAGAAGAATAAATTGCCTAATTAACAATATTTGTTAATAACTGCTCTAATTAACTCAAGTGGCAGAAGTGCTTCAGCAAACTTGTGGTTTCCAAACACAATTTGAGGTCATCAAATCCTAACTGATCCTAACAGAGCACTTCAAGAATTCCTGGGATTCTTCCCTAGGAGACAGGATTAGCAGGAGCTTAATTAGCAGGGTTAATTAGCAGGGTGCTCCGGGGGGGTTCCTACCTGCCTCCCGCAGCCTGTTCCCCTCGGCTTTGGTCCTGTTGGTTCTCTCACTTCCCGCCAGATCCACCAGGGACAGCTGGCTCAGGGTGATCTG
Organism: Taeniopygia guttata; assembly: GCF_003957565.2. Lineage (NCBI taxonomy): Eukaryota > Metazoa > Chordata > Aves > Passeriformes > Estrildidae > Taeniopygia > Taeniopygia guttata. The sequence goes on along the minus strand of NC_044222.2, from coordinate 19,576,595 downwards.
CTCCTTTTCCTGGGACACAGAAGAAATCCTGGATCCCTCCAGATTCCCTCTGAAGGGCTGGGGGACACCTCATCCCAAAACCCCCTTCCAAAGAATGTGTCGGATATGAGCTCAGAGGGGTTGGGACAGCCAAAAGCTGGTTTTGGGAGGTTTGGCAGATCCCTTCTGCCTTGGGCCGCAGCATTGAAAGCTGTTGGATCATTCCAATTCCCAAATTTGAGATTCCCAAAAAAAGGAAGAGGTGAAAACCAAAGGAATCAGCAGCTCCACCCTCTGTTTTAACACCGAGCTTTATGATTAACTCTGTCACCTCCAAACTTGAGGCACGGGGAACTGTTTCCAAGGTAGATTCCATTAAATTCTTCTGGAATTCTCCTGGAATTCCCTGGAGCTCACCTGGAGCACGTTGTCCCCATCAGCATCCAGAGGAGCCTGTGCCAGTTTGATGATGAACACGGAGTGGGATCGGCTGGATTCCCGGTTCAGCTGCGTGTTGGCGATGCGCCGCTTCTTCTGCCCTGCTCAAACAACCCAAATTCCCAAAAATCCTGCTGCTTCCCCACCATTCCCACCTCCTCCAGCATCAGGGTGTGAGGATATTGGGAAGGGTTGGGAATGGGGAGGCCCTAAATGCCCGGAGAAGCTGTGGATGCTCCATCCCAAGGATGGAGCTGATCCAGCGGAATTTCCTCGCTCGTGGATAACATTTAAGGTGCTGGGATGTGGGATCAGCCCCGAATTAATTCCAAGATTTTTACCTCTCCAAAAGACTTCAAAAGCTTCCTCTGTGGATTTGACCTCCACTTCGGTGCAGCCCATCACGTACATGTTGTGGTTCTGGTCTTCCCGAAGGATTTTGGACTGGGGAGGTCTTTGGGATGGTGGGAAAGAGGGAAAATAAGTAAATTCCACTGGAGAGGAATTCTCTGTGCAGCTTCCTGCCATGCAGATTTTCTTGGAGGGCGAAATTCAGCAGGAAAAGGTCAAAACTTGGAGGGAAAAAATTCAGAATTTGCAGGGAAAAATGTCACAAGTCTGAGGGGAAAATGTCCAAAAATTCTGAGGGAAAAATGCTCAAAAATGCTGAGGGGAAAATGTACAAATATTCCGAGGGAAAAATGCCCAAATATTCCGAGGGAAAAATGCCCAAATATTCCGAGGGAAAAATGCCCAAATATTCCGAGGGAAAAATGCCCAAATATTCCGAGGGAAAAATGCCCAAATATTCCGAGGGAAGAAATTCAGAATTGGAGGGAAAATGTCACAAGTCTGAGGGGAAAATGTCCAAATTCAGGAGGAAAAGGTCAAAATTCTGAGGGGAAAATCATCCAAAATTCTGAGGGAAAAAAGGTCAAAATTCAGGGGGAAAAGGTCAAAAATTATGAGGGGAAAATGGACAAAATTCAGAAGGAAAACTCAGAATTTGGAGGGAAAATGTCACACATCTGAAGGAAAAAGTTCAAAAATACTGAGGGAAAATCATCCAAAATTTTGAGGGAAAAATGGTCAAAATGCAGGGAGAAAAGGTCAAAATTGTGAGGGGAAAACATCAAAAATTCAGAGGGAAAAGGTCAATTATCCATCTAAAAGATGGAAGAGGGAATACAGGACATGGACACACAGCCAGGATTAGTGACACTCCAGCTACCGCTCTAATTAGTAGCTATTTAATTGCAATTAATTGCTTTGGTGGCAGCTATTGCTTTTCTACAAGCACACAGAAGCAAGGAGAGCATCCTAGTTTTCCTAGGAAAGCAAGGAAAGGCAGGGAATTTCCGCTTCTACCAAAGGAAAACAGCACTGGAATAATGGGAATAAGACATTGGACACATACACAAAGTCTCCATTTCTCACAGGAGTGTTGCAATTGTTCCACCTACCAAAAAAACGGGGAAAAATATTAAATCCTTGATGTCTGCCTCAAATCTTTCCACGCTGCAGCTTTCAGAGGGAGAAATCATCCCAGATTTTTTTTTTTTTTTTAGGGTGGGCTTTGGGAATAAGCAGCTTTTAATTTTTAAAGTTTTTTTTTAAATTTTATTTTAGTGTTTAAAATTTTAATGTTTAAAAAGCCATTTTATTTTAAAATGCTTTTAAACCATTCATTGTATAAACACTGAATGGTTTAAAAGCATTCCCAGAGTTTCAAACCCTTCTGGAATGAGGACACTGGAGACAGCTCCCAATTTGCTTTGCCCTTGTTAGTCCTTGTTAATCAACCACTCCCTAATTAACACAGGACTGAGGGGCTCCTTTAATGGAGTTGGAATTTCAATCCATGGATTCCAAGTGGAATTTGCAGACTTTTCCTATTGATTTTAGACATCACAAGTGCACACCTTTGGAAAAAATATCCCAAATTTCTGGTTTTATGGGAATTACTGATATCAAGTGGAATAATATGGAGCACCAAACCAGTGTTTTCCACTTTTTCCAAGGAAAAAAAGCGATGGAATGGCTTGCTCCAAGTTGAAATCACCTGTTAGAATAGGTTGGGAATTTAAGTGGGATACAACTGCCCAATTATTTAAATATTTGCTTACTAATCACCCAGCCTAACAAGGAAGGGAGCACCTTGGCCATCAGTACTGAAACATTCCTGGCTGGAATCCTTTCCATGTGTTCTTAACAGTGATTCCCAGGAATTATGAGCCAACCTCCCTATGGTTAGAACGAAAAAACCAGGGTGGAGGATCCTACAAAAGCCTCCCAGGACTGGGAATATGGGAATTCCCAAACTCCCTTGGGTTTGGTGGGCTCAAAGTAGATGGTGGATGTTGGAACAGGACACAGCCATTGCTCTCATTCCATTGCTCTCATCCCAAACCTCTTCCAGCGGCTTGGCATCGATTCCCAAGCCCAGCCTGGGAAAATCCCGGATTTCCCAACTCACTTGGGTTTGATGGAGTCACAGGGAGCCTCCTCCAGCAGGTCGTAGATGTAGTTGTTGTAGATCTCGATGTAGGACACGAAGACGCCGTAGACGTTGTCCTCGTCCACCTCCTCCACCCGGCAGTGATCCTGCACGTCGATCATGTCGGCAAATTCGGGATCCAGCTGCCTCCTGAGGAAAATGGAGGGACTGGGGATGGAATTCCCGGCAGCCAGAACGCGCCGGGGGCGGCTCGGTGCAGATTTGTGGGGTTGGGTGGCCAAACGCGCGATATATTCAGCAAAATTCCCAAATTCTGGGGGGGTCCTGTGCAGGGCCAGGAGTTGGAATTCCATGATCCAACTGAGGGAATTCCCTGATCCAACTGAGGGAATTCCATGGTAGAAATTCCATGATCCAACTGAGGACTGCCTATGGTTGGAAGATTATGATCCAACTGAGGGAATACCACAGTTGGAATTCCATGATCCAACTGAGGGAATTTCATGATGGAAATTCCACGATCCAACTGAGGGAATTCCATGGTGGAAATTCCATGATAGAAATTCCATGATCCAGCTGAGGGAATTCCATGGTGGAAATTCCATGATCCAGCTGAGGGAATTCCACTGTGGAAATTCCCTGATCCAGCTGAGGAACTTCCATGGTTGGAATTCCATGGTGGAGATTCCATGATCAAACTGAGGGAATTCCACAGTGGAAATTCCATGATCCAGCTGAGGAACTTCCATAGTTGGAATTCCATGGTGGAGATTCCATGATCAAACTGAGGGAATTCCACGGTGGGAATCCCATGATCCAGCTGAGGGAATTCTGTGGTTCTATGGAAACATCTCCAAACTGAACTTCACTGGAATTTGCTGGAGAGGCTTCACAGAGCTGGATTCTTACTCAGTGCCACGGGGTTTTAGTCCTGGCTAAACAGGTACAAGAAATAGGCTGAGTCTAACCCTGCTCACCTACAGAACTGCTCAAACACACTCATTTCCTGTTAATATTTTACTAATTATTATTATTAATGACCCTGCCCATGGGACAATATCAGCTTGAAGATCCCTTTCAAATTCTGGGGGGAAAAGATCAAAATTCTGAGGGGGGAAAATGTCCGAAAATTCTGAGGGGGAAAATGTCCAAAAATTCTGAGGGGAAAAAATGTCCCAAATTCTGAGGGGGAAAAGGTCCCAAATTCTGAGGGGGAAAAAATGACCAAAAATTCTGAGGGGGTAAAGGTCCCAAATTCTGAGGGGAAAAAATGTCCGAAAATTCTGAGGGGGGAAATGTCCGAAAATTCTGAGGGGGGAAATGTCCGAAAATTCTGAGGGGGAAAATGTCCGAAAATTCTGAGGGGAAAAAGGTCCCAAATTCTGAGGGGGAAAATGTCCCAAATTCTGAGGGGGGAAAAGCCCCAAAGTTCTGAGGGGAGAAAAGCCCCAAAATTCTGAGGGGGGAAAGTTTCCTCCAAGCTGAAATCTCTTGTTAGAACAGCTGGAATAGATTGGAAATTCCAGTGGGATACAACTACCTCATTAATTAAATATTTGCCGATTTTTTTCCCAATTTTTCCTCCATTTCTTCAAGGGAAGAGCCCAAGAGAAGTTAAATGGCATTTCTAGGGAATAAATTCCCTCTGCTATTCCCAGAGTCACTCACTTCCCAGCTGGAGTTTTTGGGGTGGGCAGCGCCTCTCTCCTCTGGCGTTCCAGCAGAGCCTCCACCTCGCTCTGCACATCCACCCCGTTCTTGTCATCCAGCTTGAAAACCTGAGGGAAAAACCAGGAATTTCATCCCATTCCAACATCCAGGTGCTGGCCAACAAAGCATTATTTGATTAATTATTTAGTCTGATTAGGCTGGTATTAATTTATTAATACCATGCCACTCAAAAGAACTCCGACCCAGCAAGATCTGACAAGAACAATTTGCAAAATAATGTTTTAGAAAAGCTCCCAAGGATGAGAATTCCAGGATTATTTCAGTGTATTTTAGGTACCACAAGTGCACGCCTTTGGAAAAACATCCCTAATTTCATGAGGAGACAATTAATTTTTGGTTTTATGGGAATTACTAAAATGAAGTAGAATAATATGGAATATAGAGCACCAAACCAGTGTTTTCCACTGTTTCCAGGGGAAAAAAAAAAGCTATGGAATGGCTTCTTCCATGTTGAAATCACCTGTTAGAACAGCAGGAATAGATTGGGAATTTCAGAGGGACACAACTGCCTAATTAATTAAAGATATGCTTATTAATAACCCATCTTAACGATGAAGGGAACACCTTGGCCATCCATACTGAAATATTCCTGGCTGGATTCCTTCCCATGTGTTTTTAACAGATTTTTTCCTAGGATGGCCTTGGGCAATGAGCACCAAACCACTGAATGCTTTAAAAGCATTCCCAGAAATTCAAATCCTTTTGGAACAAGGCCCTTGGCATTGTTGTTTTTTTTTTTTTTTCTCTTCCAAGCCCTCCAGTGTCAGGTTTGGAGCAGAAATCCACGGATTTGGGGCTGTGGGGAGGATCAGGGGAGCCACTCACGAATCTCTTGGCCTGGAAGGGGCCGATGCTGTTGAAGATCATGGCCAGGCAGCGGGGCAGCAGCCCCCCGTCCCCAGGAGATCCTGTCATGGTGTGGGTCTTCCCGCTGCCCGTCACTCCGTAGGTGAACAGGAGACCTGGGAATGCAGGGAAAAGGGAGGAATCAGCGGGGCTGGGAAAACAAAACCAACCTGTTGGAAATGCAGGTGAACCCACTGGGCAGAAATGACAATGTCTGACTCAGTTCAGAAGGCTGAATGATTTCTTTATTATAGCCATACTAAAATACATTAATACACTATTTAAAGGAGATACTAAAACTACAAACCTGCTTTTTCTAACTCCCAAATCTAACACACTCACAATTTGTGACCCTCTCTGAGAGCCCAGCCCCAGGTGGGTTGGATTGGCCACCAGGCTCAAACAATCCTCACCAGGATCCAACCAAGCAATCACCCCAGGTAAACAATTCTCCAAACACATTCCACATGGGAAAAACAAGGAGCAGAAATAGAAACTGTTTTCTTTTTCTTCTCTCTGTGCTCCTCTATGAAAAAATCCTGAGAGGGAGAAGAATGTGCCTGTCACATCAAATCGCCCCAAATATTCCACAGCATCCAAAGTGCTGGCAGCTCTGGCTGGTGGTCAGGGCTGGGAACATCCATCATCCTCTCCAAGAGCCACAAACCAGCCCTGCCACTGGTTCTGCCATCCCTGGAATATTCCAGACTGGATGGGGCTTGGAGCACCCTGGGATACTGGAAGGTTTCCCTGCCCATGGAATGGGAAGAGCTTTAATGTCCTTCCCATCGATTTGATGATTTAGGAAGTGATGCTTTTTTTGCCATTTGTTGCTTTTTTTTGGGAGTTCAAAACGTGCTTTGCTAAAAGCCCAAAATGCTGATTTCGCAATTTGCAACTCCCACAAACCATGGGAAAACTTGGGAGAGCAGGGAGAAGGATTTGGATGCGTAATTCATGGAATTCCGAAGGCAAGGACACCTCCTACTAAGCCAGGCTGCTCCAACGACACTTCCATGGCATGGGATCACCCATTCCCACCCAAACCATCCCAGCATTCCCATTCCAGAAAGAGCTTCCAGGGGTGAGCTGTGAGGAGCTGAACCACAATTCCAACAAAATCTCGGGAACCCTGGATCACCCATTCCCACCCAAACCATCCCAGGATTCCCATTCCAGAAAGAGCTCCCAGGGGAATGGCTTCCTCCAAGCTGAAATCTCTTGTTGGAACAGTTTGGGAATTTCAGTGGGATACAATTACCTCATTAATTAAATATTTGCCTTTTTTTTTCTCTAATTTTTCCTTCATTTCTTCAAGGGAGGATCACAAGAGAAGTTCAATCCCATTTTGTGTGAGCAGCTGAGCCACAATTCCAAACCTCAGGAGCCTTGGATAATCCATTCCCACCCAAACCATCCCAGGATTCCCATTCCAGGAGGAGCTTCCAGGGGTGAGCTGTGAGGAGCTGAGCCACAATTCCAACAAAACCTCGGGAACCCTGGATCACCCATTCCCACCCAAACCATCCCAGGATTCCCATTCCAGGAGGAGCTTCCAGGGGTGAGCTGTGAGGAGCTGAGCCACAATTCCACCCAAACCCTGGGAGCGCTGAAATCCTGGGAATGGGGACATGGGAAGAGCTCTGCTCACCGTTCTTGCCCCGGATCAGATCCTCCACCAGAGGTTTGGCCACCACGTCAAAGAGCTCCTTCTGCGCCACCAGCGTGCCAAACACCTCCTTGAAGGAATACTGGGTCTGCCAAAACAGGGAAAACCAGCCTGGAATTCCAGCTCCACGGCCTGGAGTGGCCCATGGAGCGGAGAATTCCCAAAGCACAGCAAAAACTGGAATTTCCTTTCAGTTCCCCCCAGAATCCAAGCAAAGGAATATCCACCATGGCCAAAGTGAAGCTGTTCCCTCATGGAATTTTGTTTATTTCAAGCTGGTTTTATTTTTTTTTTAGTGAATTATTTTAATTAATTTTTAAAATTAATTTTAATAGCCCTAAATTTCAAGCTGGTTTTATTTGCTAATGGATTATTTTAATAAATTTTAAAACATATTTTAATTTTTGATGGTTGTCTTTCTACCAAAACTCTTCCTTAGGGCAATACCTGAATTCCAAATTTCTGAACAAAACCTTGCTTAATTAAATTAACATTCCATTAATTAAGCTTTGCCTGTTTTATTTAAACCTTTGAAAACCCCTTAATGCCCTTCCCACAGGAATTTTCCAGCTGAAATTGCAAACAAATTATTCCACATCCCATCTAAGATTCCCACTGGGAGAAGCTGTGGATTCCTTTTCCCTGGGATGTCCAAGGCCAGGTTGGAGCAGTCTGGGATGATGGATTCCCATGGAATGCCATGAGCTTTAAGGTCCTTCCCATGGATTTGACGGATCAGGAAGTGATGTTTTTTTGTCCCAGATGGATTTTTGGGGTGGAAAACCTCGGGATTTTGCACTCTGCAAGTGCGCCACAAATCATGGGAAAACTTGGGAGAGGAGGAGCTGGATGGAATTCATGGAATTCCAGAACTTTGGGTGGGAAGGGACCTTAAATCCAACCCCACTGCCAAGGGCAGGGACAGCTCCCGCTAAGCCAGGCTGCTCCGAGGCCACTTCCAGAGGCGGGGCGGGAATTCCAGGGGGATTCCCGGCGGGAATGCCGCTACCTCTCGGTACTCGCCGTTCCGGAAGATCCGGTAGCCCTCGGGAGGGTGGATCTGCACCGCGGTGCCGCTGATGACCTCGATGCAGCATTCCTGGTCGGCCCGGCTGAGCGGCCGCACGCGGCAGTACACCTGGGAAAACGGGAATAAACCGGGAATTACCGGGAATGAACTGGGAATAAACCGGGAATGAACTGGGAATCAACCGGGAACCAACCCGGCTGTACACCTGGGAAAACGGGAATAAACCGGGAATGAACTGGGAATCCACCCGGCTGTACACCTGGGAAAACGGGGAAAAATGGGAATAAACTGGGAATCGACCCGGTTGTACACCTGGGAAAATGGGAATAAACCGTGAATCAACCGGGAATGAACCGGGAATCAACCGGGAATCAACCCGGCAGTACACCTGGGAAAACGGGGAAAAACGGGAATCAACCCAGCTGTACACCTGGGAAAACGGGAATAAACCGGGAATGAACCGGGAATGAATCCGGCAGTACACCTGGGAAAATGGGAATAAACTAGGAATGAACTGGGAATCAACCGGGAATCAACCCGGGAGTACACCTGGGAAAACGGGAATAAACCGGGAATCAACCCGGCTGTACACGTGGGAGAACAGGGAAAAACGGGAATTACCGGGAATCAACCCGGCTGTGCACCTGGAAGAGCGGGAATAAACCGGGAATGAACTGGGAATCAACCGGGAATCAACCCGGCTGTACACCTGGGAAAACGGGAATAAAACCGGGAATGAACTGGGAATGAACTGGGAATGAACTGGGAATCAATCCGGCAGTACACCTGGGAATGAAGCCTGGATTAAAACCGGGAATTTCTGGGTGTGGGAATCGGGATCTCGGGACGATCCCGGCATTAAAACCGGGAATTTGTGGGTGCAGGAATTGGGATGTCGGGCCATCCCGGCATTAAAACCGGGAATTTGTGGGTGCGGGGATCGGGATCTCGGGACCATCCCGGCGCTCACTCACCCCCACCGGGTCCTTCTGCGTGGGGTTCGTGGCTTTCCGCGGCCTCCGCGGCGTCCTGGCCCTGCGAGGGGAGAGAGAGAGCGTCAGGGGACACCGGGAACGGCGGGGCGGAGACACCGGAGGGCACCGGCAGCACCGGGAGCTGCGGGAGCACCGGGATCACCGGAGGGCACCGGGGGCTGCGGGAGCTGCAGAAACACCGGGATCACCGGCAGCACCGAGAGCACCGGAAGGCACCGGGAGCTGCGGGAGCACCGGGAGCACCGGAGGGCACCGGGGGTTGCGGGAGCACCGAGAGCACCGGAGGGCACCGAGAGCACCGGCAGCACCGGAGAGCTGAAGGAGCACCGGGAGCTGCGGAAGCACCCGGATCACCGGCAGCACCGAGAGCACCGGAGGGCACCGGGAGCACCGGGATCACCGGCAGCACCAGAGGGCACCGGGTGCTGCGGGAGCACCGAGAGCACCGGAGGGCACCGGGAGCTGCGGGAGCACCAGGATCACCGGCAGCACCGGCGGGCACCGGGAGCACCGGGAGCTGCAGGAGCAACGGCAGCGCCCGGCGCACCGGGAGCTGCGGGCAGCCACGCAGGACAGCCCCGAGCCCCCCTTCCCCAGCCCGCCCGTCCCCGCCCGGGGCTGCCGCGCCACTCACGCCGCCTTCATGTCGCGGCCTCTCGCTGCTGTCGCGACAGGGCCCGGGGCTGACGGCACCGGCCGCGCGCGCGCCCGCCGCGATTCAAATCCGGCCAATCAGCGCGCGCGGCCCCGCTGACGTCACCACGCACGGCGCCGTCACCATGGCGACGCCCCCTGCTGGTGGGGAACGCGGGTTCGAATCCCGCTCCCGGCCGATCCCGCTTTTTCCGCGGTTTTTTCCCCCTTTTTATCGGTTTAATTCCAATATTTCAGGAAAAACTGTGGAATTCAGACCGTTTTAAGGGCCAGTTCTTCCCTGTGTGCCTTCCTGGAGGTGATTCAGTCACTCAGTTAATTCCTATCCCAACGGGAACGAGCAAATTCCCAATCTGCAGAAAAAAAGTGAATTCCCGGCCTGTTGGAAATAATTCCCAAACTGTTGAAACGGGTTAATTCCCAACACGTGGAAAATGAGTTAATTTCCAACCTGATGGAAATGAGCTAAACCCCAGACTGTTGGAAATGAGTTAATTCCCAACCTGTTGGACGTAATTCCCAACCTGAAGGAAACGAGTTAATTCCCAACCCGATGGAAATGAGTTAATTCCCAACCTGTGGGAAATGATCCGTGGTGGAAAATAACCGTGGAAATGTAGGACATGTGTGAAAAATCGGGCAGAACAAGTCCAGGGAAAAGCAAACTTCCTGCCCAGGGAATGGATTCCAATGGGGAACTGGGGAGAGGATGCAATTCCTTTTAAATTCCAGGGAATTCTCATTTTTAGTACAAATTCCTGAATGTTTCCACAAGATATTAAAAAAAAAAAAAAAAGTAATAAAAACACCTGGAGGAGTCTGAAATTCCTGCTTTTTTCCAGCTTTTCCAAATCCACGTGGCTTAGGAGGGATGAGGGAGGTTTGCTGGAATTTCATCCCAAATTCCTTTGGCATTTGGTGTGGATCAACATTCCACAAATAAATATCCCAGTTTATTTCCTTGGAACAACTGGGCACGGAGCTTTCATTTCTCCTGGGAAGGAGATTGAGGAAAATCCAGAGATTTTTGGTAAAAAGCAGGAAAAATCCTCTCCCTGTGCTGCTCCAAGATCCAGCACCAGCCATTCCATGGGTTCAGCCAGAGGATCCCATGGAATTCTGGCATTCCCTCCCCTCTGGAATGCAGCTTTCCCAAAATTCCCGGCACTGGAGAGGACGGGAGGATTTCAGGTCAAAAGTTGAACCACCTGGAATAAATTCTGGGATGATTCCCGATGTTTTTCCTGCGGGCTCTCCAATCTCAGCCGGATTCCTCCCTGGTCACAGCAGCTCCCAAAGTAAATAAACTCTGGAATTATCAGCAGCGATCTCCAAAGGAATTTGTTTTCCCAGGAATATTTTTATTATCAAGAAGATTAAAATCAGTGATTTATATTAATTTAATTAAACCGTTGGAAAAACAATTCCAGTGCTTATAAATATCCCGAAAATCTCGGTCAGCGTTCCCAAGGATTGATTTATTCCCTGTTTAACCCGTTCATCCCAGATTTTATTGTGAAATCCCAAATTCCAGCAGCTCCCAAAGTGCAGCAGTCAGACCTCGGCAAAGGCAATTAAAGGAAATTTATGGAAGACCCGTGAGATTATCCAGGAAAATATTCCCAAAGAATGAAGTGTGTGCTGTGTTCCTGCAGGGAAATCCAAGAGGAAAACCTGGATCCTGGAAAAGCCTGGAGCTCCAGGCTCTTCCTGCAAAATCCAGGGGCAGCAGGGAAGGAAAACAAGGGACAACAGAGGGAAACTCCTGGGAATTCTTTAAAATTCCAAGGCGCTTTTAAACCTTGAGCTGTCCCAAATCCTGCTTTTCTCCTGGCATATCCCAATCCCAAAACATTCCAAATCTTTTCCTAAAGGATCCCAAATCCTGGGGGGTTGGGGCATGGAGCTCTCCTGTCTCCCACTCCCAGTCCTGGGATCCATCCTGGGAATAGCCAGGACAGGATGGAATTCCTTCATTCCATCCCCGCTCCGTGGAAATTCAGAATTCCCATGGCAATGAACTTCTCAGGATTTCCAGGAATGAGACCCTGGAAGAGATTTCCTGCAGGAAGATCCCATTGGAGCTCTCCTGGAATCCCTTTTCCCGGATAAAAGAGGGAAAACAGTGGGAATCAAAACGGGAGGGAAACTCCAGTCCCTCCACCCCACCTTTCCAGGCACTTGGGCTGAGCTAAGGCTTGGAATTCCAAAGGAATGCCACATCCCAGGGGAAAACAGGAATTAGGGAGTTCTTGGCTTCACCAGGAATCTGCCAGCTGGCGATGCCAACATTCCCTGGATTTCTCCCCAGGGCAGACCTGAGGGATCCTGGAATCTTTGGGAAGCAGGAGTGCTTCCCTCCCTTTTCAGGGATCAAATCCCGATGATTTGACGCTTTCCCTGTGGATAACAGCCGGATGGGAAGCGTTTCCCAGCCCATCCGTGGATAAAACCGGCACAGTTGGGAAATTCCCAAAGAAACATTTCCAGGCGATCCAATTCCCCCGTGGACACCTCTGGAACGGGACTGCTCCCAGAAATCCGAGGCAATCCCGGGTTCTAGTGGGATTTTTCCCGGGAAGGAGGCTCGGGGCGGAGGCTGCGGAAGCAGACCCCGAGGATGGCCAGGCTGGCGGCCGCTCCCATTCCCAGGGATCCGAAGGTTTCCAGGGAAGAGGGAAGTGGGAGGCGGCCACGCCGCTCCGCCATGTCCACGGAGACGGCTTCCAGCTGGAAAAGCGTTCCCAGGATCCCGCAGATGTGGAAAACCTGGTGGCTGTGCCCTGCGACGGAAAACTCCGGGAATTCCATGGAAATTCCATGGAAATTCCATGGGTGTTCAGCTGGGCCAGGTGGGTTCCACGTTCCCAGAAAGCTCCGGGGGCTTGGAGCGCTCTGGGATTGTGGGAGGTGTCCCTGCCCATCCAAACATCCTGGAATTCCAGGATTCCAGGACTGATTCCCACTCAGCCCACTTCACCTGGCATCCATGGAATATTTATCCCACAAATTCCTGATTCCTGGGATTTTATCATCCTACGAATTCCTACTCCCAATTCCCAGGGTTTTATCCTCGTGCTTCCTGTTCCCAATGCCTCTGGCTCCGAGGGGTTCATTCCTGGGATCCCATGGGGTTTATTCCCGGCATTCCCTGGGTTCATTCCGTGGATTCCCTGGGGTTCATGCCCAGCATTCCCTGGGTTTGTTCCCTGCATTCCCTGGGGTTCATTCCCTGGATTTCCTGGGCTTCATTCACTGGATCTGCTGGGGTTCATTCCCTGCATTCCCTGGGGTACATTCCTGGGATTCCCGGGGTTTATTCCCTGGATTCATTCCCTACATTCCCTGGGGTTCATTCCTGGCACTCCCAGGGTTCATTCCCGGCATTCCCGGGGTTCATTCCCGGCATTCCCGGGGTTCATTCCCAGCACTCCCGGGGTTCATTCCCGGCATTCCCGGGGTTCATTCCCTGGGTTCATTCCCGGGGTTCATTCCCAGCATTCCCGGGGTTCATTCCCGGCATTCCCAGGGTTCATTCCCAGCATTCCCGGGGTTCATTCCCGGCACTCCCGGGGTTCATTCCCGGCATTCCCAGGGTTCATTCCTGGCATTCCCAGCCGCGCTCACCGATGAAGTCGAAGCTCCCCGGCGCCAGGCGCTCGGGCAGGCGGGAGGTGAAGCTCAGGAAGGTCAGGAGGGCGCAGAGGCTGTGCCGGGAATGCAGCGGGAGCGACCCTTCGGAGCAGCTCCCGGCCGCGCTCCGGAACAGCTGCCGGCAAAAACGGGACTGATCCATCCATCGGTGCATCCATGGATCCTTCAGTCTGTCCATCATCCATCCATCCATCAGTGCATCCATCCATCCATCATCCATCCATCCATCATCCATCCATCCATCATCCATCCATCCATCCATCCATCCATCCATCCATCATCCATCCATCCATCATCCATCCATCCATCATCCATCCATCCATCCATCCATCCATCCATCCATCCATCCATCATCCATCCATCATCCATCCATCCATCCATCCATCCATCCATCCATCCATCATCCATCCATCCATCCATCCATCCATCCATCCATCATCCATCCATCCATCCATCATCCATCATCCATCCATCCATCCATGAACCCATCCCTCTATCCATTAATCCATCCATGAATCCATCCATCCATCTGTGAATCCTTCCATCCATCCCATCCCATCCCATCCCATCCCATCGAATCCCTCCATCCATCAATGCATCCATGAATCCTTTAATCCATCCATCCATGAATCCATCCATGAATCCATCCATGAATCCACCCATCCATGGATCCATGGATCCATCCCATCCCATCCCATCCCATCCTATCCATGGATCCATCCATCCATCCCAAGGAGCCATTCCCAGCTCTCCGCAGCCATCACCTCCACTCCCGCCTCCCCAAATTCCTGCCCTGCTCCAGCTGAATCCCTGGAAAAGGCCCCTCCCCGCTTCCCAAGGCAGGAATTTTCCAGCCCTTTGAAGCGGGAGGAATCTGCCGGAAAAAATATCCCGGAGCCTTTTCCTGCCGGAGTTTTTGCCTTTCAAACCCCAACTGGGGCTGCTTTCCCAAGGAATTCCAGGCTGAGGCAGCCGAAACCTCCCGGATTTTGTGGGATACGCACCCTGTAGAAAACTGGGATGCTGTCGAAAAGGTAGGGATAGACGAAGGCCAGAGTTCGGAAAGCCTTGCTCAGGCTGGGCCGCTCCGCCTCCAGAAACCTGGGAAACACCGGGAATTCCACGTGGGATACACCGGGAAACACCGGGAATTCCACATGGGATACACCAGGAATTCCACATGGGATATACAGGGAAACACCAGGAATTCTACATGGGACACACAGGGAATTCCACATGGGATACACAGGGAATTCCACATGGGATACACCAGGAATTCCACATGGGATATACAGGGAATTCCACATGGGAAACACCGGGAATTCCACATGGGATACACAGGGAATTCCACATGGGATACACCGGGAATTCCACATGGGACACACAGGGAATTCCACAGCTTCCCCGGGAATCTGGGATAGCAGACCTGAATCATCTCCAAGTCCCCTCCCAACCCAAACCATTCCAGGATTCCACAAATCCCCTTTGGAACTTCCCAAAAACTGAAACTCCTCCCGTTATTCCGCATTTTCCTCATGGAATCCTCCCCATTTCCCAAGGGAAAAATTCCCTCTTTCCCCTTCCCCACCTCCCAGTGGCCCAAGGCGGGAGCAGAGCCCCGATCCCGAATTCCCGCTGGATCCCACCTGGAATAGCAGGCCAGGCCGGTGCTGAGCGCGGAGTTGAGCACGGCCACGGGAACGTAGAACTCATGGAATGTGCTCCCGACCCATTCCAGCGGGAAGGCGTAGGCGGAATAGGCCAGCGCCGAGCCTGAGGCACAGCGGGGCTGTCAGCTCCCGATCCTGGAATTCCCTGCAATTCCCCGGAATTCCCCTGCCATTCCCAAATCCCATCAATCCCTCATGATCTCCAAACCCCACAGATCCCCCCTGAACTCCCAAACCCCACAGACCCCCTGGCATTCCCAAATCCCATCAATCCCTCATAATCTCCAAACCCCACAGATCCCCCCCAGAACCCCCAAACCCGCCCAGAACCCCAAAAACCCCACAGACCCCCTGGCATCCCCAAACCCCACAAATCCCTATAATCCCACAAACCCCACAAACCCCTGGAATCCCCAAATCCCCCTGGCATTCCCAAACCCCATAGACCCCCCTGGCATCCCAAAACCCCACAGATTCCCCCAGCATTCCCAAACCCCACAAACACCCCTGGCATCCCTAAACCCGACAAATGCCCTATAACCCCAGGAACCCCACAGATTCCCCTGGCATTCCCAAACCCCACAAACCCCCCATAATCCCCAAACTCCCCAGAACCCCAAAAACCCCACAGACCCCCCTGAACTCCCAAACCCCACAGACAGCCCTGAACTCCCAAACCCCACAGACCCCCATAATCCCACAAACCCCACAAACCCCTGCAATCCCCAACCCCCCTGGCACGCCCAAACCCCACAAACCCCCCTGGCATTCCCAAACCCCAGAGACCCCCCTGGCACCCCTAAACCCCACAAACCCCCCATAATCCCCAAACCCCCCTGGCATTCCCAAAACCCCACAAACCCCCCATAATCCCCAAACCCCCCTGGCACGCCCAAACCCCACAAACCCCCTGGCATTTCCAAACCCCACAAACCCCCCTGGCATTCCCAAACCACCACAAACCCCCCTGGCATTCCCAAAACCCCACAAATACCCCTGGCATCCCTAAACCCCACAAACCCCCCTGGCATTCCCAAACCACCACAAACCCCCCTGGCATTCCCAAAACCCCACAAATACCCCTGGCATCCCTAAACCCCACAAACCCCCCTGGCATTCCCAAACCCCACAGACTCCTATAATCTCCAAACCCCACAAACTCCCCTGGCATTCCCAAACCCCACAAATCCCCTATAACCCCATAATCCCCAAACCCCACAGACCCCCTGGCACCCCCAAACCCCACAAACCCCCTGTACCCTGTACCCCGCACAGACCCAGGCCGTAGAGGCTGAGCGCGGCGTAGTCGCAGCAGAAGGCGCGGTGCCGGCCGTGCCCGCCCATGGCGCCCAGCGCGTGCGCCGCGCTCGAGGCCAGCGGGTACAGGGCGCACGTGCCCAGGTACGCCAGGAACGGCCCCGACGATGTGTCCAATGTCCCCGATGGCCCCGGTGATGTCCCCGGTGATGCCCCCGGCTCCCGCAGCCGCACCACCAGCAGCCACAGCAGGTACCTGCCGGAGACCCAGTGTGCCCAGGTGTGACCTGGTGTGTGTTCAGGTATGCCCAGGTGTGTGCCCAGGTGTGTGCCCAGGTGTGTTCAGGTGTGTTCAGGTGTGCCCAGGGGTGTTCAGGTGTGTTCAGGTGTGTTCAAGGGAGCCCAGGTGTGTGCCCAGGTGTGCCCAGCGGTGTGCCCAGGGGAGCCCAGGTGTGTTCAAGGGAGCCCAGGTGTGACCAGGTATGACCAGGTGTGACCAGGGGTGTTCAGGTGTGCCCAGGTGTGTGCCCAGGAGTGTTGAGGTGTGCCCAGGTGTGCCCAGGTGTGACCAGGTGTGACCAGTTGTGCCCAAGTGTGCCCAGGTGTGTGCCCAGGTGTGCCCAGGAGTGTTCAGGTGTGCCCAGGGGTGCCCAGGTCTGCTCAGGTGTGTACCCAGATGTATTCAGGGGAGCCCAGGTGTGCCCAGGTGTGTGCCCAGGTGTGTGCCATGGGGTGTCTTGAGGGCACCCCCAGGCGTGTCCAGCTGTGTGCAGGTGTGCCCAGAGAAGCCCAGGTGTGCCCAGGTGTGCCCAGGTGTGCCCAGGTGTGACCCAGTGTGCCCAGGTGTGCGCCCAGGTATGTTCAGGTATGCCCAGGTGTGTGCCCGGGTGTGACCTAGTGTGCCCAGGGGTGTTCAGGTGTGCCCAGGTATGTACAGGTGTGTTCAGGTATGCCCAGGTGTGCCCAGGGTTTCCCAGGTGTGTTCAGGTGTGCCCAGGTGTGACCAGGGGTGTGCCCAGGTGTGCCCAGGGTTTCCCAAGTGTGTTCAGGTGTGTGCCCAGGTGTGCCCAGGGGTGACCAGGTGTGACCAGGTGTGCCCAGGGGTATTCAGGTGTGTGCCCAGGTGTTCCCAGCTGTGCCCAGGTGTGCCCAGCTGTGCCGCGGGCCCTCACCCGGCGGGCAGCAGGTGTGTCCAGACGTTGAGGGTCTCGTTGTTCATCCCGAAGAGGCTGCGCAGGCACTCGCGGGCTGAGCTCCGGGGCGGGCGGTACCCGGAGAGAATTCCCGGCTCCCGGTAACTCTGGGAACGGGAACCGTGGGAATGGGAATCACGGGAATGGGAACGGGGATAATGGGGACGGGAATCAGGGAATGGGAACGGGAATCGTGGGGACAGGAATCAGGGAATGGGAACGGGGATAATGGGAATGGGAATCACGGGAATGGGAACGGGAATCGTGGGGATGGGAATCACAGGAATGGGAATCACAGGAACGGGAATGGGAATCATGGGAATGGGGATGGGAATCACGGGAATGAGAATAATGGGAATGGGAATCATGGGAATGGGGACGGGAATAATGGGAATGAGAATAATGGGAATGGGAATGGGAATCATGGGAATGGGAATAACAGGAACAGAGATGGGAATCATGGTGATGGGAATTGTGGGAATGGGAATCACGGGAATGGGGATGGGAATCACAGGAATGAGAATAACGGGAATGGGAATCATGGGAATGGGGATGGGAATCATGGCAATGATAATAATGGGAATGGGAATCATGGGAATGGAAATAATGGGAACAGGAACAGGAATGGAGATGGGAACAGGAATGGGAATACAGATGGGAAATGGGAAATGGGAAATGGGAAATGGGGATAGGGATGGGAATGGGAATGGGGATGGAAATGGGAAATGGGGATGGGGATGGAAATGGGACATGGGGATGGATAAGGAGCATCCCCAGAATTCCGGAGTCGGGACACGGAATTCCTGCCACTGTTCCCATGTGCTAGACCCCAAATCCCGCTGATCCCCGGGATCAGGGATGGAATCCCGCTGACCTCGGGCACCTGGTGGGCGCGGAGCAGCCGGGCCCCGGCGCTCGGCATGGCCGCTCCGGATCCCGGGAATCTCCAGCTCCGCTTCCCTCGGGATGGCGCCTCAGAGCCTCAAAGCCGGCTGCATCCCGCGGGAATGGTGCCCAGGATCAGGACGGCCTGGGGGGGATCAGAATTCCCGGGATGCGGCACGGGGTCCCATCCCAAATCCCAAATCCCAAATCCCAAATGGAATTGCATCCCAGCGGGATGGGGAGCGCCCATCCCCTGAGGGGTGCTGGGATCCCAAGGGAGCAGCAGGAGAAGGCCAATCCCACTTCCTGGAGGGACGGGAATTCCAACAGATCCAGAGGGATGTGGGATCACCTCGGGATCCCTGGATGCAGGAAGGTCCCTCGGGAAGCGGGTGGGACACGGGATCCTGGCTGGATCCCCTTTCCCATTCCCATGGAATACCCCGGCTGGATCCCCTTTCCCATTCCCATGGAATATCCCGGCTGGATCCCCATTCCCATGGAATATCCCTGCTGGATCCCCTTTCCCATTCCCATGGAATATCCCGTCTGGATCCCCTTTCCCACTCCCATGGAATATCCCGGCTGGATCCCTTTTCCCATTCCCATGGAATATCCCGGCTGGATCCCCTTTCCCTCTCCCATGGAATATCCCGGCTGGATCCCCTTTCCCATTCCCATGGAATATCCCGGCTGGATCCCCTTTCCCATTCCCATGGAATATCCCGGCTGGATCCCCTTTCCCGCTCCCATGGAATATCCCGGCTGGATCCCCTTTCCCACTCCCATGGAATATCCCGGCTGGATCCCCTTTCCCATTCCCATGGAATATCCCGGCTCCAGCTCTTACCCGATCCTGACCTTGGCAGCGCCGCTCCTGCTCTGGGAAATCAAAGGAAAAATCCACAATCCACAAAGGAAAAGCGGGAAGGGAGCTCCTGGATCCAGGGGGATCCAAGGTTCTGGATTCCCGGGATCCTGAGGGATCCAGAGGGATTCCAGAGCATTCCGGAGCTCTGCAGCTGCTCCAGCCATCCCAAATTCCCGGCGGGATCCAACCCTTGGGTGTGCCACAGGGACATTCCCAAAGAACCCCTCTGCCAGCCCCTGGAATTCCCTGGATTCATTCCCAAAGAACCCCTCTCCCAGCCCCTGGAATTCCCTGGATTCATTCCCAAAGAACCCCTCTGCCAGCCCCTGGAATTCCCTGGATTCACTCCCATCCCAGCCCTACCTCTGCCAGCTCCGGTGTGAGGCAGCTCCAGGAAAAACCCCGGAACGCCGGGAACGGCCGGAGAGGGAGGGAAAAATTAATGAGGCAGGAGAGCAACGAACCAACAAAACCCAACTGGAAACGCCTCCGGTTAAAGATTAGACGGGAATCAGGAGTTGGGAATGGGGAATGGGGAATGGGGAATGGGGAATGGGGAATGGGGAATGGGGAATGGGGAATGGGGAATTTAAGGGTCCTTCTGACCTGGAATTCTGGGATTCTCAGAGGGAGAAGGGATGAGCCCTTCCAGAGGCTTGGGCTTTTCCAGAGGCTCCTCCCAGGTGCAGGATCCCCCTGTGCACAGAGCCCCTGGATGGGATCCCTGAGCTGGGAGCACCTGGATCCATCCCAGCCCAGCCATTCCCAGGGCAGGGATCCCTTCCCTGTTCCAAATTCCCTGTTCCTTGTTCCCTATTCCCTGTTCCAAATTCCCTGTTCCTTGTTCCCTGTTCCCAGTTCCCTGTTCTTTTTTCCCTGTTCCCAATTCCCTGTTCTTTTTTCCCTATTCCTCGTTCCCTGTTCCCCATTCCCTGTTCCCCATTCCCAGTTCCCAATTCCCAATTCCCGATTCCCAGTTCCCTGTCCCTGCTCCCTATTTCCTGTCCCTATTCCTATTCCCAATTCCCTGTTCCTTTTTCCCTATTCCCTGTCCCTATTCCCCATTCCCCATTCCCTGTTCCCCATTCCCAGTTCCCAGTTCCCTGTTCCCCATTCCCAGTTCCCTGTCCCTGTTCCCTGTTCCCCATTCCCAGTTCCCTGTCCCTGCTCCCTATTCCCTGTCTCTATTCCTATTCCCTATTCCCCATTCCCTTTTCCCTGTTCCCAATTCCGTGTTCCTTTTTCCCTATTCCTCATTCCCTGTTCCCCATTCCCTGTTCCCCATTCGCAGTTCCCTGTCCCTGCCCCTATTCCCTGTCCCTATTCCCCATTCCCTTTTCCCCGTTCCCATTCCCTGTTCCCAGTGGGAAGCAGGAGGAGGCTCCAGGCCGGGCCTCAGGCAGGAATTTGTGGTTTGGGAGCGCAGTGAGGGCACTGAGTCAGCGGGGCCGGGCCGGGCCTGCCTCCTCCTCCTCCTCCTCCTCCTCCTGTCCCCACCTGTCCCCTGTCCTGGTGCCAGGAGCTCGGCCCTGTCACCTTGTCACCGTCCTCTGCCCATGGCACAGATCCCATGGCACCTTTCCTTTTTCCTTTCCTTTCCTTTCCTTTCCTTTCCTTTCCTTTCCTTTCCTTTCCTTTCCTTTCCTTTCCTTTCCTTTCCTTTCCTTTCCTTTCCTTTCCTTTCCTTTCCTTTCCTTTCCTTTCCTTTCCTTTCCTTTCCTTTCCTTTCCTTTCCTTTCCTTTCCTTTCCTTCCCTTCCCTTCCCTTCCCTTCCCTTCCCTTCCCTTCCCTTCCCTTCCCTTCCCTTCCCTTCCCTATGGAATTCCCTTCCCTATGGAATGCCCTTTCCCTATGGAATGTCCCACCCCCTGGCACGGCTCTCCCTGGCACATCCCTCGCTCCGTGCCAGCTCCAGCGGCGCTTTTCCAGGGGCCGGGAACATTCGGGAATTCCCGAGCAGCCCTGGACGCGTTTCCAGCGGCACCGGGAGAGCGGGAGCGGCGCTGGAAAAAACTCCGGGAGCGGCTCTGGAAAAAACTCCGGGAGCGGCGCTGGAAAACTCCGGGAGCGGCGCTGGAAAAAACTCCGGGAGCGGCTCTGGAAAACTCCGGGAGCGCTCCCGGCGGGACAAGGGCGGCTTTGTGGGAGTTGTTGTTGTTGTTGTTGCCGCTGGAATTCGCCGGGATCCGCCGGGATCCGCAGCTTTTCCACGCCAGAAACTCGCCGCTCCCACCCGAGTTTCCCCCGGGATTGGGGTATCCCAGACCCCATCCCGCTCCCGAGGGAAACTTCCCGGGAATTCCCGATCCCCCCGCGCCGGGAGCGGCGGGAGGGCCGGGAATGCTCCCGCTGCTCCGGCACTTCCATTCCCATTCCCATTCCCATTCCCATTCCCATTCCCTTAATCCCGACCTTCTGGGAGCCGAGCCTCGGGATCAGCGGGAAAAACCGGGAATGCGGAGAGGGGGAAAAGCCGGGACTTACTGCGCCGCTGGATGCGGCGTTTTCCAGCGCTGCCTCCAAATCCCGGGATTTCTCAGCCGGGAACAAACTCTGCCCACATGGAACTGCGGGCTCGGCTTTTCCAGAGGCACGATCCCACCGGGAAACGCCCACAGCGATGATCCCAGAGCCGGCAATTCCCAGGTTTTGGGAGGAAGGGAGGGAATGAACCCTGGCTCGTCCAAGGAAAAAAAAAATAAATAAAAAGTTCCCAGATCAACCCGGAAATCAGCGCGGCCAAACGCGGCCGGGATCGGATCCAGCGGCGAGGAAGTGGAAAAAAAAGCAGGAAAAAATATCAAAATTCCAGCCCAGCCGCGCATCCGCGCCTCTGGAAAACTCCCGGAGCTCCTCCCGAGAATTCCAGCCCTGCCGCGGCTGCTCATTCCCAGATTATTCCCACAAATCCCAGCCCGGAGAGTTTCCCGTTCTGCTTCCCAAAAATCCGCTGCTTTTCCCACAGTGTTCCGCTGGGAACGGCTTTCCCCAATTTCAGAGAGTGGGATGGGGAGGGGGGAGCGGGCTTGGTTGTTTATTATTATTATTATTATTATTATTATTATTATTATCATTATCATTGTTGTTGTTGTTGTTGTTAATAGTATTGTTATTGTTATTGTTATTATTGTTGTTATTATTATTGGTATTATTATTATTATTATTATCCCTTAGTTAGTCAGGAATTGGGAGAAGCGGAGCTGGGCAGGGCTGGTGGATTCCCAGCTCTATCCCACAGGAAAATCCTGGGAATTCCTGGGAATTAACCCCGTCCTGCTGGCACTGGGACAGGGCTTTTCCCTGTTTTTTCCCTGGATACGCCCTCCCAGGGCTCTGGAATTCCATTCCCACCTTCAGGGATGCTCCAAAGCTCTTTTCAATCCCAGTGTCCCGAGGAATGGGAAGCACTCGGGAAAATCCCGGAATATTTTGGGCGGGATGAGCAGGGACACCTTTCCCTATGGACATTCCCAGGATCCAGAGGCAGCCACAGCTTCTCTGGGAATTCCAGCCCAGCCGGGAATTCCTTCCCAGGATCCATCCAAATCTCCACTTTTCCATCCCTGATCCCAATCCCTCTCCAGCTCTCCCTGGATTCCTGGAAGGGGCTCTGGGATTCCCTGGAGCTGCATTTCCCCATTCCCAACACCTCGGATATTTTCAGTGACCGCTCCATTAAAATCCTCGTTTAAGGAATCCCAAAAAACCTCCAAAGGAGCTGGATTTACCAGGAATAATTCCCAGCAGGAATCAACCACCAAACCCCTGATTAACGGGAAAAATCCTCATTTTTCCAGGAAAAAACCTCCTTAAAACCACGACACCTCAAAGCCACCACAGGAAAAAAAAACCAAACTTGGAAAACATTTGGAAAATAAAATACTTGGAAAATCCCCAAATAACGGAGACATCCCAAGGTTTTTTTCCTTAAGATAAAAAAATTTATTTCCCACTCTTAGAAAGCTTTCCAAGCATTCCCAATGTCCCATAGAAACGTAGGAGAACCTCTTCCCGCCAAAAAATTCCGGAGGGGCGGAATACAAAACTATCCTGTGCACATTGTGCTTAAAGGAGCGCCCTGCCCGGAGCATCCTGTAAACAAATTATTGCATATTTTCCATCGGGATCCTCGGGAAAATCCCGGAAAATCCAACGAAATCCCAGCCAAGCCACGCCCGGGGAGGAGGAGAACGGGAATGAGCGGATTCCAGGGAATGCGGGATCCCAGGGAATGCCGGATCCCAGGGAATGCGGGATCCCAGGGAATTCCGGATCCCAGGGAACGCCGGGATCCCAGGGAATTCCGGATCCCAGGGAATGCCAGATCCCAGGGAATGCCGGATCCCAGGGAATGCCAGATCCCAGGGAATTCCGGATCCCAGGGAATTCCGGATCCCAGGGAGGGTTGTGCTTGTGTTGTTGGGGTGGGGGAGCCACGGAGAGGGGATCCCACGGGAAGAGCCAATGGATCTGCGGGTGAAAATCTGGGATGGAAGCTGATCCTGGTCCCAAAGATCTCTGGGAGTTTGAAGATGGAAAAATGAACAAAGAAATCCTAAACCGGAATGAATTCCAAGAAGTTTCGGGGATCGGCTCCACGGCCAAGGGCCCTCTTCCAGTGCACAAATGGAATTTAAGGAATACCAGGAATTCCCCATGGATTTACAGCCTCTGGTGATGGAAGGACAACCTTGGAATGCTCCACCCCAAACTTCCAGCGGTGTCCATGGAGAAAGGATCCCATGGGAAGGGCCAATGGATCTCCAGAGGAAAATCTGGGATCGAAGCTGATCTTGGGAGCTTGAAGATGGAAAAATGAACCAAAAAATCCCAAATTGGAATGAATTCCACGAAGTTTTGGGCGCTGCTGGCATGGTCAAGGATCCTCTTCCAACATAATTTAAGGAATTTAAGGAATATCAGGAATATCCCCATGGATTCTCCATGGATTTACGGCCTCTGGGGATTCCTGGAAGCTCCACCTGCCTAAGGCCACCAGAAGGTGACGGAAGGAGAAGCTGTGGGACAGGAGGGACAACCTTGGAACGCCCATCCCGCGCTTCCGGAGCGGGAAAATCTGCCGCGCTCCAACCCCACCGGTGGCACCAATTCCCAAAAAACCCAACCAAGAGGAATTCCGGCCTCTGTAAGGCACCAAAACCATCCTGGAGCAGCACCCAAGGAGCTCTCCGGGTTTTCCAGCTGGGAAAACGATGGAAGGAACGCGCCGGGGGGAGGACGGAGCAGATTTTTGGGAAGGGATCCCAGGTTTGGGGTGGGTTTGTGTCCGTTGCGTTTCCATGGACTTGGAAAAAATTCCCCTCTGCTACCTTTGGTATTGGAATTTCTCCTCCGCTGTCCACCGGATGGATGGATCCGACCGGAGCGCGCGGATTAAAGCCGGGAAAAATCACTGCGGGATCGGTGAGAAATGAAGGAAAAGCCTCAAAAAATGAAAGCAATGGAAAGATGGGGATGGGTGTTGTCCTTGTGCCCAGGATTTTGGGATTGGGATCAGCCCCACCACGGAACGGGAGCAGTGGGAATTCCCAAAGTCCATCCGGGAGTTTGCATCACGCAGCCGGTGGGATCATGGAATCGTGGAATGGTTTGGTGGGAAGGACCTTAAAGCTCATCCCATTCCATAGGAACCTTCCACTGTCCCAGGCTGCTCCAAGCTGGCCTTGGACATTCCAGGGATCCAGAGGCAGCCACAGCTTCTCTGGGAATTCCAGCCCAGGGAGAGCTGGAAAAACCTCTGGGATGGAATTGTTGAAACGCCGGATGGGCTGGAGCTGGGGAAAAATGAAAATTCCCGAATTCTTGAACTTCCTGAGGAACTCCGGACGAGCTCCATGTCCCGCTCAGCAATTCCCAAAAATGCCCCCAGTGTTCTGAGGAACCTCTCAGATGGAATTCCAAAATCCCACGGAAAACACGGAGCTACAGGAAAAGGGATCGTAGCTCTGAGGGAATTCTGGTGATCGGGAAAGGGGATCCCAGCTCCGAGGGAATTCCAGTGACCGGGATAAAGATCCCAGCTCCGAGGGAATTCCAGTGACAGGGATAAGTGATCCCAGCTCTGAGGGAATTCCGGTGACAGGGATAAGGGATCCCAGCTCCAAGGGAATTCCAGTCACTGGGATAAGGATCCCAGCTCCCAGGGAGTTCTGGTGACAGGGATAAGGGATCCCAGCTCCAAGGGAATTCCAGTCACCGGGATAAGGGATCCCAGCTCTGAGGGAATTCCAGTGACCGGGATAAAGATCCCAGCTCCGAGGGGACACCGGTGCTGGTGGCCTGGGGCTGTGTGCTCCAGGCTCCCAGTTGTGCTTCCATAATGCCGGGCACGTGTTTTCCATGAAAAAACCCTCCAGCTCCAGGATCTCCAGGCAGAGAAGCTGCCGAAAAATTCCAACTGGGGATTTTTCGTCCCGAAAAAGCGAATCCCTAGGGAAACCCCCCCTCCCCCCTCACCGCTTTAAAGCCACGCTTCGCTCTCCCAGGCTCCGAGCGATTCCCGTGCACGGCGCTCATCCCGCGGGAGCCGCTCCAACACCACGGACACAAAATCCCACTTCCAGAGGCGCTGGATGCGCCCTCCGGGCAGCCACCGCGCCCCACGAGACTTCTATGGCTTCTGCAAAGGTTTCCCTTGGGAGAGGAAACGCCAATCCCAACAAAACCCCAACCTCGGCGCCGGAGAGCGTCCCGATCCCAAGCTTTCCCGGGAGCAGTTTTAAGGCCCGTGTTTTTGGGAAGGGCGGGCGGGAGGAGCTCAGTTGTGCTTGGCCCGCCCTCCCCGCAGGTAACTCTTCCACCTCTTGACGAACTCCTTGAAGACGGGCGCGTCGTCGACGGAGCCCAGCAGCTGCAGCTGGTTGATGTGGGTGGTGTGGTAGTCCCAGCGCGCCAGGTTGGGCGCCGTGCCCAGCATGAAGTGCCGCAGGTCGTAGATGGTGCCGGAGCCGGTGTCGAAGAGCGGCAGCATGGCCTTGAGCGACTCCATGCCGCGCTCGTAGAGCAGCCGCGCCTCCTTGCCCAGCTTCTCCCCCGCCGTCTCCTTCAGGTCGTAGAGGCCGATCAGGGCGTACATGAAGCCGTTGAGCACGAAGGAGCTGGGCGTGGTGGGGTACTCCTCGTACCAGTCGTGCCGGTTCATGAACACCGCCTTGACCCCGCGCTGCTCCGCCGGCAGCTTGAAGGGCGCCGTGGCCCGCAGCGCCGCGCCCAGGAACGCCGGATCCTTGGTCAGCTGGTAGGCCCTGACCAGCGTGGACATGGCCTGGCCTTGCGCCATGGCCGAGTACCAGCCCGGATCCAAGGATTTGAAGCCTTCTCCCAACTTCCTGGTGACCATGATGGGCCAGCCGCCGCGCTCGTCCTGGTTGCGCAGCAGCCAGCGGCTGGCGGCGAAGAAGGCGGCCATGTGGGCGGTGGCCGAGATGGTGACGTTGTCCAGGAGGCCGCGGCCTTTGGCCACCAAGCGCAGCACCCGCTTGGGCATGATCTTGGTCTGCTTCACCGCCTTGGTGTTGGAGAGCCCCACGCCCTTGCGCAGGTCCGTCAGCAGGTCCCGGGTCAGCGTGCTCCAGCTGCCGCGCGCGCCGATGCCGTAGAAGATGTCCCGGTCGCGGAGGGCGATGAGCTGCGTGCTGGACACGTAGTGCACGGTGAAGAGCTGGTTCCTCTCCGTGGTCTCCAACACCACGGACACGCTGCCGTTGCTCAGCAGCTTCAGGTCGAAGGAGATGATGAAATCCCGGCCGTTGTTCAGCTCCAGGGAGACGCCCTCGGAGCTTTCTGCAAAAAAAGCAAAGCCCGGGAAAAGGCCGGCTCGGCACGGGAGGATTCGCCTTTCCCAAGGGTTGGGGAGGATTCCAGAGGCCATCCCCGCTCCCGGGAGGGATTCCAAAGCTTTTAGAGCAGCCCTTCAATAATTCAGCGTTTCTGGGATGTTTTACATGATTGGACTGGGAATGAAGGATTGGGGATGGAAGGGATGGGGAATGAAGGACTGGGAATGAAAACTATGGGAATGGAGGATTGGGAATGAAAAGAATGGGAAATTAAGGACTGGGAATGAAGGACTGGGAATAAGGACTGGGAATGAAAAGATGGGGAAGGAAGGATATGGAATGCAAAGGATGAGGAATGAAGGACTGGGAATGCAGGACTGGGAATGAAAAATTGGGAATGAAAAGGATGGGGAATGAAGGACTGGGAATGAAGGATTGGGAATTAAAAGGGTGGGGAATGGAGGATTTGGAATGAAAAGGATGGAGAATTGAGGATTAGGAATGAAAAGGATGGGAAATTAAGGACTGGGAATGCAGGACTGGGAATGAAAAATTGAGAATGAAAAGGATGGAGAATGAAAGACTGGGAATGAAAATGATGGGAATGGAGGATTGGGAATGAAAAGGATGGGAAATGAAGGACTGGGAATGAAGGATTGGGAATGAAGGACTGGGAATGAAAAGATGGGGAAGGAAGGATATGGAATGAAAAGGATGAGGAATGAAGGACTGGGAATGCAGGACTGGGAATGAAAAATTGGGAATGAAGGATTGGGAATGAAAAGGATGGGGAATGGAGGATTGGGAATGAAAAGGATGGGAAATTAAGGACTGGGAATGAAGGACTGGGAATAAGGACTGGGAATGAAAAGATGGGGAAGGAAGGATATGGAATGAAAAGGATGAGGAATGAAGGACTGGGAATGCAGGACTGGGAATGAAAAATTGGGAATGAAAAGGATGGGGAATGGAGGATTGGGAATGAAAAGGATGGGAAATTAGGGACTGGGAATGAAGGACTGGGAATGAAAAGGATGGGAAGGAAGGACTGGGAATGAAGGATTGAGAAAGAAAGGATGGGAAATGAAAAGGATGGGATATGGACAATTGGGAATGAAGGACTGGGAATGAAAGGACTGGGAAGGAAGGATTGGTAAGGAAAAGGATGGGGAAGAAAAAGGACAGAGAATGAAAAGGATGAAGAGTGAAGAGGACAGAAAATGAAGCATAGGGAACAAAAAGGATTGGGAAGGAAGGACTGGGAATTAAAAGGGTGGGGAACAAAGGACTGGCAATGAACGCTTGGGAATGAAAAAGGTTGGGAACGAAGGATTGGGAACAAAGGCCAAACAAAACCCCAGCCCCCAACAACTCCCATTCCCTGCTCCGGAATTCCCAACACCCACCTGGGCAGGAGAACTGCTTGACTCCGGTGAGCCGGGACTTGTCCCAGACGGTGGTGAGGGAGCAGCCCTTGGGCACTGTCCATTCCCCGTTCCCATTCCCGTTCCCGTTCCCGTCTCCCGCTGTCTCGTACACCTCCACGTGCGGCGGCTTCTCCGTCAGGTTCTTGCTGTAGTGGCTCAGCCCGTACTGGGCGATCTGGATGGGGTAGAAGTAGCCCTGAGGGCCCCACTGCGTGGAGAGAGGAACTCCTGCCCGGAAAAAAACACGGATAGAAGCGTTGGAATGAGGGGAAAACTCCTCCTCTGCGCCCCAGAATTCCGGGAGCGCCATCAATGCTGTTGGAGGTTGGAGGGAAATCCTGGGGAAGGAGGGGTTGGGTCTTTTCCCACTAAAATCTGGAATTCTGTGGGTTTAGCTGGCAGAGGAATCCCTGGCATGGTCTCCGCAACTTTTATGGAATTGTGGGATGGGCTGGATGCAAGGGAACCTCATCCCATTCCAGCCCTTCCAAGGTTTGGGATGCTTCCACCATCCCAGAGTGCTCCAAGCTGGTCTTGGACATTCCCAGGATGCAGGGGCAGCCCAGCTTCTCTGGGAATTCCAGCCCAGCCAGAACTCCTTCCCAAAATCCCATCTATCCCTGCCCCCCAGCACTGGGAGCCATTCCCTGTGTCCCGTCCCTCCCATCCTTGATGATCCCAAGGCTGGAGGTGCCACCACAAAACCCCATTCCCACATTCCCACATTCCCACATTCCCATATTCCCACCAGGACATCCAGCTTGCTCTGCACTTCCAGCACATTTTAAGGACCATCCCACCCCCAGGAATCCCCAGGAATCTCCAGGATTCCCACATTCCCACCAGGACATCCAGGTCACTCCGCACTTCGAGCACATTTCTTGGAGCACTTCCAGGAGACTTTAAGGATCATCCCAACCCCGGGAATCCCCTGGATTCCCACCAAGACATCCAAGTCACTCCAGACTTCCAGCACATTTCAAGGATCAACCCAACCCCAAAAATTCCTGGGAATCTCCAGGATTCCCACCAGAACATCCAGGTCACTCTGCACTTCCAGCATGTTTTAAGGATCATCCCAACCCCAGGAATCCCCTGGATTCCCACCAGGACATCCAGGTCACTCCAGACTTCCAGAACATTTCCCAGAGCGCTTCCAGCACATTTCAAGGATCATCCCAACCCCAAAAATTCCCAGGAATCTCCAGGAATTCCCACCAGAACATCCAGCTCACTCTGCACTTCCAGCACATTTTAAGAAGCACTTCCATCACGTTTCAAGGAAGAACCTTCAGGAATTCCCACCAGAACATCCAGGTCGCTCTGCACTTCCAGCACATTTCAAGGACCATCCCACCCCGAGGAATCCCCAGGAATCTCCAGGATTCTCACATCCCCACCAGAACACCCAGCTCGCTCTGCATTTCCAGCACATTTTAAGGAGCACTTCCATCACGTTTCAAGGAAGAACCTTCAGGAATTCCCACCAGAACATCCAGCTCGCTCTACACTTCCAGCACATTTCTTGGAGCACTTCCAGGAGCCTTTAAGGATCATCCCAACCCCAAGAATTTCCAGGAATTCCCACCAGAACATCCAGCTCGCTCTGCACTTCCAGCACATTTCAAGGAGCACTTCCAACATGTTTCAAGGAAGAATCCCCTGGATTCCCACCAGAACATCCAGCTCACTCTGCACTTCCAGGAGCCTTTAGGGATCATCCCAACCCTGGGAATGCCCAGGATTCCCACATTCCCACCAGAACATCCAAGTCACTTTGCACTTCCAGCACGTTTTAAGGAGCGCTTCCAGCATGTTTCAAGGAAGAATCCCCAGGATTCCCACCAGAACATCCAGGTCACTCTGCACTTCCAGCACATTTCAAGGACCATCCCACCCCACGGAATCCCCAGGAATCTCCAGGATTCCCACATTCCCACCAGAACATCCAGGTCACGCTGCACTTCCAGCACATTTCAAGGATCATCCCAACCCCAAAAATTCCCAGGAATCCCCAGGAATTCCCCCCAGAACATCCAGGTCACGCTGCACTTCCAGCATGTTTTAAGGATCATCCCAACCCTGGGAATGCCCAGGATTCCCACATTCCCAACAGAATATCCAGGTCACTCTGCACTTCCAGCACATTTTAAGGAGCACTTCCATCACGTTTCAAGGAAGAACCACCAGGAATTCCCACCAGGACATCCAAGTCACTCCAGACTTCCAGCATATTTCCCAGAGCGCTTCCAGGATCCTTTAAGGCTCACCCCAAGCCCGGGAACCCCGTTGAACCCCGCTGAACCCCGCTGAACCCCGCTGAACCCCGCTGAACCCCGCTGAACCCCGCTGAACCCCGCTGAACCCCGCTGAACCCCGCTGAACCCCGCTGAACCCCGCTGAACCCCATTGAACCCCGCTGAACCCCGCTGAACCCCGCCATCCGCACCTTCCACGCCGCTGATGCACTTGACGCGGTCGCGCAGCTCGACGTTGTAGCCCTCGAAGGACATGAAGACGCCGTCGGGGCGGTATGGCGCGCGCTGCGCGTACACCTTGGAGTAGCTGTGGGAGAACTCGAAGCGCTCGCGGCCCTCGGCCTGGGCGATGCGCCCGTACACCTGGAAGTATTTCTCCAGCCAGCTGAAGGGCAGGAACACCTCCTGGCCCTCGCGCCGCCCCTTCACCGTCTGCTCCTCGTTGATGACGCAGTCGATCTCCTCGTACCTGGGCCCCGCCGCCATTCCCGCCGCCATTCCCGCCTTTCCCGGCGAGGCCTCCTCGCCGTCGGGAATTCCGGCGGCGCTGCCGCGGCGTTCCGGAGCGGGCTGGGAGCAGCGGGCCCAGAGCAGCAGCGAGAGCAGAGCCAGGAGGGAGCAGAGCACCAGGAGAGCCTTGGAGCTGAGGCGGGCCAGGCAGCGCATGGTGCTGCATTCCTGGGGAAAAACATGGAAAAATGGGGTCAGAACATGGATTTGGGATGTTCTGGATGGGAATGGTCAGAGTGGCACAGCCAGGCAGTGCATGGTGCTGCATTCCTGGGGAAAAACATGGAAAAATGGGGTCAGAAGATGGAGTTGGGATGTTCTTGATGGGAATGGTGCTGCATTCCTGGGGAAAACATGGAAAAATGGGGTCAGAAGATGAATTTGGGATGTTCTTGATGGGAATGGTGCTGCATTCCTGGGGGAAAATAGGGAAAAATGGGGAAAAACGGGGTTAGAAGATGGAGTTGGGATGTTCTGGATGGGAATGGTCACGGTGGCAGGGCCAGGCAGTGCATGGTGCTGCTTTCTTGGGAAAAAATAGGGAAAAATGGGGTCAGAACATGGATTTGGGATGTTCTGGATGGGAATGGTGCTGCATTCCTGGGGAAAACATGGAAAAATGGGGTCAGAACGTGGATTTGGGATTTCCCAGATGGGAATGGTCACGGTGGCAGGGCCAGGCAGCGCATGGTGCTGCATTCCTGGGGAAAAATAGGGAAAAACGGGGTCAGAACATTGATTTGGGATGTTCTGGATGGGAATGGTCACGGTGGTAGGACCAGGCAGCGCATGGTGCTGCTTTCTTGGGGAAAATAGAGGAAAAACAGGGTCAGAAGATGGATTTGGGATGTTCTGGATGGGAATGGTCACAGTGACAGGGCCAGGCAGCGCATGGTGCTGCTTTCCTGAGGAAAAATAGGGAAAAATACAGAAAAACGGGGTCAGAACATGGAGTTGGGATGTCCTGAATAGGAATGGTCAGCACATAGTCCTGCATTCCTGGGAAAAACATGGAAAAACCAGGAAAAATGGAGTCAGGAAAGGGATTTGGGATTTCCTGGATGGGAATGGCACTCATGGTGGAATATTCCTGGGAAAACCATGGAAAAACGGGATCAGAACATGGAGTTGGGATTTCCCAGATGGGAATGGTCACAGTGGCAGGGCCAGGCAGCGCATGGTGCTGCATTCCTGAGGAAAAATAGGGAAAAATAGGGAAAAACGGGGTCAGAACAGGGAGTTGGGATGTTCTGGATGGGAATGGTGCTGCATTCATGGGGAAAATACGGAAAAACGGGGTCAGAACATGGATTTGGGATTTCCCAGATGGGAATGGTCACAGTGACAGGGCCAGGCAGCACATGGTGCTGCATTCCTGGGGAAAACATGGAAAAACGGGATCAGAAGATGGATTTGGGATGTTCTGGATGGGAATGGTCCTGCATTCCTGGGAAAAATAGGGAAAAATACAGAAAAATGGGGTCAGAACATGGATTTGGGATTTCCCAGATGGGAATGGTCGCGGTGGCAGGGCCAGGCAGCACATGGTGCTGCATTCCTGGGGAAAAATAGGGAAAAGTATGGAAAAACGGGGTCAGAAGATGGATTTGGGATATTCTGGATGGGAATGGTGCTGCATTCCTGGGAAAAATATGGAAAAATGGGGTCAGAACATGGATTTGGGATGTTCTGGATGGGAATGGTCACAGTGGCAGGGCCAGGCAGCGCATGGTGCTGCTTTCCTGAGGAAAAATAGGGAAAAATACGGAAAAACAGGGTCAGAACATGGATTTGGGATGTCCTGAATAGAAATGGTCAGCACATAGTCCTGCATTCCTGGGAAAAACATGGAAAAATGGGGAAAAATGGGGTCAAGAGAGAGGGATTTGGGATTTCCCAGATGGGAATGGTCAGCAGTCCTGGGAAAAAACAGGAAAAATGGAGTCAGGAAAGGGATTTGGGATTTCCTGGATGGGAATGGCACTCATGGTGGAATATTCCGGGGAAAACCACGGACAAATGGGATCAGGACAAGGATTTGGGATTTCCCAGCTAGGAATGGCGCCTCTGTCCCAGGGTGAGGGGCAACATTCCCTGGAATTGGGGAAATGTGGGATCCAAGCTGGGAGGAACTCCAGGGATCCCAGCAGAGCCGGGAATAAACGGGAATGGGGAAAAGCAGCGCTGCTCTTACCTTAGGGAAAGGGAATTCTGGGAATTCTGGGAATCCTAATGCATCTCGAGCTTCCAGAGGCAAAAATCCCGGGATTTACGGATTCCTCTTGGGATTCCTGCAGGGAAAACCAGGAAAAATGGAGCTGGAGCAGCTCAGATGGAGCTTTTCCTGGGAAATCCTGCTATTCCCAGGAAACTCCTCAGAATTCCAGGAAAATCCTGACATTCCCAGGGAAATCCTGGTATTCCCAGGAAACGCTTCAGAATTCCAGGAAAACCCTCAGGGGATCCCAGGAAATTCCAGATCCCGTATTCCCGAATCCCAGAGCCGGGATTCCAGCACTCCACATTCCCCCAGCCCATATCCCGCATTCCCGCACATTCCCGGCCCACATTCCCGCATTCCCAAATAATTCCCAGCGCTCCCATTCCCTCATTCCAGGCTCCGGCAGCAGCCCCGAGACGCTCCGAGCACGCCCAGCCCGCGGCTAATCGCGCTGCCCCGTGTCCCCCCGCGCCGCCATGATTCCCAGCAATGCCGTTATCCCCGCCGTTCCCGTTATCCCGGGAATTCCCGGGAATTCCGGCCCCGCTCCCTTTACCCGGGGCCTGGCGGGCGGCGGAACCACCCGCGCGGGGCAGCGGGGGGAGCACGGAGGGGCGCGCGGCGGGGCCCCGCCCTCGCGCGCCGCGGCCAATGGGAGCGCGCGGCGGGGGCGGGCGCCGGCCAATAGGAGAGCGCGGCGCGGCGGTGCCGCCGCCATAACGGCGCCGGGTAGGGCGGGGCGGGAAGGAGGAGGCGCAGCCGCCGCCGCCACCACCGCCGCCACCCCGGGGCGGCTCCGGGAGCGCTGCGGGCGCCGCTCGCACCCGCGGGGGGCCCCGGCAGCGCCGCAGGCCCCGCTGGCACCGGCGCGGCCTCCGGTGGTACCGGGGGGGGAGCGGCGGGGGCGGCCCCGCCCCGTCTTCCCGCGAGAGCGGCGGCGGCCAATCAGAAGCGCGCGATTAAGGGGCGGGGCTTGAGGGCGGTGCGCGGTGTTGATTGGCTGGCGGGGGCCACGCCCACCGCGCGGTCACGTGGCAGGGCCGCGTGGGGCGGGAGCCGCCGGTTTTGGTGGCGCCAATAATGAATAATTAATTATTAATTATTAATGAGTAATTGATGGATAACCGATGGATAATCGATGGATAATGGATGGAAGGAACCGGGAGAGCGGCGGGGCTGGGGGAGCGGCTGCACCAGGGGAGGTTTGGGAATGTTGGGATAATTCCCGCCTGGAAAATTCCCACCTGGGAAATTCCCGCCTGGAAAATTCCCGCCTGGAAAATTCCCACCTGGAAAAAGCTCCAGGCATGGAAGAGCCGCCAGGCAGGGCTGCAGTCACATCCCGGAGGGATTGAAACCCTTCGGATGTGGCACCTGGGGACAGCAGCTTGGTCGGAGTCCAGGAGCTCCGAGGGGTTTTCCAACAGAAAGAATTCCATGATTCCAGACAAATTCCAGATCCTCCATCCCTAAAAACCGCCCAGCTCGGGATAAACCCAGCAGAGCCAGGATGGACACGGTTCAATCCCGATCCATCGCTAACCCCGGGAATTCTGCACCCCGCCCACCAGGAGCTGCTGCTTCGGAGCGGATCCCAGGCCTGGGAAAGGCTGGAAAATCGGGAATTCCCAGAGGAATTGTTATCCACGGCCTCGCCGGCTCCTGATTCCTGGATTCCCTCGATTTACCAGGAAAACCAGTCCCAATCCAGCGCAGATTCCACATTGGAGGCAGCGGCACCTCTCGGACACCGATTCCCATCCCGGTTTTTCCTTGGTTTTGCCAAGGAGCTGGAATTGCTTCCATCAACCTCAACATTCCTCAATTATTCCTCAGATCCAAGAAAACTTTCCCATCTTTTCCTCAATCCTTCCCCAGATCCAAAGGAAACATTCCCATCTTTTCCTGATTTATTCCCCAGATCCAAAGGAAACATTCCCACCTTTTCCTGATTTATTCTCACATCCAAAGGAAAGTTTCCCACATTTTCCTGATATATTCCTCCAATCCAAAGGAAAGTTTTCCATCTTTTCCTGACTTATTCTCAGATCCAGTGGAAACATTCCCATCTTTTCCTGACTTATTCTCAGATCCAAAGGAAAGTTTCCCATCTTTTCCTCAAATCCAAAGGGAAGTTTCCCATATTTTCCTGATTTATTCTCAGAGTCAAAGGAAACATTCCCATCCTTTCCTGATTTATTCCTCCAATCCAAAGGAAAGTTTCCTATCTTTTCCTCAGATCCAAAGGAAAGTTTCCCATATTTTCCTGATTTATTCTCAGAGTCAAAGGAAACATTCCCATCTTTTCCTGATTTATTCCTCAGATCCAAAAGAAAGTTTCCCACCTTTTCCTGAGACCCAAAGGGAAGTTTCCCATCTTTTCCTCAGAACCAAAGGAAAGTTTCCCATTTTTTCCCCAATTCTTTCCCAGATCCAAAGGAAAGTTTCCCATCTTTTCCTGATTTATTCCCCAGATCCAAAGGAAACATTCCCACCTTTTCCTGAGTTATTCCTCAGATCCAATGGAAAGTTTCCCATTTTTTTCCTCAAAGCCAAAGGGAAGTTTCCCATATTTTCCTGATTTATTCTCAGAGTCAAAGGAAACATTCCCATCTTTTCCTGATTTATTCCTCCAATCCAAAGGAAAGTTTCCTATGTTTTCCTTAGATCCAAAGGAAAGTTTCCCATCTTTTCCTGATTTATTCCTCAGATCCAAAGGAAACATTCCCACCTTTTCCTGAGACCCAAAGGGAAGTTTCCCATCTTTTCCTCAAATCCAAAGGGAAGTTTCCCATCTTTTCCCAATTTATTCCTCATATCCAAAGGAAACATTCCCACCTTTTCCTGAGTTATTCCTCAAATCCAAAGGGAAGTTTCCCATCTTTCCCCAATTTATTCTCGGATCTGAAGGAAACATTCCCATCTTTTCCTGATTTTTTTCTCAGATCTGAAGGAAACATTCCCATCTTTTCCTGGTTTATTCTTGGATCCAAAGGAAACATTCCCATCTTTTCCCGATTTTTTCTCGGATCCGAAGGAAACATTCCCAGAGCTCCGTGGCCCAGCCCCGTCTCTCTCTCCCGGTCCCCGCGGATCCGGGCTGGGCGTCCCGGGACCGGCTCCGCTCAGAAGTTTTCCCTGGAGAAGCGGAAGCCGAAGGCGCGGCAGTGCCGGCGGATGATCCCGGCCAGCGCCGCGGAGCCGCAGAAGAACACGGCGACATTCCCACGCCGCTCCAACGCCACCTTCCCGAACACCTGCGCTGGGAATGGCCGGGATCTGCCATTCCCTGCCCTCCCTGCCCTTCCACCATCCCGGGATCTGCCATTCCCTCCCTTCCCTGCCCTTCCACCATCCCGGGATCTGCCATTCCCTCCCCTCCCTGCCTGTTCCACCATCCCGGGATCTGCCATTCCCTGCCCGTTCTGTCATCCCGGGATCTGCCATTCCCTCCCCTCCCTGCCCGTCCCACCATCCCGGGATCTGCCATTCCCTGCCCTCCCTGCCCGTTCCGTCATCCCGGGATCTGCCATTCCCTGCCCGTCCCACCATCCCGGGATCTGCCATTCCCTGCCCTCCCTGCCCCTTCCACCATCCCGGGATCTGCCATTCCCTGCCCTCCCTGCCCGTTCTGTCATCCCGGGATCTGCCATTCCCTCCCCTCCCTGCCCGTTCCACCATCCCGGGATCTGCCATTCCCTCCCCTCCCTGCCCGTCCTGTCATCCCGGGATCTGCCATTCCCTGCCCTCCCTGCCCCTTCCACCATCCCGGGATCTGCCATTCCCTGCCCGTTCTGTCATCCCGGGATCTGCCATTCCCTCCCCTCCCTGCCCGTTCCACCATCCCGGGATCTGCCATTCCCTCCCCTCCCTGCCCGTTCTGTCATCCCGGGATCTGCCATTCCCTCCCCTCCCTGCCCGTTCCACCATCCCGGGATCTGCCATTCCCTGCCCTCCCTGCCCGTTCCACCATCCCGGGATCTGCCATTCCCTGCCCTCCCTGCCCCTTCCACCATCCCGGGATCCCATCCCGTCATCCCGGGCTAGAGGAGACACCTGGGACAAGTCCATCTCTGGGGTCCCTTCCAGCCCAACCCATTCCATGATTGTGATCCCATTCCATGATTTTCCAATCCCATTCCCCAGTTCTCTGACACCATTCCATAATTTTCTGATCCCATTCCCCATTTCTCTGATCCTGTTCCCTGGTTCTCTGACCCCATTCCATGATTCTCTGACCCCATTCCATGATTTTCTGACACCATTCCATGATTTTCTGACCCCATTCCACGAGCCCATGATCCCATTCCATGATTCCAGAATCTGACCCAGAATGAGAAGCTTGGAAAGAGATCATCTTCCCATCCTCTCCCAACCCATTCCCTGATTCTCTG
This sequence comes from Taeniopygia guttata, assembly GCF_003957565.2. NCBI lineage: Eukaryota > Metazoa > Chordata > Aves > Passeriformes > Estrildidae > Taeniopygia > Taeniopygia guttata. The sequence goes on along the minus strand of NC_044222.2, from coordinate 19,538,656 downwards.
ATCCCATTCCATGATACCATGATCCCATTCCCTGATTCCATGATCCCAGTCCATGATTCCATTCCCCAGTTCTCTGATCCTATTCCATGATTCTATTCCCTGATTCTCTGATCCCATACTATGATTCTATGATCCCATTCCCTGATTCCATTCCCCAGTTCTCTGATCCCATTCCCTGATCCCATGATCCCATTCCATGATCATGATCCCATTCCCTGATTCCCTGATCCCGTGATCCCATTCCATGATCCCGTGATCCCATTCCCTGATCCCATGATCCCATTCCATGATCATGATCCCATTCCCTGATTCCCTGATCCTGTGATCCCATTCCATGATCCCGTGATCCCATTCCCTGATCCCATACCATGATTCCCTGATCCCATTCCCCGACTCCATTCCCCAATTCTCTGATCCTCTTCCGTGATCCCATTCCCCAATGCCATTCCCTGATCTCATGATCCCATTCCCCAATCCTATACCATGATTCCATGATCCCATTCCCTGATTCCATGATCCCATTCCATGATTCCATGATTACATTCCCCGATTCCATCCCCCAGTTCTCTGCTCCCATTCCATGATCCATTCTCCTATTCCATGATCCCATTCCCTGATTCTCTGATCCTGTGCCATGATTCCATGACTGCATTCCATGATCCCATTCCCCAGTTCTCTGCTCCCATTCCCTGATCCATTCCCCAGTTCTCTGCTCCCATTCCCTGATCCATTCCCCAATTCTCTGCTCCCATTCCATGATCCCATTCCCCAATTCTCTGCTCCCATTCCATGATCCCATTCCCCAGTTCTCTGCTCCCATTCCATGATCCATTCCCCAGTTCTCTGCTCCCATTCCATGATCCCATTCCCGAGTTCTCTGCTCCTATTCCATGATCCATTCCCTTATTCCATGATCCCATTCCCTGATTCTCTGACCCTGTGCCATGATTCCATGACTGCATTCCCTGATTCCATGATCCCATTCCCCAGTTCTCTGCTCCCATTCCCTGATCCCATTCCCCAGTTCTCCCATTCCCTGCTCCATTCCCCAATTCTCTGCTCCCATTCCCTGCTCCATTCCCCAATTCCCCGCTCCCTCCCTCGGCACCGCTCACCCTCTCCGCACCCCCCAGCATTCCCGCTCCGCGGATCCCGGATTCCCTGACCTTGTCCCAGTGGGGGCGGCCGGGCCGGGTGCGGCTGCGGAGGCCGGAGATGGAATCGCGCTGCTCGCGGGCCGCCAGCAGCTCCAGCGCCAGCTGCAGCCCCAGCGCCCGCACGTCCCCGCAGCCCAGCGCCGAGGTCATGTACAGCTGCAGCTCCAGGAAATTCCCTGCGAATCCCGGCGCTTCCAGTGCCCGCCGGGATCCCACCCCGCGGGTTTTCCCGGGAATGGCGCTCCCCGCTCACCTCCCGGCTCCAGCTCCGCCTGCTCCGTCTCCAGCTTGGCCAGGAGGCCCAGGAACCACTGCAGGTGCTGCTGGTCCCGCGTGATCCAGATGAAATCCACCTGGATTTTGGGGTGGGAAAGCCTCGGCGTGGGCACTCACCAGATCCCGGTGCTGGATCCCAGCACCAGATCCCGGCACCAGATCCCAGTGCTGGATCCCAGCACCGGATCTTGGTTCCAAATCCCAGCACCAAATCCCCAACAGCAGATCCCAGTTCCAGATCCCAGCACCGGATCCTGACACCAAATCCCAGCACCAAATCCCAGCACCAGATCCCGACACCAAATCCCAGCACCGGATCTTGGTTCCAAATCCCAACAGCGGATCCTGGCGCCAGATCCTGAAACCAAATCCTGACACCAGATCCCGACACAAAATCCCAACACCAAATCCCAGCACCAGATCTTGGTGCCAAATCCCAGCACCAAATCCCCAACAGCAGATCCCAGTTCCAGATCCCGACACAAAATCCTGACACCAAATCCCAGCACCGGATCCCAACACAAAATCCCAACACCAAATCCCGACACCAGATCCAGGCCCCATTCCCAAAGCTCCCGGATTTGAGGGATGCTCCCAAGCTCTGCAGGACCCTGCAGCCCCATCCCAGGCGGAGCCTGGATCCCACATCCCCTCGTGTTCCCGTTCCCACCTTCCGGAGCGTCATCTCCTCATCCCGCCGTTCCTCGCTCCAGGAGAAATGGCAGCTGGGGCAGCTCTGCTTCCGCCGCCGGTACCTGCCGGGGGAGCGGCGCTTCCTGCCCATTCCTGCCCATTCCTGCCTTTTCCTGCCCCTTCCTGATCCTTCCTGCCTTTTCCTGATCCTTCCTGCTCCTTCTTTCCCATTCCTGCTCCTTCCTGCCCATTCCTGCCTTTTCCTGCTCCTGCTTTCCCATTCCTGCCCATTCCTGCCTTTTCCTGCCCATTCCTGCTCCTTCCTGCCCATTCCTGCTCCTTCCTGCCTATTCCTGCCTTTTCCTGCTCCTTCTTTCCCATTCCTGCTCCTTCCTGCCCTTTCCTGCTCCTTTTTGCTCCCATTCCTGCTCCTTCATCCCTTTTCCTTCTCCTTCCTGCCTTTTCCTGCTCCTTCTTTCCCATTCCTGCTCCTTCCTTCTTTTCCTGCTCCTTCCTGCCTTTTCCTGCCCATTCCTGCCTTTTCCTGCTCCTTCTTTCCCATTCCTGCTCCCTCCTTCCTTTTCCTGCCCCTTTCTTTCCCGTTCCCTCCCCTTCCTAACCCACAGCCAAATTCCCTCCAAATTCCCAAGGAAAATCCTGGCACAGCGAGAGGCCATGGGGATGGATCCCAAGGAAGGACAGAATCCCAAGGACTGAATCCCAAGGATCAGCTCCCCCCAGGCATCCGTGCCATCAATCCCTGGGATATTCCCGATTCCAGGGGCTGGGGGGACCCACCGGAACATGATGCTCTGCAGGATGGAGGCGAAGGGGGTGATCCCGATGCCGGCCCCGATGAGGACGGCGTGCTCCGAGGTGAAGATCCGCCGGCTCGGAGTTCCGTACGGACCGTCCAGGAAGCACTGGGATAGATCCAGGATTTCCAGGGGCTGGAGCAGCTCCCGGGCGGAGGAGAAGGGCACAAAGGGGATCCCGGAATTTGGGATCTTCCCGGGGTTTTGTGGGAGCAAGGAGTGGGTGGGAAGGAGTGGAGTTTTCCAGCAGGTGGGATCATCCGTGCACAGGGATACAGGGATGGAGCAGCTGGGAATGGGATGGGATGGGATGGGATGGGATGGGATGGGAATGGGAATGGGAATGGGGATGGGGATGGGGATGGGATGGGGATGGGATGGGGATGGGGATGGGATGGGATAATGAGATGGGATAATGGGATGGGATAATGGGATGGGATAATGGGATGGGATAATGGGATGGGATAATGGGATGGGATAATGGGATGGGATAATGGGATGGGATAATGGGATGGGATAATGGGATGGGATAATGGGATGGGGATGGGGATGGGGATGGGGATGGGGATGGGGATGGGATGGGGATGGGGATGGGGATGGGGATGGGGATGGGGATGGGGATGGATGGGATGGGATGGGATGGGATGGGGATGGGAATGGGGATGGGAATGGGGATGGGAATGGGGATGGGAATGGGGATGGGATGGGATGGGATGGGATGGGATGGGGATGGGGATGGGATGGGAATGGGATGGGAATGGGAATGGGAATGGGAATGGGAATGGGAATGGGAATGGGATGGGGATGGGGATGGGATGGTGGGAATGCTGATCCCAGCCCATTTTCCAGGACCCAGGAAAGGCGGGAACATCCTCACCTTGACGCTGCAGCTCCGCTGGGTCTCCCCGGGCCCGGCGCCCTGCAGGAGAGGGGAGCAGTGACCATCCCCCCCTTCCCAAGCATTCCCAAAATTCCCTGGATTTGAAGTGTTTTCCCACTGGGCTGCACACACAATTCCAGCTGCCAATGCCACAATAATATCCAAGGAATTTTTTCCGAAGAGGAGCTTTTGAAGGAGCTTTATCCCATTTGGGATCCAATCCCTGTCCCCTGGGATGGGGGCAGTGCTCACCCCCTGCTCCGGGTCCTTTCCCGGGAAAGCAGCTCCGGAGGCTCGGAACGCCGTCAGCTCCACGGCTCCATCCCTGCCCGAGGCCACGGATCCTTCCTGGGAACAAAGGCCGGGAATCAGCGCTGGGATCAGCGCTCCCAGGATCTGCTGGGCCTCCAGCGGGGTCATAGGAATTCCCATTCCACGGGGCACAAAATCCCATCCATCCCAAATCCCACCATCCCATCCATCCATCCCAAATCCCGTTCCATGGAGCACAAAATCCCATCAATCCCAAATCCCACCATCCATCCCAAATCCCGTTCCATGGAGCACAAAATCCCATCAATCCCCCATCCATCCATGCATCCCAAATCCCATTCCATGGAGCACAAAATCCCATCAATCCCATCCATCCTCCATCCATCTATGCATCCCAAATCCCATTCCATGGAGCACAAATCCCAAATCCCACCATCCCATGTATCCATCCATCCCAAACCCCACCGATGGGAATTTGTGTGGCTGTGTGACCCTAATGGAGGGACACAATTCCCGTTCCATGGGATACAAATCCTTCAAGGCTGGACGAGCAGGGAATGTTCATCCCGAGGGATTCCCGGGCTGGGATGATCCCATGGGATCCACTCCACGTCCAGCTGCACCCATCCATCCCTTTGGTCCCAATCCCACAGTCCCACCTGTTCCCGGCTCCTCCGCTCCCTCCAGCCCTTCCCGGGCGGATTCGGCTCCGGGCCGTGCGATTCCCGCTGCTGGAAGTACTCGTAGAGCTTGGTGGTCCATTGGCCCCGCGCCCGGATGTGCAGCCAGAGGGTTTCTGTGGGATCAATCCCAAAAATCCTGGAATTCTCTGGATTGGGAAGAACTTCAAACCCAACTCATCCCATGGAACCGCCTTCCATAGCCCGGCTCGCTCCAAGCCCCGTCCGAGCTGGAAAAACGTCACCGTGGGCATGGAAAAGAGATCCAGGGATGGGAAACGCATCCCAAGGGTTGGAAACAGATCCCAAATGGGAAAACAGATCCCAAGGGTGGGAAAACAGATCCCAAGGGTGGGAAACATTCCAGGGATGGGAAACAGATCCCAAGGGTGGGAATACAGATCCCAAATGGGAAAACAGATCCCAAATGGGAAAACAGATCCCAAGGGTGGGAAACATTCCAGGGATGGGACACAGATCCCAAGGGTGGGACACGGATGCCAAGGATGGGAAAACAGATCCCAAATGGGAAAACAGATCCCAGGTAGGAAAACCGATCCTGTGGGTGGAAAAGAGATCCTGGGGATGGAAAACAGATCTCAGGGATGGGAAATATTCCAGGGATGGGAAATATTCCAGGGATGGGTAATATTCCAAGATGGGAAACAGATCCTGAGGATGAAAAACAGATCCTGAGGGTGGAAAAGAGACCCTGAGGATGGAAAACTGATCCCAGGGATGGAAAACAGATCCTGGGGGTGTGACACAGATCCCAGGGATGGGTCACAGATCCCAGGGATGGGTCACCGATCCCAGGGATGTTAAGGGAAAATTCCAGGGGCGTTGGCAGGGAACACAGAACCTGGCTGCTCCGGGGCGCTGCTGATGGAGAAGGGGTGCCACTCGTAGGCGGCGATGGCCGGGATGTTCAGGTAGACAAAATCCCCCGGCTGGAAGCGGAAGGATTTCGGCCTCTGGATCACCAGGTGGGTCACCTGCGGGAGAGCGGGAGCAGGAAAACCGGGAATGGCCAAGGGGAACCTCCCGCTGGGTTCCGTGCAGCGGATAGTGGGAATTTGGAATGGATGGATGATGGATGGATAGATGGATGGATGGATGATGGATGGATGGATGGATGGATGGATGGATGGATGGATGGATGGATGGATGATGGATGGATGGATGGATGATGGATGGATGGATGGATGGATGGATGGATGGATGGATGATGGATGATGGATGGATGGATGATGGATGGATGGATGGATGGATGGATGGATGGATGATGGATGGATGGATGGATGGGAAGTGCGGTGTAAGGAATTTGGGGTGGATGGGATTTGGGATGGATAGGATGGTGGGATTTGGGAGGTTTGGGATTTGGGATATTTGGGATTTTTTGGGATTTACTCCCACCTTGGAGGGCAGCAGTTTGGCCTCCAGGATGTGCAGATCCCCCGCCCGGCGCCACGCCCAGCCCAGAACCTTCTCCAGCACGAACAGGGAGCCGGGAACGAGGAACCACTTCCAGAATTGGGGAGCGTGCAGGAGCAGCAGGAACCACACGGGGATGTAGGAGAGGTGGCTCCAGTAAAAAAGCTGGGAATGGGAGCGGGAATGGGAACGGGAATGGGCATGGGAAGTGCTGGACCCAAATGGTGCTTCTTGGTGGGGCTGTCTGGGTATCCCAGCGGGAAAAGGCAGCCCAAGGGAATCCTGGAATCTCTGGGATTTGGCTTGGAAAGGACCCCAATCCCGACACCTCCCGCTATCCCAGGCTGCTCCAGGGAATCCTGGAATCCCTGGGATTTGGCTTGGAAAGGACCCCAATCCTGACACCTCCCGCTATCCCAGGCTGCTCCAGGGAATCCTGGAATCTCTGGGATTTGGCTTGGAAAGGACCCCAAACCCATCCAGTTCCAATCCCAACACCTCCCGCTATCCCAGGCTGCTCCAGGGAATGATGGAATCCCTGGGATTTGGCTTGGAAAGGACCCCAATCCCAACACCTCCCGCTATCCCAGGCTGCTCCAGGGACACTCCCAGCGATCCAGGAGCAGCCACAGCTTCTCCTGGAATTCCATCCCACCCCCTCCCAGCCAGGAATTCCTTCCCAACTGGGAAATCACCCCCTGGGGAAGAAAATCCCGGGAATCCCGAACTGCGAGCGTGGTGTCCCACGGGGCAGCGCCAGGATGGGCGCCCCCAAATCCCACCGACCTCCCAGCCGGGAATTCCCGTGGGATCACCTGGAAGTGGCCGCCGCGGCGCACGCAGGGGCTGGAGCAGGCGAGCATGGGCAGGAGCAGCGCCAGCAGGGCCAGCCCGGTCTGCGGGGCACAGCCACCAACGCCACCCGGGGCCAGTGACCCGGCCAGGCCTGGGGACACGGCACGGCTCAGCAGCGACCGGCCACCCCCGGGAGTGGCCCGCGGGGAATAACCCCCGGGATTGACACCCTGGGAATGTCACCCTGGGAATGCCATCCCCGGGAGTGGCTGCCGGGGATAACCCCCCTGGAATAACCCTGGGAATGGCACCCTGGGAATGCCACCCTGGGAATGACACCTCGGGAATGCCGCCCCCGGGATTGACACCTCGGGAATGCCACCCTGGGAATGCCACCCCCGGGAGTGGCCCGCCGGGGATAACCCCCTGGAAATGCCACCCCGGGAATGTCCCACCGGGAATAACCCCCTGGGAATGCCACTCCCGGGAATGGCCCGCCGGGGATAACCCCCTGGGAATGTCCCACCGGGAATAACCCCCTCGGGAATGCCACCCCGGGAATGCCACCCCGGGAATATCCCACCGGGAATAACCCCCCTGGAATAACCCCGGGAATGCCACCCCCGGGAATGTCCCCCCGGGATTGACACCTCGGGAATAACCCCCTGGGAATGCCACCCCGGGAATGCCACCCCGGGATTGACACCTCGGGAATGCCACCCCGGGAATGGCCCACTGGGAATGCCCCACCGGGAATAACCCCCTGGGAATGCCACCCCGGGAATGCCCCACCGGGAATGCCCCCTCGGGAATGCCCAGAGCCCGGCACGGTCCCGGCCCATGTCCCGGCTGTCCCGGGGGTGCTGTCCCGGGAGGGGCAGGGGGAGCAAAGGTGGCCCCTGGGGGGGGACAGAGCCCTGGCACCGCTCTGGGCTGGGGGCTGGGGGTACCAGGGTGTGGGTGCCGGGATTTGGGAATGTGGGGTGCCAGGATTTGGGATCCCGCTCACGACCTCGGCTGCCCGGCGGGAGCCGCTAGAGGGGGATCGGAGCCCGCGGCTGTGTCCTGTCCCCTGTCCCTGTCCCCTGTCCGTGCCCTGTCCCCTGTCCGTGCCCTCACAGCCCCCCTGGCACGGGCACCCCTTCTCCAGGGCACCCCCCACTCCTTGGGACACGGGAACCCCTTCCACGGCATCCCGGGACACGATCCCATCCCTGGGCTCCCTGTCCCCCTGTCCCGTGTCACTGACCCACCCGTGTCCCGTGTCACTGACCCGCCCGTGCCAGCTGTGTCCCGTGTCCCGTGTCACTGACCCGCCCGTGCCAGGTGTGCCCCGTGTCACTGACCCGCCCGTGCCAGGTGTGCCCCCGCGTGGGCTGTCCCCAGGGCCAGCACCAGGTGTCCCACGCGCTCGTGGCCCCGCACGTGCAGCTCCAGCGGGAACAGCTCCGCCAGCGGCGTGGAACGGAGCCGGGTCAGGGAGCGCCGCAGCATCAGCGCCTGGGGACAGGGGACAGGGGACAGGGGACAGGGGACAGCCACGGGACAGGGACAGGGACAGGGGACAGGGACAGGGGAGGGACAGGGGGCAAAGAGGGGACAGGGGACAGGGACAGGGGACAGGGCAGGGACAGGGGCAGGGGATAGGGGACAGGGGGCAAAGAGGGGACAGGGGAGAGGGACAGGGGATAGGGGACAGGGACAGGGGACAGAATGGAGGTGAGGGACGGGGACAAGGGCAGGGACAGCGGGGACAGCGACAGGGGAGAGGGACAGGAGTGAAGACAGGGACAGGAGGCAAAGAAGGGACAGGGGTGAGGGCAGGGACCGGGACAGGGAGGGGACAAGGGACAGCGGTGGGGACAGGGAACAGGGACGCGCAGTGGGCGAGGAGGGGGGGCCCAGGGCACCCGGAGATGCCAAATGGAAATGGGAGGCACTGGGAGATAACCGGGAGAACGGGAACGGCGGGAGAGAACGGGAAATTCCAGGTGGAGGACTGGGAAATGTTGGGGGACAATGGGAAATCCCAGGGGGAACTGGGAAATTCCAGGGGGACAATGGGAAATCCCAGGGGAACAATGGGAGATTCCAAGCGGACAATGGGAAATTCCAGGGGGGAACTGGGAAATTCCAGGGGGGAACTGGGAAATTCCAGGGGGACAATGGGAAATCCCAGGGGGGCAATGGGAAATTTTAGGGGGAATGGGAAACTCCAGGGGGACAATGGGAAATTCCAGGGGGACAATGGGAGATTCCAGGGGGACAATGGGAAATTTCATGGGGGGACAATGGGAAATGTTGGGGGACAATGGGAAATTCCAGAGGGACAATGGGAAACTCCAGGGGCACAATGGGAAACTCCAGGGGCACAATGGGAAATGCTGGGGGACAATGGGAAATTCCAGGGGGGACAATGGGAAATGTTGGGGGACAATGGGAAATTCCAGGGGGGACAATGGGAAATTCCAAGGGGACAATGGGAAATTTCATGGGGAACTGGGAAATTCCAGGGGGACAATGGGAAATTCTAGGGGGACAACGGGAAATTCCAGGAGGACAATGGGAAATCCCAGGGGGACAATGGGAAATGTTGGGGGACAATGGAAAATTCCAGGGGGAACTGGGAAATTTTAGGGGGACAATGGGAAATTCCAGGGGGACAACGGGAAATTCCAAGTGGGGGACTGGCAAATATTGGGGGACAATGGGAAATTTCATGGGGGGACAATGGGAAATTCCAGGGGGACAATGGGAAACTCCGGAAACAACAGGAAACTTTGGGCCAGCATCCCTCCTGGCTACCCCGGGCCCCTCCCGGCCTTCCCGGCTCCCTCCCGGCCGTGCCCCCCGGTGTCCCCCGATGTCCCCCCGTGTCCCCCCGGTGTCCCCCCGGTGTCCCGGGCACTCACGGGCAGCAGGGCGCAGTTGAGGTTGAGGCTCTGCCCGCAGCCCCGGGCCAGTGCCAGGGCCGGGCCGCGCTCCCGGTGCCACAGAGCCCCCAGGGCGAGCAGGAGCGCCGAGGTGGCGACCCAGAGCCCCAGGCAGCACCACCGGGCACGGTGATCCCGGAGGGATTCCCGGGAAAAGCAGCAGATCCCGGCTCGGTGATCCACCCGGGATTCCCGGGAAAAGCAGCAGATCCCGGCCCGGTGATCCTCATGGGATTCCCGGGAAAAGCAGCAGATCCCGGCCCGGTGATCCTCATGGGATTCCCGGGAAAAGCAGCACAGCCAGGGCTCAGCAGGGCTGGGACTGGGGGGCTTCAGCCAGCTGGCAGCACTGGGAAAATGGGAATTGGGGGTTGGGTGGGAATTTTGGGGGGTTTGGATGGGAATTTGGGGGTTCAGATGTGAATTTGGGGGGTTTGGATGGGAATTTGGGGGGTTTGGATGGGAATTTGGGGGGTTCAGATGGGAATTTGGGGGTTCGGATGGGGAATTTGGAGGGGTTTGGATGGGAATTTGGGGGGTTTCGGATGGGAATTTGGGGGGTTCATCTGGGAATCTGGGGGGGTTTGGATGGGGAATTTGGAGGGGTTTGGGTGAGAATCTGGAGGGGTTCGGGTGGGAATTTGGGGGGTTTGGGTGGGAATTTGGGGGATTCGGATGGAATTTGGGGGGGTTTGGATGGGAATTTGGAGGGGTTTGGGTGAGAATTTGTAGGGGTTTGGATGGGAATTTGGGGGGTTCGGATGGGAATTTGGGGGGTTTGGATGGAGAACAGGGAGCTGGAGAAGTCCCCAGCCCTACAGCCAGAGTGGCAGCATCCCTGCATCCATCCCAAAATCCATCCCTGCATCCATCCCAAAATCCAAACCCTGCATCCATCCCAAAATCCATCCCTGCATCCATCCCAAAATCCATCCCTGCATCCATCCCAAAATCCAAACCCTGCCCCATCCCAAAATCCATCCCAAAATCCAAACCCTGCCCCATCCCGACCCATCTCCGCTCCAATCCCAAACCTCTCCAGCTGCTCCCAACCCGCTGTGGGCTCCCCATGGGATCCTTTCCCAGAAATCCCGGAGTTCCCGTCCCCACCTGCTGCTCAGGCTCTCCAGGAGCTCGGGGAACGCCTCCAGCTGCTCCCGCAGCTCCGGGAAGGTGATGGAGCCGCTGTGATCCCGGTCCAGGGCCTGGAGCAGGGCCTGGCTCAGGGCCCCGAGCCGCTCCTCGGGAAGGGCCAGGGAATTCTCCCGGAGACACCCCCGGAGCACCACCCGCAGCTCCTCGGCGTCGATGGAGCCGCTCCCTGGAGCCGGGAGGATCCCGATATCCCACAGCCTTCCGGAGTCATCTCCATCCCGAAATTCCAGCCCTATGGAGGCGCCTCCATCCCGATATCCCACAGCCCATGGAGTCATCTCCGTCCCGATATCCCACAGCCCATGGAGTCATCTCCATCCCGATACCCTCTGGAGTCATCTCCATCCCGATACCCTCTGGAGTCATCTCCATCCCGATATCCCACAGCCCTCCGGAGTCACCTCCATCCCAAAATTCTAGTCCTATGGAGTCACTCCATCCCGATATCCCACAGCCCTCAGGAGTCATCTCCATCCCGATACCCTCCGGAGTCATCTCCATCCCGATATTCCAGCTGTATGGAGTCACCTCCATCCCAATATCCCATAGCCCTATGGAGCCACCTCCATCCCGAAATTCCAGTCCTATGGAGTCACCTCCATCCCAATATTCCAGCCCTACGGAGCCACCTCCATCCCAAAATTCCAGTCCTACGGAGCCACCTCCATCCCAATATTCCAGAGCCCTATGGAGTCACCTCCATCCCAATATCCCACAGCCCATGGAGTCACCTCCATCCCAATTTTCCCGTCCCAATCCAGGAATTTTCCTTGCAGGGTGGAATATCCTGGGTGGGTCAGGATCTGCTCCCAGGAACCAGGGAGAGGATCATGGGAATGGCATCCGGGGAAGTTTGGGAATATTCCTTCCTGGAAAGGGCGACCTTGGAAGGGGACTTGGGGACAGGGTCGGGCGTGGGAAGGGTTGGATTTAATCCCTGAGGGCTTTTCCAACCCAAATGATCCCAGAATTTCGGGAAAGCGGGATGGGAGCTGGGATTGGAGCGAGTGTGACCAATGGAATCCTTGGATCCTTGGCTTCCCGCTGGAATTTTCCCATTCCCACATGGAATGAGGGCAGCAGCCTCATCCCAGCCAAAGCCGGACGCTCAGAGAAGACCAAATCCCAAATCTATCCCAAAAAACCCCAAAGAATCCCGTTTTTCTCCTCTCACCGTCCACGTCGTACACCTGGAAGAGGAAGTGGAGCTTTTCCATGGAATTCCCGCGGAGCAGCCGGCGCAGGGATCCCAGCAGCTCCTCCTGGCTCAGGGAGCCGCTCCCGTCGGAATCGAAGAGCGCAAAAAACCTCTCGGCAAAGAAGGACTGCGGGAAAAGCGGGAATGTTCCCGTGGAGCAGGGAATGTTCCCATGGAGCAGGGAATTGGGAATATTCCCATGGAGCAGGGAATGTTCTTCATGGATCAGGGAATTGGGGGAATATTCCCATGGAGCAGGGAATTGGGAATATTCCCATGGAGCAGGGAATGTTCTTCATGGATCAGGGAATTGGGGGAATATTCCCATGGAGCAGGGAATGTTCTTCATGGAGCAAGGAATTGGGAATATTCCCATGGAGCAGGGAATGGTCCCATGGAGCAGGGATTGGGAATGTTCCCGTGGAGCAGGGAATGGGAAAGTTCCAGTGGAGCAGGGAATGGTCCCATGGAGCAGGGAATTGGGAAAGTTCCAATGGAGCAGGGAATGGTCCCATGGAGCAGGGAATGGGAATGTTCTTCGTGGAGCAGGGAATGGGGGAATATTCCCACGGAGCGGGGAATGTTATTCATGGATCAGAGAATCAGGGAATGCTCCATGGAGCAGGGAATTCCAACTGATCTCTCCGCTCTTCCCAAGGATCTCTTATCTCTCTCTCATGGATCCCTCCCCTGTTCCCAGGGATCCCATTCCCTCTTCCCACAGATCCCATTCCCTCTTCCCATGGATCCCATTCCTTCCTTCCCACGGATCCCATTCCCTCCTTCCCACGGATCCCATTCCCTCCTTCCCATGGATCCCATTCCCTCCTTCCCACGGATCCCATTCCCTCTTCCCACGGATCCCATTCCCTCTTCCCACGGATCCCATTCCCTCTTCCCAGGGATCCCATTCCCTCCTTCCCACGGATCCCATTCCCTCTTCCCAGGGATCCCATTCCCTCTTCCCATGGATCCCATTCCCTCCTTCCCACAGATCCCATTCCCTCTTCCCACGGATCCCATTCCCTCCTTCCCACGGATCCCATTCCCTCTTCCCACGGATCCCATTCCCTCTTCCCAGGGATCCCATTCCCTCTTCCCACAGATCCCATTCCCTCTTCCCAGGGATCCCTGACCTCCTTGACCTGCAGGGCAGATTTGAACTCTTCCAGGCTGATTTCCTTCTCCTTCCCAGCGACATTCCCAAATCTTTTGCTCACCCAGCGCAGCCACTCCGTGTCCTCCGCCGATCCCATGGCTCCGGAGCGATCCCTAAATCCCAACAATCCCTTTTTGGGATCCCCCAGCCTCCTTCTGAAGAGCTCCTGGCACGGAGCATCCCAAAGCTGGATCCTGCAGGGATCGGCTGCATTCCGTGGAATCCCAAATTTCCATGGAGCAGCCAAGCCCAGATCCTGGGATAATCACGGGGCCCACGGGAGCATCCCTGGGGATTCCTTTTTCCCAGAAATCCCAAGCAGGGATCATCTTCCATTCCCTCCTTCCCCATTCCCATTCCCGTTCCCTCCTTCCCCATTCCCATTCCCTTTTCCATTCCCTCCTTCCCTATTCCATTTTCCATTCCCTCCATTCCCATTCCCATTCTCTCCTTCCCCATTCCCATTCCCATTCCCTTTCCCATTCCCTCCTTCCCCATTCCCATTCCCTTTCCCATTCCCTCCTTCCCCATTCCCATTCCCATTCCCTCCTTCCCCATTCCCATTCCCTCCTTCCCCATTCCGATTCCCATTCCCTCCTTCCCCATTCCCTTTCCCTTTTCCCTTCCCTCCTTCCCCATTCCCATTCCCATTCCCATTCCCTCCTTCCCCATTCCCATTCCCATTCCCATTCCCTCCTTCCCCATTCCCATTCCCTCCTTTCCCAGCCCCCCACAATTCCTCCGATCCCCCACGCTCCATGAAATCCATCAGCACTTCCCAGCATCCCGGATTTCCCCAGGATCCAAAGGAAAATCCAAGTTCCAGGAGCCTTTTCCCATCTCCAGCCTCTCCCGTTCACCTCCAGCAGATCCCGGGAGACTCCAAAGGGAAATCCTGGAAAAGCTCACGGCGTTCCCGAGGAGAGGGATGGCTCCAGCTGGGATAAATCCCAAATCCCCGCTCATTCCCGTTATCCTCCCTTCCCAAATCCCGCCCAGCTCCGCGGCCCATCCCGATCCCGCTTTTCCCAGCTGTTGTTTATCCCTTTGCCAATCCCTGCGTTGGACATTCCCTGTCCCCTGCATCCCTCGGGAATTGTGTTCCTGCCAAACCCATCTGGAGCTGCCACTGACGGGATCCGCTCCCGAATTCCCCCGTCAGGAACAGGCCGGGAATTGTCTTCTCCAGCCCCCGGCCTTGGATTCCCAACGGAACAAATCCACCCGGGACCACGTTGCCATGGGAATGTCAGCAGCAGATCCAGGTAAAAGCATTCCAGAGGCATCCGAGCCCCCGGATCCCGCCCGGAATAACCGCCAGGAGCTGATCCCAACAATTCCAAACACCCCCAGGATCTCGGGATAAATTGGATTCCATCCTGCCCTGTCCCATCCCAAATCCAGCTTTGTCCCCATCCCAAATCCAGCCTTTTCCCCATCCCAAATCCAGCCTTTTCCCCCATCCCAAATCCAGCCTTTTCCCCATCCCAAATCCAGCCTTTTCCCCATCCCAAATCCAGCCTTTTCCCCATCCCAAATCCAGCCTTTTCCCCATCCCAAATCCAGCTTTGCCCCATCCCAAATCCAGCCTTTTCCTGGGATCTCCGTGCTTTAAAATGGGATGGAGCCGTTCCCTCCTTTTCCCGCTGCCTTTCCAGCTCTTTGTGCATCCATAGGGAAAAAAACCAGGAATTCTCCTGCTCCAGGTGGGATTTGGGGCTCCAAAGGGGCTTCTCCCAGCTCCAAGGAATGGGAATTCCAGGTGGGAATGTTGGGAGTGGGGGCCAGAGCTCCATTCCCAAGTTTTCTTTGGATTCTGCGGAATTTCCTCATCCTGAGGAATTCAATCCCTGGTTTGGACAGGAAACCTCCCCCAGTTCCCAACTTTTCCAAGGATTCCATGGGATTTCCTCCTCCTCAGGAATTCCAGGAGCTCTTCCAAAGCCCATGGAAGCAGCTCCTGGAAAAGAGGGAAACTCAACATTCCCGTGGGATTGATCCCTGGGAAAAGGAGGGAATGGGCAAAATTCCCAAAAGGAACAACCTGGAGTGGAATTCCTGGAAAAACAGCCAGGAAAAAACCTCTGCACTGATCCCAACAAGCAGAATTCCCAAATTTTCCATTCCATTGGAATTCTCTTGGAGTTTTTGGGAATGGCTCCATCGATCCTGTGGATTCTCCTCCAGAAAATTCCTTGGAATTCCGCCATTCCCATTTTCCCATTTCTCACCCCAATTCCAAAATCATTTTTATTTCCTGGAATTCCCTGGAAGTTTTTATCCCCAAATTTGGCTTTTTTTCCCTTTCTTTCCCCCTTGATTTTCCAAAGGATCCAAATTTTTTTCCCCCACTTTTTTCTCATTCCCCTCATGGATTTCTGACAGCAAAAATCCCAATTTTCCAGCCTTTCCCACATATAAAGTGATTTAATTCCAAGAAATTGTGGATTTTACTTCAAATTTATTCAATTTTTCCATGTTTTTCACCCATTGTCCCTAAATTCTGAAGGATTATCCCAGAATTCCTTGGATTTTTAACTCATCCTGAATTTTTGGGCGATTTTACCAAATTAATCCAGGCCAGTAAAGCAGGAAAATATTGGAAAATTCCATCAGAAAAATCAGGAATATTCCAATTATTCTGTACATTTTCTCAGGAGAAAGCTTATTTAATTAAAAAAATAAATTCCAATTCAGGGAATTTTGGAGCTATCCTGGAATTTTTCTCCTCATGTTTTACCTTCAAATCAGCTTTTCCTCAATTTTTAAATCAGATTTTCCCAATTTTTTCGCTGGAACGTTGCAAAAAATTCCAACTTTAAGGGGTTAAACCACAACTTGGAAATTCCCGTGGCATCCCAAGGGTGTTTTCCACGGAATTCCTGGATCCCAGGGATTTGTTTGATCCCAAAGTTCCCCAGCTGGGAAAGCTGAGGGTGGGGATTTGGGGGATTTTGGGAATTTTTTCCATTCCCAGCCGTGCAGAGCTGGGAGTTGTTCCCAATTAAAAGAAGGAAATCTTTGTGTGGGAAAGCAAAGGGACATTCAAGGGATGAACAAACAATTCCCAGGGATTTTCCAGGGGAATTCACCCCAGGAACAGGAGGATTCCTGTGGAATTTGGGAGGGAATCCTGGGAAAAGAAAGGGAAAAGTTGCAATTTCCTGTGGGAAATAAACAAGGGAAAATCCCAGAAATTCCTGGGAAAACAAACAAGGGAAAATCCCAGAAATTCCTGGGAAAAATAAATCCCATCAATTCAAAATTCCTGTTCAAACAGCCAAGGGGAAAACCCTTTAAATTCCTAGGAAAAAAAACCCAACCCCACAAATTCAAAATTCCTCTTAAAAATAAACAAGGAAAAATTCCACAAATTCCATCACAAATTCCTGCTAAAAACCAATTCCATCAATTCAAAATTCCTCTTAAAAATAAACAAGGAAAAATCCCACAAACTGAGAATTCCTGGTAAAAATTAACAAGGGAAAAACTCCACAAATTCCTGTTAAAAATTAACAAGGAAAAAAATCCCATAAATTCAGAATTCCTGGTAAAAACAGACAGGACAAATTCCATTGAAAATTCCCCTTAAAAACACATCCAAATAATTTCAAAATTCGTGGTGAAATAAACAAGGAAAAGTCCCAGGAATTCCATTAAAAATTCCTGATAAAAACAAATCCCACAAATTCAAAATTCCTCTTAAAAATAAACAGGAGAAATCCCAGGAATTCCATTACAAATTCCTGTTAAAAACAAGGGAAAACTCAAATTCCCGCAAAAACCAATCCCATAAATTCTAAATTCGTGATAGAAACAGGAAAAAACCCCAACCATTCCCATTAAAAACCAGTCCCACAAATTCAGAATTCCTATAAAAAACAAAGCAGGAAAGAACACCCCAGGAATTAAAAATCACAGAAGGAAAATTGTACCATGGAAAAATAACCCTTCAGATTTATTCCAAATATTACAATTCCCAATTTTTTTTTAATTCCCAAACTCTTGGAATACAAACAACGACAGGAGCAGCTTTAAACATGGAATTCTGGCTTGGAACTGGAAATAAATTCCCTCAGTAACAAAAGAAGGAATTTTCTGCACCTTCAAACAATCAAAATCCGCATTTTTTTCTCTGGGAAAAAAACCAAAGGAAAAAGCAGCTTTGGATTCCCAGAAATTCCTTTGAAATCCCAGATTGTCCCAGAAATTTTTTTTCCAGGAGAACAGTCCTTTTCCAAAGGTTTTCAACAGCACCAGGAGAAGAAATTCCATGAAAAATTCCCAAAGATTCAGCCCAGGAGCCACTTCTGGAGACACCTGGAAAGGAGAAATTGAAACAGAGCTCAGATCAAATTCTGCCTTATTCCCAAATCCCAAACAATTCAAAAAGTTTGGAATATTAATTCCAATCAAGGATTTCTCAGCCCATTCCAAACTTCCATCCCAAACCCCTCAAACATCCCCAAAAAAGGAACATTTTGCAGTTTTCTGTTGCTGAAATTGGAATTTTTACCTGGAGACGGATCCAGCTTTTCCCATCCCATTCCCAACACAATTCTCGCTGGTTTTATCCATATTCCTGGAATTCTTCCGTGCTCACAGCTGAGACTTTATCTCCATCCTGTCCTGTGAAATACATGGATAAAATCACGTTTTCCAAGGATTTTCAGCGTTCCCTTGATGCGTTCCAACATCTTTTTGGGATTTTCTAGCCCTGTGTTTTCCAGGGAAAGCAGGAAGGGATAAACAGGGATTTCAGAAGGAATCGAAGCACTTTTTACCCGAGTTTTGCTCCAGCTGATGGGAACAGCTTGGAAATCCCAAATCCTTGGAAAAGAGCAGCTCTTGCCTTGGATCCTCATCCTGCAGCGCCTGGAAAAGGATCCGGGAGCAGGGAATGGTTTGGGATGGGAAGGAGCTCCAAGCTCATCCCATTCCACGGGCTGGGATCATTCCCACTATTCCAGGCTGCTCCAGGCTCACCTTGGACATCCCAGGGATGGAGCCCTGAGAATTCCAGCCCAGCCAGGAATTCCTTCCCAATATCCCACCCCAGTCGGCCCTTTCCCAGTGGGAGCCATTCCCTGCATCCTGTTCCTTGTCCCAGTCCCTCTCCAGCCTGGAGCTCCTTTAGGCCCTGGAAAAGGCTCTGAGGATTCCCTGGATCCTTCCCTTCTCCAGCATTCCCAGCTTGGCATCATCCCCATTCCGCTGTTCCTGGAGTATCCCATTTTCCTTCCAAATTCCTGGGATTTGCCTTGGAAAGGACCTCAAACCCATCCAGTCCCAACGCCAACACCTTCCCCTCTCCCAGGCTGCTCCAACCTGCCTTGGGACATTCCAGGGATGGAGCAGCCACCGTTTCTCTGGGAATTCCATCCCAGACAGGAACTCCTTGCCAATATACCCCACCTCACCCTGCTCTCTTCCAGCCTGAATCCACCACCCTTACCCTGACACTCTAAAGGAAAAAAGAATAATAATTCCTTTTTCTCTTTTCTGGGAACTGAAGCATTCCCATCCTTGGCCCTGCTCCACCTCAGCACAGCCGCTGCCCCTCAGGGACCTTCCCGGCGGGATCCTCCTGCCCTTCCCTTCCTTTCCCAAGGGGTGCCGACCCTCCGCTCCCCTCAGGAGCCGCTCCCGGCCGCGGGCCCCGCTCTGAGGGCGGCCCGGCCGCTCCCGATTCCCCTCAGCCTCGCCACCCTCACCCCGCCTTTCGCGGCCCTTCCCTTCCTTTCCCGGGGCTCCCGACCCTCCCGCTCCCCTCAGGAGCCGCTCCCAGCCCTGCGAGGGCAGCCCCGGGCGGCCGCGGGGCCCGCTCTGAGGGCGGCCCGGCCGCTCCCCCTCCCCTCAGCGCCGCCGCCATTCCCGTCCCTCCCTCGCTCGCTCCGCCCGCCGCCCGCCCCCCGCCGCCGGGGCCCGCGCCATTGCCCGCGCCATTGCCGTGCCTCGCTCCGCACCTTTCCCTCCCTCCTGGCTGCGCTCCCCTGGCCGGGCGGCTCCGCTTTGGCCGCCGCTCCCCACCCCGGCGCCTCCCCCAGGCTCGGGTGGGCGCAGGGCGCAGCGCGCGGCGCGCCCGGCGCGGCGGAGCCGCGGCCGCTCCGTCCCCATCAGGCGGCAGCGCGGAATGAGCCTGGGCTCGGCGCCGGGCTGTCCCCCTGCCCGGCACAGCCGCTCCCCCATTGGCTTCCGCCGCGCCTCGCGCTGCTGATTGGTCGAGCGGCGGCGGCGGCGCGCCGCGATTGGCCGAGCGCGCCGTCAATCGCGGCGGAGCGCCCGCCCCCGCGGTTATCAGGTTAGTGCGCGCCGCGGTGCTGCGCTCGGGCTTCCGAGCGGCGCTGGGCGAGCCCGAGTCCCTCCGCGCCCCGCGATCGGGGGGCTCTGCACGGGGTCACTGCGCCAGCCGAGCCGCGCACCCTCCGCGCCTCCCGCCAGCCACGGACATGGAGATGAAGAGAAGGATCCACTTAGAGCTGCGGAACAGGACGCCCTCAGATGTAAGCAATGCAATGCCCAAAAAAAAAAAAAAAAAAAAAAAAAATTAACGCTAATAACGCTAATGATGAGAATAATAAAAAGGCATCCCCACGGTTTTTTTTTTTTAAATTTTTTTTTTTTTTGGCGGGGTGGAGCGTGCCAGGTGTTGGCGGGGCCGCTGCTGCCCTTGAGGTGCCTACCTGTGTGTGTGGGGGGCTGTGCCCCCCGCTTTTGGGGGCGCGGGGCGCTCCGGGGACGTTCGGGGGCTCCCCGGGGCTGCTCCTGCCCGTGCCGGGCTGCGATGCCTCGGAGAGGGGCTGGCCGTGCATTAAATAAAAAATAAGTTGCTCGCTGCTCTCTCTCTCGGCGTGTTTAGTTGGCAAATATTTGTGCAGGGTGCTGGGCTAGGGAGAGGCAGGCAGGGACTGCGAGTGAGTTGCGAATGGTTTAGTTTAAAGTGCGTCTTCATTTCTTTGCAGTGATCAGGCAAGAGAGACTGGGGAGCCATATTTGTAACTTTGTAGTCCTCATGAACGCGCCCTTTCTCTCTCTCTCTCTCTCTCTCTCCCTCTCTCCAGATGCTGAGAAGATAAAAGGAAAGAATTTTGAAACCGACGCTTAGCGTTGGTTGGGTTTGGTTTGGGCTTTTTTTTTTTTTCCCCCTGTTGTTGTGGTTTTTTTTTTTTTTTTTTTTTTAATTTTGCTGGCGATGGGGCATCGCCGCCGGTAGCGCGAGCGTTGAATAATAATCCTAATAATCATTAAGAATAATAAAAAATAATATTGGAAGAAATGAACGCACTCTCCACCCCCTCCATCCCCACACACGCACAAAAAGGCTGGATGTGTGTGCGTGTTTTTCCTTCTTCCCCCTTTTCCCCCCCTTCCTTCCCCCGGGGCCGGACTTCAGGTTGTTGTTCCGCGTCTGGCGGAATAAACGGGGGACGGCGAAAAACTTTGGCAGGACAGAAAAAAAAAAAAAAGAACCGACCAAAAACCCAACAAAACCCCCAAACAAGCAATGAAATAACAGGGGGAGGGGGGTGGAAAGAAGCGAAAAATAGGAAAAGCACCCCAAAACGAGTGGGCGGGAGGGGGCCGGGGGCAGGCGGGGCGCGAAGCCGCGGCGGGGAAGCCCCTTCCCCTCATCCCCCCTGCCCCGCCGGGCGCTGCCCGGGGAGGCTTCACCGAGCCCCGGCCCCGCCGCGTCCCCGGAGCCCCCCGGGGAGGCTGCGGGAAGGGGAGAGCCGAGGGGCGAACGTACCTCAGCGGGCATCGCCCGGGGCAGCGCGGCGGGACGCGGCGGCCGAACCGAGCGCGGTGTGCTCCGGGGAAAGGGGGGGTGAGGAGGGGGGGGGAACGACAAAGGCGGGCGCGGGGCGGCGGAAGCTGCGCTTTAAAGTTTAAAAACTCCTGGGCGAGCAGGAGGAGGAGGAAGAGGAGGAGGACGGCGAAGGTGGCGGGCGGGGGTGGGGGGACGACTCAACGGTACAACCGCCATGGCCGGGGGGGCTCCGTGAGGCGACCGCAGCGCCAAGTAGGACGCGGCGCCATGTTCTGTGCTGCCCCCCCCAACCCCCCACCCTCAGCACCCCCGCCTTCCCCTCACGGCCGCCGCCTCCTCCTCCTCCTCCATCTCCTCCTCCTCCTCCCGCCGCCGCCGCTGCTGCCTCGGCCGCGGGCGGCCCCGCGGGGCCGTGAGGGAGCCCCGCTGGCGCCGGGGCTGAGGCGCTGCGGAGGTTGCGGCGGAGCCCTCCCGACATGACGGGCAGCGCTGCCATTTTGTCGCCGGCCGCGGGGCGGGAGGAGATTTCGTGAGGGCCGCGTTGGGGTAAAATAAGAAAAAAAAATTAATAAAAACAACAACAACAAAAAAGCTTGTTAAAAAAATTGGGTTTTCTTGATTATTCGAGGCAACGGGAGGCCCGAATGGGGCCGGGGGAGTAGCGGGAGGAGCGCCGTGGTTCCCCCGGGTGAGGAGCGCGGACGGGGAATCCGCCTCCTTCCTGGGCAGGGCCCTGTGGGGAGGCAGCGTTGGGCTTGGGAAGTGTTTTCCTGCTTTTTATCCTGTTCTTATTTCCCCCTGCTTTTTTCCCCCACCGATTTTCCCCCTAGTTTTTAAATAGTTCTTTATTTTTGCTCGGTTTTGCCCCCATTTCCGCCTCGCCGCCCTCATCGCTGGAGGTTTCTTCCCCGTTTTAAACCTCTGTTTAAAACCAGCCTCCAAAGGGATAAAGTCAATTTTCCCCCTCTTTTCCATGCTTGGATTGTGTGCTGCTTCTGCTCGCTTTTGCCTCACGCCAAAAATAAAAAAGAGTTGGGAAAACTCGGAGCTGGAGGGAGTTCCCTGCTACTCAGGGCTGGGAATGGGCAGCAGGAAAATCGGGAGAATTTCACCTTTCACCGCTTGGTTTTCCTTGGAATTTTCAGGGAATTTGGTGCCTTGATCCCCCCCGAAGTGGTCTAAATCCCAGGTTTTTAGGCAGAGAGCTGGAAATTCCAGTTGGGAATGTTGTTGTGTTCTGAGCTGTGAGCACGTGTTTTTTAGGGAATGAAGTTTGTGGGATGAATTTTGTTCTTTTAAAGTATTAAAGGAAAATCCTGCTAATTCCACCCTCTGGAATTAGGATTTGGCAGGAATCTTGATGCCAAAGTCATTTATTCTCGGATTTTAGGGAGTTTTGGGTGGGCAGGATGAGTTTGGGAATCGTTTCCCTTAATTTTTTCCATTGGATAATCCCAGAAAGTCACATCCTGATTAATAAAACATCCTAAAAATATCCGCAGGTGGATTCTGTGGAGAAATTCTTTTGTCAATTTCATTTTTGTTGTTTAGCTTTTAAAGTTTCCCTTTATTTTTTTATGTTAATTCAGTATCAGGAAAAAAGTGGATTTTACTGCTGGAAAACTGGGAATTTTTGGATGTTCAGGCAGATTTTTCCCCAGCTATTCCCACTTTTTAACCCGTTAAATTTATGAATCACAGCAAAATGGTGATTTTATTTTTCTTATCAATATAATTTTAATTATAATTAATTAATTGCTCTTAATTTCCTTCAGGATGTGTTCCCCTGGGCAGATTTTGGCACTTTTGTGGTCATTCCCATTGGAAAATCTGGGGGAAAATCCAAATATTGGAAAGCAGGGGTGGCTGGGGGGGTTAAAATTAGCCTGAAATTTTGATTTAATGTGGGAAAAAATTCCTTGATCAGCCCCAAATTCCATTAGAACATTTGGAATTTCCCCAAAAAAGGGGATTCTCAGGAGGCAAAAACCAAATCCAACAGAATGCCAGAAAAAAAAGGAAAAATGGGAAAAACAGCTGAGAGAAGAAAGCTTTTTGAAAAACCTGTTTTTAATTTTACAGGGAATTTTTCCACAGATTTTCTCACTGTTTCCCTTTGGAATTAAATTTTCCAGAGGGGAAAAAAAAGAACCAGGAATGAAAATATTGGGAATTTAAAAGCCAGGATTGGGAGGAATAAAAGTCAAAGTTTGATCCCTGATGGAATCGCCGTGGACTGGGGGGAAAGAGAGACTTTGGCTTTTTTCCTGGTTTTTCCTGGAAAAAAGGGAGGAACCTTCCTAAAATTCCTTCTGAATGCCAGGGGAGGCTCAGGTGGGACAACAGCAGGAATTTTTTCGTGGAAAAAGGTGGATAAACATTGGAAAGGGCAGCCCTTGTGGAATTCCCATCCCTGGAAGTGTCCAAAAAATTCCTGGAAGTGACACTCGGAGCTTTGGGATCAGGCACAGCTTGGACTCGGTCCTGGATGTCTTTTCCAGCCTCCGGGATCCCGGAATGCTGGAAGTTCTTGGAGGGGTTTTTCAAGGAAGTTGCAGCAGAGGAGGAATTCCGATGAGTTTGGAGTCCGGTTGGAGCTTCCTGGGATGGGAATTTGGTGTTCCCGGGAAAGGTGTAATCCCGGAAAGGTTGGATTGATGGCTGCGTTCCGTTGATTCTTCCAAGCATTTTCCAAGGATTCTCTGGTTCTGGGTTGGAATTCCAGCTGGATGAGCTGGTGTGGAAGAGGCGGGAATGGAGCGCGTTCCCAAGGATCCTGGCTTTCCTCGGGAATGCTGGATTCCTCAGATCCCCCTGGGAATGGCTGAAGGAAACAGGATTTCTTGGCTGGGGGAATTCCCATAAACTGGAGCTTGGAGAAATCCCAGAAAATTCCCAGGAAGCCCTGGCAGCCGTGGTGCCGCTTCCATCCGTAGAGATGCCGATGGAATTCTGCTCCCGATCCCAGTATCCGTGTTAATCCCATCCAGTCCCTTCCCCGCCTCTGCCGTGGGATTCTCCGGGCTGGATGATTCCCAGGATTTCCATGAAATTGGGATTTCCCGGGAACGGGGTTGTGTTCCGTGGCTGTTTTCCAGTACTGTCTCTCCCTGCCCCGGGAGTTTTGGGATTCTCTTCCCGGCACATTCCCGGCCAGGAATTGCTCATGGATAACTGGTTGGAAATCAGTTTATGCCATCTTGGATATTCCCAATGGGAGTTTGGTATTCCCAGGAAAGGTTGGATCCTGGAAAATGGTGGGGTTGGGTTGGTGGCTGGATTCCGTGGTTTAGTGGTGTTTTCCATGGATTCTCTCATTCCAGGTTGGAATTCCAGTTGGGATGAGCTGGAGTGAAAGAGGTGGCAGTGGAGCATTCCCAAGGATCCTGGCTTTCCTCAGGAATCAGTTTATCCCGTCTGGGATATTCCCAAAAAAGCCCTGGAGGGGTTGTATCCATACCCAAATCCCGTGGGGTTTGGGGAAGGAATTCCATCCACTGTTTATCCCAGGGCAGGAAAAGGATGGAAAACCTTGGGAATTCTCCCTTCCTTGTGGAATGCTGTCCTGCTCCAGGTCAGCTTCTCACTCCTGAGCAGCAGCAGCAGCTGAGGATCCCCCTGGGATGGGAATCCCATGGGATGGGAATCCCCGGTGGCCATGGGCCATGGCACCTGCTGCCCGCCCTGCCCTGGGCAGAATTCCAAGGGCTCTGGAAAACCTGGAAGGGCTCCGGAGCTGTGGCCAAGCGGTCACAGAGCAGCTGCTGGGAGATACTCCATGGAAACCTTCCCTGTTTCCCACCAGGAATGGGACCGCTCTGAGCTGCCATGGGGTTGAGTCATGGAGAGCTTGGAATTGCAGTTGGAATTTAATTAATTTATTATTTTAATTGGGTTCTTGAGCTTGGGGATTTTGGGATGATCCTGGAGCAGGGGTTGGCTCATCAGAACCTCCGGAGCAGCTCCGGTAATCCCGGGATTGAGTAGGAAGCTCATCCAAGTTTTTGTTGGTCTGGTCGCGTTCCAGGTGGGATTGGAATGGGAAATCTAGAGAATTTCTCGCCTCTGGTTGGAATTTTGGGCGAGACAAATCCTTGGAAAAGTTCCCTGTTAGAGGAGATGTGGAAAGTGATGGCCTCTCCCAAGGCTTCTCCTCTTTGAAATCCCGAGATTTTATGGAGAGGGAATGTGCCATGGAAGGCAGAGAGCTGTGGGTGTTAGGAAAAATCCCAGAAATCCGGTTCCTCCTCCTTTGGCACACCTGGATTTCCTTGAGGATTCTTAGGGCACGGAGCCATCCTGGAATTTTGTTTGGAATGCTGTTGTTTCCAGGGGTTCAGGGAGTTAACACCGACGCGATGTTGCTCTTGGGAAGGGTTGGGAATGTGCTTCGCTCTTCCCAAACTGGCTCTGAACTCATCCAAGCTTCCCAAACGCAGCCTCTTGGATTCCAGGAGCTTTCTCCATGGATTTGTTGGATTTGTGCCTTTGCCCAGTGCTGGAAACGGGGAAGGAGGGAATGTGGCATTTGTGCACCAAACATCCTGAAAAGCAGGGAGTGAACAACCTTCCATAAAAGAGGTTGGAATGGGATGATCTTTAACGTCCCTTCCAACCCAAAACATTCCAAAGGTTCTAAAAAAATACAAATTAAAAGGGGGAAAAAAAGGCAGTTGGGTCATTTGCCTTGGTGCTGAGGGGTTTTCCGTTGTATCCAAGACTATTTCCAGCTCTTCCTTAAATCTCGGAGGGAATTGTTGTCTAATTCACTGGTTTTCTGTGCAATTCCCTGTTTTCCATGCTGGGAGAGGATGGAGGGATGGATATCCCACCTCCTGGACCAGCAGCAGTGCTGTTTGTCCCTCAGGGTGAGCTCTGGGCTCATTCCCTTCCCTCCATTCCCGCTCCCCTCAGCTTCTGAAATTCCTGGGAGGAATTCCCAAATTCCTCTGAGGCAAAACCCACTTGGAACTTCCTGGTGAGGATCCCAAGCTCTCCTGGCTCCGTGTCTGATGGTGCTGGGATAAGATAATGGAGCAGGGACTCAGAAAACAAGGGTTCGCTTCCATTGCAATTTTCCCACCTTTTTTTTGGCGGGAACTCCGTGTTTGTGTGGAGAACATGAGGGGAAAAAAACCTCTTTATTTATCCCAAATGTATCCTCTGGAGAATCCTGATAATTAAACACCATGGAGGGAAAAGATCCATGAATTTTTCACCTGAATTTCAACTCAATGAGTAATTTGGGAATTTTGAGGGGTTTTTCCCCTCAGTGTGTGGGATCAGGAGCTGTTTGTCCCTCAGGATCAGCTCTGGGCTTATTCCCTTCCCTCAGTTCCCACTCCCCTCAGCTCCTGAAATTCCTGTGAGGAATTCCCAAATTCCTCTGAGGCAAAACCCACCTGGAGCTTCCTGTTCCAGGGGTGCTGGGATGAGATAACGGAGCAGGGACACAGATAAAGGAGGATTCGCCTCCATTTCAATTTTCCTGCCTTTTTATTTTTGGCAGGAACTCCGTGTGTGTGTGCAAAACATGAGGGTAAAAAGCCTATTTATTTATCCCAAATGGGTCCTCTGGAGAATCCTGGTAATTAAACACCATGGAGGGAAAAGATCCATGAATTTTCCACCTGAATTTCAACCCAATGAATAATTTGGGAACTTTTTTGGGGAAATTTGGGAGCTTTTTCTCTCACGTGAGAGGAAAAAACATCTTTATTTATCCCCAAATGGACCCTCTAGAGAATCCTGAAAATTAAACACTGTTGAGGGAAAAGATCCACTTATTTTCCTTATTTTTGGGGGGTTTTCTATCTGAATTTCAACCCAGTGACTGGTTTGGTAGTTTATTTTGGGAATCTTGGGATTTTTTTACCCTCAGTGTGTGGGATCAGGAGCGCTACCTTGATCTTGGCTTTTGTCTTATCGCAACCCCGAACTCCTGCGTTTCTCTGCTGAAAAACTCCTGATTCTTGCTAATTCCCTGAAGCTCCTTCTCTTTTTCCTTGATTTCTTCCCTTTGCAGGTGAAAGAGCTCGTTCTGGACAACTGCCGGTCGTACGAAGGGAAAATCGTGGGCCTCACGGATGAGTTTGAGGAGCTGGAATACCTCAGCACAATCAACGTCGGCTTAACCTCAGTTGCAAACTTACCAAAGTTAAACAAACTTAAGAAGGTAAATCCCACCTCCCCGAGCCAAATCCCTGCTTTGCCCCTTCTCCACGTGCGGAAAAGTGGCTGGAAATGGGATCAAATGGGATTTTTGAGGATGTTTTTGGGCCTTTGCAGCTCGAGTTGGGCGACAACAGAATCTCAGGAGGCCTGGAAGTGTTGGCAGAAAAGTGTCCGAACCTCACGCACCTAAACCTAAGCGGCAACAAACTTAAAGATCTCGGGACAATAGAACCTCTGGTGAGTTGGGATTGCTCATGGGAATGGGATTCATCCCGTTCCAAACCCTTGGAATTCCTTCCTCTATCCCAGGTTGTTTCAAGCCCAGCGAGGGAATGTCACTCCTGGAATTGGTGCCAGATCCTTTCCCCACTCATTCCTTCCCCAAATCCCATTTTTTCCTGCATCCCAAGTCCTGGAGAGTTGGTCTTGCTCCAAGGAATGGGATTCATTGTGTTCCAAACCCTTGGAATTCCTTCCTCTATCCCAGCTTGCTCCAAGCCCAGCCTTAGGTGCTTTTAGGGAATGTCACTCCTGGAATCGGTGCCAGATCCTTTCCCCACTCATTCCTTCCCCAAATCCCATTTTTTCCTGCATCCCAAGTCCTGGAGAGTTGGTCTTGCTCCAAGGAATGGGATTCATCCCATTCCAAGCCCTTGGAATTCCTTCCTCTATCCCAGCTTGCTCCAAGCCCAGCCTTAGGTGCTTTTAGGGAATGTCACTCCCGGAATCGGTGCCAGATCCTTTCCCCACTCATTCCTTCCCCAAATCCCATTTTTTCCTGCATCCCAAGTCCTGGAGAGTTGGTTTTGCTCCAAGGAATGGGATTCATTGTGTTCCAAACCCTTGGAATTCCTTCCTCTATCCCAGGTTGCTCCCAGCCCGGCCTTGGGCGCTTCCAGGGAATGTTGCTCCTGGATTCTGTATCAGATCCTTTCCCCCCTCATTCCTTCCCCAAATCCCAGCGAATCCCGGGATCCAGGCCGCATCCCAAGTCCCTGTTCCCGTTCCCGGTGAGCCGCTGCTTCCCTCTAGTGGCTGCCGGGCCGGGTTCCCCCATTCCCGGCGGGAATCGCAGCAGCTTCCCAGGATTCTGCAGGCTCTGAATCCATCTCCTGGCACAACAATTCCCATGAAAATCCTTCTTCCAGGAGCAGCTCCTTCCTGGATCTCCTTTTCTGCAGCACAGGGAAAATGCAGAGCTGGTACATTCAAGGAAAAGCTTGGAAATGCTCCCAGCTCTCCCAGTTTTCCCATTTCCAGGCCTTTTTCCTGAGTGCTTTCTGCATTAAAGTGAAGGGAGATATTCCCTTAGAGTTGATATTTCTTATCCATGGATAAGCCTTGATGCAAATGCTCAATTCCTTTGGATTTAGTTTTTAGAATTTTCAAATTCTGTGAGCAGTGCAAACTTCTTCCCAAAAAAAAAAAATTCCACAAAACCTCCAGGAATTAAATTCCTATTCCATTTAAAATGAAAATTCCATTCCAAAAGAAAAATGTGTTTTTTCATTTTCTGTACTCCAAGGAAAACTAATTCAATTTTTTAAACCTCTCTTAGCAAAGCTTTTGTGTCCAAATGCTCCAATCCTGCTTCCGTCTGCAGGAATTCCTGGATCTGGCTCCTTTGGGATACTTTCCTGGCTATCAGTCATTCCTTTGGATTTGGGAGCTGCAGGATTTCAGGGAGAGCCTTTCCCATCCCAAATGAAATTGAGATTTTCCAACCAGTTTTTCCTGGATTAGGGGTGGAAATTCCAGAGGGAGCTGATTGGAAAGGTGGGAGGAGTTGGTTGATTCCAAAGTCAGGCAATTTGGGAATTTGGGCTATTTTATATAAAGATTCCATTTTTTTTTTCCATGCCTGCCATCTCCAGGGAGCCCAAAACACCCCCGGGAATCCCTTCAGCACATTCCCCTTGGGCTCCTTGCCTTGGGAGGGAATTCCTGCACCAGCAAACCTTCCAAATTCCTTTGTTTTCCCAGAAAAAGTTGGAAAACCTGAAGAGCTTAGACCTGTTCAACTGTGAGGTGACCAACTTGAACGACTACAGAGAAAACGTGTTCAAGCTGCTGCCGCAGCTGACGTACCTGGACGGATACGACAGGGACGACAAGGAAGCGCCGGATTCCGACGCCGAGGGATACGTGGAGGAGCTGGATGACAAGGAGGAGGATGAGGATGGTACGGGAACGGGAACCGGCACCGGGAGGGAGAGGGAGTGAGGGGAAGGAGTGAGGGAATTGAGGGGAAGGAGTTGAGGGAATTGAGGGGAAGGAATGAGGGAATTGAGGGGAAGGAATGAGGGAATTGAGGGGAAGGAATGAGGGAATTGAGGGGAGGAATGAGGGAATTGAGGGGAGGAATGAGGGAAAGGATCCCTCTGTCATGAGGGAATCAGGGAAGGGACGTGAGGGAATTGAGGGGAAGGAGTGGAGGGAATTGAGGGGAGGAATGAGGGAAAGGACCTCTCTGTCATGAGGGAATCAGGGAAGGGACGTGAGGGAATTGAGGGGAGGAATGAGGGAATTGAGGGGAAGGAGTTGAGGGAATGAGGGAAGGGATGAAGTAATTGAGGGGAGGAATGAGGGAAAGGACCTCTCTGTCATGAGGGAATCAGGGAAGGGACCTGAGGGAATGAGGGAATTGAGGGGAAGGAGTGGAGGGAATTGAGGGGAGGAATTGGGGGAAAGGACCTCTCTCTCTGTCAGGAGGGAATCAGGGAAGGGACGTGAGGGAATTGAGGGGAAGGAATGAGGGGATTGAGAGGAGGGAATGAAGGAATTGAGGGGAAGGAGTTGAGGGAATGAGGGAAGGGATGAAGGAATTGAGGGGAGGAATGAGGGGAAGGGCCCCTCTGTCGTGAGGGAATCTGGGAAGGGACCTGAGGGAATGAGGGGAAGGAGTGGAGGGAATTGAGGGGAAGGAGTGGAGGGAATTGAGAGAGGGAATGAGGGAAAGGACCCCTCTGTCATGAGGGAATCAGGGAAGGGACCTGAGGGAATGAGGGGAAGGGATGAAGGAATTGAGGGGAGGAATGATGGAAAGGGCCTCTCTCATGAGGGAATCAGGGAAGGGACGTGAGGGAATTGAGGGGAAGGAATGAGGGAAAGGACCTCTCTGTCAGGAGGGAATCAGGGAAGGGACGTGAGGGAATTGAGGGGAAGGAGTGGAGGGAATGAGGGAAAGGACCTCTCTCATGAGGGAATCAGGGAAGGGACGTGAGGGAATTGAGGGGAGGAATGAGGGAAGGGATGAGGGGAAGGAGTTGAGGGAATTGAAGGGAGAGAATAAGGGGAAGGAGTTGAGGGAATTGAGGGGAAGGATCTTGGTGTCCCAAAGGAATGAGGGGAAGGAGTTGATGAGGGAAAGTGTTGTAAGGAAATAGGGGAAGGAGTGAGGGAGATAAAATTGAAGGAATGGAGGGAAATGAAATTGAGGAAGTGAGGGAAATGAAATTGAGGGAGTGAGGGAAAGGACCTCATTGTCCTGAAGGAATGGTGGGAGAGGGAGCTGTGTGTCCTGAGGGAATGGGGGGAAGGATCTCCATGTCCTGAGGGAATAAGGGAAGGACCCTTGGTGTCCCAAAAAAATGGTGGGAGAAGGGGGGAAGAACCTCAGTGTCCCAAAAAATGAGGGAAAGACCCGAGTGTCCTGAGGGAATGAGGGGAAGAAATCAGGGAAAGGAACTGCATGTCCCAAAGGAATGAGGGGAAGGACCTGAGAGAATGAAGGAAGAAGTGAGGGGAGAAATGAGGGAATGAAGGAAAGAGTAAGGGAACGAGGGAGGGACATGAGGGAATGAGGGGAAGGACCTGAAGGAATGAGGGGAAGGAGCCGGGTGTCCTGAGGGAATGGTGGGAAGGAGCCAGGCAGGGCCTGAAGGAGCAACTTCCTCAGTTTTATCCCTAGTGAAAGACCGGGACGACAAGGAAGCGCCGGATTCCGACGCCGAGGGATATGTGGAGGGGCTGGATGACGAGGAGGAGGATGAGGATGGTAGGTGGGATGTGCTCTGTGGGATTCCTGCATCCCAGAGGAATGAGGGGAGGAGGTGGTGGCAGGGCCTGGAAAACCCCATTCCTCCATCTGGGAATGAGGGGTGGGATTGGGATGGACTGGAGGAATTACGGGAACAGGGATGAGCGTGGATAAGAAGGAGTGTCCTGGAATTGTGGAAATCCTCATGGAAAAGGGATTTTTCCGTGGGCATGGAAAAAAAGCAGGAATTATGGAGCTGCTCCATAAGGGAAGTGCATGGAAAACACCGGGGAGCTCCAGGGGATCTGTGCCAGGAACTGAGGAAGGAAACAGCCTGGAATTCCAGGGAATTCCAAGGAATCCCAGTGCTATAGGCACCACCTTTCCCTGGCTGCCTCCAGAGCTGTCCCAGGATGAGGATCCGGCTGATCCCAGGGAATTTGCTGGATTCTCCCATCCCAGCAGCTCAGCAGAAAAGCTGGATGCGCACTTTTCCCAGGAATGCTGAGTGGGAACTCTGGGAAGGTTCCCAAAAGCTCCCAAACACATGGAAAACATTCCAGGGGCTTGGCACTTCCTGGTTGTCTGCTGGGAATTTTGGGAATCACCTAAAAGGCTGGAATTTTGTGTCCATGGGAAGGCTCCCAATGGATGATGGGAAAGTTCTCCTCCATCCATTCCTGGAAAAGCTGGGATTCCCCAGCTCCCAAATCCTTGGGAATAGTGGGAAGTGGAGCAGCTGGAGCGACTCCAACCCTGCATTCCTTGACATTCCTGTGCTATCCCTAAGGAATTCTCTGCTCAGATTCCCAGATTTTGGGTGGAATTATTCCAAAAGCCTCAACTTTTTCCATGGATTTTGTTTTTCCAGAGGAGGAATACGACGACGATGCTCAGGTAGTGGAGGATGAGGAGGATGAGGAGGAGGAGGAGGAGGAAGGGGAGGAGGAGGATGTGAGCGGAGAGGAGGAGGTGAGCCTTGGAATTCTGCCTTGGAATTCCGCCTCGGGAGTCGGCGGGATCGGGCTGGGAAGGGCCAGGCGGGAAATCTGGGATTTGAGGAATTTTAGGATTCACTTTTTGCTGGGGCGGATGAAGGATGGGATTGAGGGGGGAAAAATGGGATTATAGGGGGGGAAATGGGGTTGAGGGAGGAAGAAAAAGGGAAAGGGGAAAGTGGGATGGGAGGAAGGAAAATGGGATTGGAGGCGAGAAAGTGGAATGGGAAAGGGGAAAACGGAATTCCAGGGATTTGTTTTCCCTCTCCTCCAGCCCTGAATCCTCTCCAGCCCCTCTGGAATGTTCCTGAGCCTCCTCAGTTCTGCTCCGAGGCTCTGGATCATTCCAGCTTTTCCCACTCCCATAAATCCCAATGCAGTTTTCCTGAACTCGGGAATGGCACATTCCCACATTCCCAGCTGCAGCTCAGGGATTGATTCCCTGGGATTTCAGTGCCAGCTCCTGCTATTCCATAAAAAACTGGAATACTGGGAAGTGGCTCCTTGCTGAGGACATTCCAAGGACTTTCCTTCCTTGGAAGACGGGATATTGGGAAAGCTCCTGGGCTTGATCCCAAGCTTTACATCCTGTTTTTTCCTGGAATTCCAGGAGGATGAGGAAGGCTACAACGACGGCGAGGTGGATGACGAGGAGGACGAGGAGGAGCCCGGTACGGAACCAATCCCACTTTTCCTAAGGAAAAAACTACCTCAGTTCCATGGAAAATGGAATTCCCGGAAAAGCAGGAATGTGGCTCCTGGAATAATGGGAATTCTTTCTTTTTTCCAGAGGAAGAGCGGGGTCAGAAGAGGAAACGAGAGCCTGAGGATGAGGGGGATGAGGACGACTGAGCAGCTTTTCCCTGGAAAAAATTCCCTCTTGTGATTTGACTGTTTTTATCCCGGAATTCCCCCTTTTCCCACTCCCGACCCTTTGGATTTCCTTTTCTTTTCCTGGTTTTTTTTTGGTTTTTTTGTTTTTTTTTTCCGGATTGTAACGTTGCTGTGGGAACCGAGCGGGAGCAGCGAGGGTGGGAAGGGAATAAAATCCTATTTTTACTGCCGCTCCTCCTCCGATTCTTTGGGAATTTTTTCCTTGGATCCTTTTCCTTGAATCCCTGGAACTGCGAGAGTTGAGTAGGAACCGAGTTAGGAATTCTCGGAGCGGAGCTTGGACATCTCGGAAGCAAAACAAGGAGAAAACCGAGCTGAAATCCATGGATGAGCCGGGATTTTCCCACCTCTGCCATTCCCAAATCCATGTTTTTTCAGGAATGGCAGCCAGGCCTTCTTCCTGGGGTGGCAATGGTGCCTTGCTCCATGGTTTTGGTTTTTTTTTTTTTTTGGGAATGCTGCCATTTTCAGCCCTTTTTCCCAACTTTGGGAATTCCCTCTTTGTAAATAGTGACCAATCATTGGTTTTTTGGGAATGTTGGATTTTTCGGGATGGGTTCGGAGCTGGTGACTTTGCGATCCCTGTGTGTTGTGTGTCCCCAGTTTTCCTTTAATTTGGGAGGGAATTTTAGGGTTTTTAGTAAGTTTTTTTTTATTTTTGGGGTTTTTAAAGGGAATTTTGGGGAATTTTCATGGCTCCAGTGCAGCCAAATCCCTGGAAATGGCAGGCATGAAAAAAATATGGGGATTTCTACAAAAAAATATCCCAAATTCCCAAATTTCCTGATCTTGGAATAAACCAACTCCTCCCTGCTTTCCCAATCAGCTCCCTCTGGAATTTCTGTCCCTAATCCAGGAAAAACCACATGGAAAATCCCGATTTTTTCACCCAGAAAGCCAGGAATTCCAGGAGCAATGCCTGAAATTCCATGGAAATTCCTGAAAATTGTATTTTCTTACTTTGTGGGAGGCAAAAAACAAGGAAAATCCTTGGGGAATGTACAGATCCTGTGGGGAAAAATCCCTTTGGAAGTGACTTGGATTTCCTAGAAAAGCTTCCATGTGTAGAAATCCAGCGGCTCCAGGTTTTTTTGGGAATTTGGGGGCCCGGCAGAGCCACCTTTGGAGGTTTTGTCTGTTTGGCTTTGAGGAATTTCAATAAAGCTTTTGATACAAATCCCGCCTTTGGAATTCTTTCTGGGAAAACAAGGAATGGCTGCCCTGAAAAAGCGGGAATTCACAGATCTTTTTTAGCACCCTAAAAAAAAAGGAATTGCAACTCTGGAAAAGTGGGAATTCCCGGATCTATTTACCACCTTTGGCTCCCTAAAAAAAACCAGGGAATTGCAGCTCTGGAAAAGTGGGAACTCCCAAATTTTTTTAGCATCTTTGGCTCCCTAAAAAGAAGGAATGACAGCCCTGGAAAAGCGGGAATTCCTGGTGTTTTTGGCACCTTTGGCTCCCTAAAATCCTTCGGATGAAGGCCCTGGAATGGTTTCCCTTGGGAACGGGGGGTTCTGGGGGATTATCCCAGGAAAACTGGAGCTTTTCTCCTGGGAAATCCTCTCCTGGCTTTGCCAGGCTGGGAACAAGGAGCTCCTGGATCCCAGGGAAGAGCCAGCGCTCCGCGTTTTCCTCCCTCTGGAATGAGTTGGATCCTGGAAATGTTGGGATGAGCTGGGAATGCTGGAATGAGGATCCACCTTCGGCCGCTGCCCCTCCCTGCTCCGGAGGAGCGCATCCAAGAACTTTCCTTGGGATCCCCCCAGCCCCTGGATGGAGAAGGAAAGGCAGGAACGCGGTTCTGGTATCCTGAAAAGATTTTATTCCATCACTATCCCGTGGGAGCATAAATAATCGGGAATGACAGCACACGGAAGGCAGCGGGGAACGCAGGACACGGACGGGACAGAGCCGCGCCGGGAACAACTTCGGCAGCTGGGATTGAGTGGGAATTGGGATCTCCGGGAAAAACCAGCAGGGTCTGGTGTCGTTCCCTGTGCTCTGGGAAAATCCTGCCCATCCTGGGATTGTCCAACCTGCTGAGGCTGGCAAGCTCCAGGTGCATCCCTCGGGATCCATCCTCGGGATCCATCCTCGGGATCCATCCTCGGGATTCATCCCCGGGGCAGCACCCCCAGAAATATCCCCGGATCCCATCATGAGAAGGATCCCAATTTCCCACCATGGAATGATCCCAGGCTCCACCATGGGAATGATCCCAGATTCCCACCATGGGAAGGATCCCAGTTCCCCACCATGGAATGATCCCAGATTCCCACCATGGGAAGGATCCCAATTTCCCACCATGGAAGGATCCCAGTTCCCCACCATGGAATGATCCCAATTTCCCACCATGGAATGATCCCAGGCTCCACCATGGGAAGGATCTTAGTTCCCCACCATGGAAGGATCCCAGTTCCCCTCCACAGGAATGATCCCAGATTCCCACCACAGGAAGGATCTTAGTTCCCCACCATGGGAAGAATCCCAGATTCCCATCATGAGAAGGATCCCAATTTCCCACCATGGAATGATCCCAGGCTCCACCATGGGAATGATCCCAGATTCCCAGCATGGGAAGGATCCCAGTTCCCCTCCACAGGAATGATCCCAGATTCCCACCATGGGAAGAATCCCAGATTCCCACCATGGGAAGGATCCCAGATTCCCACCATGGGAAAGGATCCTGGAACAGATCCCAGGCTCCCACCACGGGAAGAATCCCAAGTTACCATCATGGGAAGGATCCCATCCTGTTCCCATGGGACGGATCCCAGAATCCCACCATGGGAATGATCCCAGTTTCCCACCATGGAATGATCCCAGATTCCCAGCATGGGAAGGATCCCAGATTCCCACCATGGGAAAGGATCCTGGAACAGATCCCAGGCTCCATCTACAGGAAGAATCCCAGGTTCCCACCACGGGAAGAATCCCAAGTTGCCATCATGGGAAGGATCCCATCCTGTTCCCATGGGACGGATCCCAGAATCCCACCATGGGAATGATCCCAGTTTCCCAGCACAGCAAGGATCCTGTCCTGCTCCCATGGGAATGATCCCAGTGTCCCAGCACGGGAAGGATCCCAGATTCCCACACGGAAACCCCCTTTGACGATCAAGCCCTTCCCTCTTCCCGCCCCTTTTTCCAGTTCCGCTCCCGCTGTCACATTTTTGCATAGGAAAAAACATTAATAGCAAGGAAGCTTCGTGCTTTCCCGGGAATCCGCCCGGGCTGGCTCATCCCAACGGACAGGACACGGCTCCGACGTACTGGGAGCCTCCAGGCTTTCCCAGGAATCAGGTTAGAGCGGGATTAGTGCCGGACAAGACGCGCAGGACGTGATTCCAGCTCTTGGCAGCCGCGGACTCCGGAATTGTGTTCTGGGTGAGTGGATCCAAGGAATTCAGGAGTAGAAACAAAGGAATTTCTTTAGAAAACGTCCCTGGAGTCAATTGTTCTTGGGGCTGTTCCGGAAGTTCTTTAATTCCAGCTGCAGCTGCCGGATCCTAATGTCCTTCTGCGAGAGCTCGTCCTTCAACCGCCGGATCTCGTCCTGCTGCCGGAAGAACATCCGGAGCAGCTGGAAAACAAGGATGGAGATGAAGGGATGGAGCTGGTGGGATCACATCAACTCATCCCAGATTTGCCAGATCCATGCTGGGAATGGGCTGTAAAACTTGGCTGATTCTGGGGACAAGGGATGGATTTGAACTGAAGGATGGGAGACTTTGATGGGATTTTGGGAAGGAATTCCCAGCTGGGAGGGTGGAGAGGGGCTGGGATGGAATTTCCAGAGAAGCTGTGGCTGCGCCTGAATCCCTGGAAGTGTCCAAGGCCAGGCTGGAGCAGCCTGGGACAGTGGAAGGTGTCCATGACGGGAAAGGGTCATGGGATGGATCCCAGGATCCCACCCTGGGAAGAGTGCCAGGTTCTCACCATGGGAAAAGGTCATGGAATAGATCCTGGGATCCCATCCCTGGAGGAATCCCATGTTCCTGCCTCCCTTGGGATGGAGACCGGCACACGGTGCCTTTCCAGGTTCATCCCCCAGATCCCATTCCCATTCCCACTCCAGGGCTGCCCCACCTCGTTCTCGGTGCGGGGCGGGACGTTCTCCAGGAGGTCGATCCCGTTGACCACCACGCTTTTCTTCTCCCTCACCGGCGCCTTGAAGACGATCTTGGAATTCTTCTTGTATCCCTCCTTCAGCGACACCAGGATGGGATCTGCGGGAGAGCCGGCGGATCAGCGGGATGTGGTGGCCTTTTCCCACATCCCGGATATTTTTGGGATATCCCCTGGTGGGTTTACCTCTGTTGACCCCACTGAGCCACTCATCCGGGGTCAGGGCCGGCTCCGTCCCCGGAGTCATGGGATAAATGTCCTCCTGGTACGTCTCCGACTGGGAAAATGGGAAGAGAAGAGCAGTGGGAACTGGGAATCCCCTCCCTGGGAATTGAGGAGTAATTCCCTGCCCCACAGACAGAATAAACACCGGGATATTTGGGAAAATCCAGGCACAGTGAGGAGATTTTGGAAGTGCTGGCTGGAGAAGAGAACCTTGAATCGCATCCTCCACCCAGCCCTGGCCAGCAGCTGGATTTGCTTCCCAGAAAACCCCGATCCAAGAGATATTTCCCAAAACTCAAGTGAGACCAACCCCTTGGAGAAACATTCCCTCAAGACATTCCTGTTAAATTGTGGTTGAAATTCCATGGGATGAGTAAGGATGGAGGGATCCAGGGATGGTGGGGACAGAGCCATGCATGGGATTGGCCAAAGTGGGGCATGTCCACGGCTCCGGAGTCGCTGGAACATTCCGGATCCCGCTCATTCCCACATCCCAGGACTCACCCGCCTCGGGACAATCATGGAGATGGGCTCGATGAGCCCCTTGAGGGTGATGAGTTTGTAGAAACGGAAAACTTCACAGGCGGAGACGTCCAGGCCGTGCTTCGGCATCACCCCTGTGGAGAGCACCGGGATCAGCCACCCGTGAAACTCCAGCATGGAAAATCCCAAACTGGAGAGCACTGGGATCAGCCACCCGTGAAACTCCAACATGGAAAATCCCAAACTGGAGAGCACTGGGATCAGCCACCCATGAAACTCCAGCATGGAAAATCCCAAACTGGAGAGCACTGGGATCAGCCACCCGTGAAATTCCAGCTTGGAAAATCCCAAACTGGAGAGCACTGGGATCAGCCACCCGTGAAATTCCAGCTTGGAAAATCCCAAACTGGAGAGCACTGGGATCAGCCATCAATGCAATTCCAGCATGGAAAATCCCAGTCCCAAAGCCAATCCAAACCCAACCCAAACCCATTCCAATCTAAACCCAATCCAAACCCATTCCAAACCCAATCCAAACCCAACCCATCCCCTTTTCCTTGTGCCATTCAATCCAGCACCTTCCCCATCCACCTTTTCCATGCTCCGGGAAGCGGAGCAGCAGCACCCCCAGCCTTACCCAGTCCTTTCTGTGGAGCCGGCGAGCGGAATTCCATGAGATAACTCAGGTAGGGCTTTTCCGAGCTGATCTCGTAGTATCGGATGTTGCCGTCACCCTGGAGCGGCAGGGAAGAGGGATGGGAATGGATTTGGAAATGAAAAGGTGGGAAAAAAACAGGATTAGGAGCATTTAGAAGGCAGGAACGGATGGGATATTGGGAAGGAATTGTTCCCTGAGAGAGTGGGGCGGGGCTGGGATGGAATTCCCAGAGAAACTGTGTCTGCCTCTGGATGCCCGGAATATCCTGGGTTGGATGAGGCTTGGAACAGCCTGGGATGATGGAATGTGCCCCATGGCAGGGACATCAATGGAACTGGATGAGTTTGAAGCTCCCTTTCCACACAAACCATTCCAGGATCCAAATTCCAGCCCCAATCCCTCGGGCAATGCTGGGGGATTTTCTGGGAATGCCACATCCGGATGGTCCGTGCATCCTTACCTTCCCAGCCAGGTACAGCATGTGGGTGTCAGCGTCGTAGAATGGGAAGAGGAGCCCCGAGAGCCCATCGATCTCCTCCTCGATCAGGGGCATGGATAAATCTTCCTGGAAAACAGGAAAATCCCGGTGTTAGCCACATCCCAGTGGCGGTGCTGAGCAGGAGCCCAGTGGGCATGGAGCAGGAATTCCATCAGGGATCTCGGCAGGGATGGAGAGGGATCCTGGTGGGATTGGAGCAGGAATTCCAGCAGGAACAGAGCAGGAATTCCAGCAGGAAAGGAGCAGGATCCTGGCAGGGTTGGAGCAGGAATTCCAGCAGGAACAGAGCAGGATCCTGGCAGGGTTGGAGCAGGAATTCCAGCAGGGATGGAGCAGGAATTCCAGCAGGAACAGAGCAGGATCCTGGCAGGGTTGGAGCAGGAATTCCAGCAGGGATGGAGCAGGAATTCCAGCAGGAATGGAGCAGGATCCTGGCAGGGTTGGAGCAGGAATTCCAGCAGGGATGGAGCAGGAATTCCAGCAGGAATGGAGCAGGATCCTGGCAGGGCTGGAGCAGGAATTCCAACAGGAACGGAGCAGGATCCTGGCAGGGCTGGAGCAGGAATTCCAGCAGGGATGGAGCAGGAATTCCAGCAGGGTTGGAGCAGGAATTCCAGCAGGGATGGAGCAGGAATTCCAGCGGGAATGGAGCAGGAATTCCAGCAGGAAAGGAGCAGGATCCTGGCAGGGTTGGAGCAGGAATTCCAGCAGGGATGGAGCAGGAATTCCAGCAGGAACGGAGCAGGAATTCCAGCAGGAACAGAGCAGGATCCTGGCAGGGCTGGAGCAGGAATTCCAGCAGGAACGGAGCAGGATCCTGGGAGGGCTGGAGCAGGAATTCCGGCAGGGGGATCCCGGCACCCACCTGGTCCCACAGGGCGATCTGCCGGGTGTTCCAGCGGGACACTCCCGTGGTCAGGAGCCGTTTGGTGCTTCCCAGGAAAACCACGCGGTTAACGCGGTGGTTCTTGCAGCTGGCCTCCTGCAAGACGGGAATGAGCTCTGGAATTCCCCTTGGATCCAGCTCTCATCCCAGGAAAGCCCTTTCCTTGCTCCCCTCATCTCATACCCGGGAAGTTCCAGCTCTGTCCTTTGCCACCTGCCCCTGGGCAAGCCGACATTCCCATTTTCCTGAGGATCAGGGAGAACCCACCATCCTCCTCCAAACCTCCTGCACCTTCCCCTTTATTCCCACCATTTTCCACAAATCCTTAATTAACAACAGAATCAAAGCCTCCAACTCTGGAACTTCCCATGTACCTTCCTCTTCATTCCCACCATTTTCCACAAATCCTTAATTAACAACGGACTCAAAGCCCCCAACTCTGGAACTTCCACTGCACCTTCCCTTTTATTCCCACCATTTTCCACAAATCCTTAATTAACAACGGACTCAAAGCCCCCAACTCTGGAACTTCCACTGCACCTTCCCCTTTATTCCCACCATTTTCCACAAATCCCTAACGAACAACGGAATCAAACTCCTCTGCTTGGGATGAGGCCAAGCCCTTCCCACCATCTCCACCACCAGGCCGGCAACCGGATTCCACCACACGGAAAACATCCCGTCGGCAGCACCTCCAGCACTTGGTGGATGTTTCCTGACATTCCACGGGATTCTTCCCTAAAACCTCATTCCGAGGGCCCCATCCCACCTGGAGGACCCTCCCGGAGCGCGGCTCCAGCACGCGCAGCTTCTTGTCCTTGCAGGTGGTGGCCAGGAGGCTGCCGTCGGTGTTGAAGGACATGCAGAGGATCACGTCCGTGTGGCAGTCGATCATCTTCACCGGCTCCCCGATGTCCAGGTTCCAGATCAGCACCTGCGGGAAGAGCCTCTGGAGCAACCCGGCGTGGTGGGAGGTCCTCCTGCTCCGTGGAAGCTGCCCCTGGCCCATGGAATGTCTCCCTGGCCGGTGGAAGCTGTTCTTGGTCTATGGAAGCTGTTCCTGGTTTTTTTGGAAGCTGTTCCTGGTCTACACGAGCCGTTCCTGATTTTTTGGAAGCTGTTCCTGGTCTATGGAAGCTGTTCCTGTTTTTTTTG
Source organism: Taeniopygia guttata (assembly GCF_003957565.2). Classification (NCBI taxonomy): domain Eukaryota; kingdom Metazoa; phylum Chordata; class Aves; order Passeriformes; family Estrildidae; genus Taeniopygia; species Taeniopygia guttata. Next base: position 19,497,418 of record NC_044222.2, on the reverse strand, counting down.
GAAGCTGTTCCTGATCTACGGAAGTTGTTCCTGGTCCATGGGAGCTGTTCCTGGTTTATGGAACGTCTCCCTGATCTATGGGATGTCTCCCGATCCATGGAACGTCTCCCTGGTCTATGGAAGCTCCCCTTTACCTGTGGGAACTGTTCCTGGTCTATGGAAGCTCTCCCTGATCTATGGAAGCTGTTCCTGGTCTATGGAAGCTGTTGCTGATCCATGGAATGTCTCCTTGATCTACAGAGTGTCTCCCTGATCCATGGAATGTCTCCCTGGCCTATGGAAGCTGTTCCTGGCCTCTGGAATGTCTCCCTGGCCTCTGGAAGCTCTCCCTGATCTGTGGAAGCTGTTCCTGATCTCTGGAAGTTGTTCCTGTTTTTTGGAAGCTGTCCCTGCACAATGGAATGTCTCTCTGGTCATGGCAGCTGTCCCTGATCCATGGACAATCTCCCTGGCCCATGGAATGTCTCCCTGATCCATGGAATTTCTCCCTGGTCCATGGAATGTCTCCCTGGTCCATGGAATTTCTCCCTGGCCCATGGAATGTCTCCCTGATCCATGGAATGTCTCCCTGATCCATGGAATTTCTCCCTGATCCATGGACAGTCTCCCTGATCCAAGGACAGGCTCCCTGGTACATGGAATGTCTCCCTGATCCATGGAATGTCTCCCTGTCCTATGGAAGCTCCCCTTGGCCTACAGAAAACATGGAATTGAGACGAGCTTTAAACTCCTTCCAACCCAAACCGTTCCAGCGTTCCGCGATCCCACTCCGGCCACACACGGGTGACTCCCGGAGGTGCCAAAATCCGGGAAAGCCCTTTGGAATGGCTCTCCCGGGAAGCCTGACCTTGTAGTCGTAGCCGGCGCTGAAGAGGATGTTGTTGGTGGTCGGGTGCCACTCCACCAGCCCGACCCGGCGGCTGTGTCCGTACAGCTCCAGCACCGCTTCCGTCATGTTCCGCTTCAACCCGCCCTCCGGAATCTCCCAGATCCGCACCTGGAATGGCGTTTGGAGCATCCCAAGGTCCACCCTTGAATTCCTGCCTTGTCCAGGAATTCCAGGATGAGCCCTGCAGCTGATTGTCCCTCAAGGATAAACAACAGATCCTTGGGATCCCTTGGGAAAAGCCCAGCCAGGGTAGATCCATGCCTGGAATGGGGTTTGGAGCATCCCAACTCCTGGCCTTGAAAGCTCCTTCCCAAAAAAAAAGAAAAACGCTTTTGGGAATTCAGGATCAGCTCGGCTACTGATTGTCTCTCAAGGATAAATAAGGAATCCTTGGGATCCCTTGGGAAAAATCCAGCCAGGCGTTATCCAGGCAGGAATCCTCATCCTGAATTCCCAGATTCCCAGCCCTTCCTTGTCCCGAGACCCCCAAACCTGACCCCACAAACTCCACATTTTGGGATCCTTTGGGATAAAAACTCCCAGGTTTTCCAGGTTAGTTGCTCTAAAAACCACCAGGAATTTTCCCAGGATTTAGCTCCTCTTTTCCATTGTCTCCATGGAAATTTCCAACCTGAACCTTCCCTGGGACCTCCCCCAGCTGCCCCCTCCTGTCAGGGACTTGTGGAGAGCCTGGAATTCCCTCTGGATCACATTTTTCTCCAGGCTGAGCATTCCCAGCTCCCTCAGCTGCTCCTCATGGGAATTACCCTCTGGATCCTCTGGATTTGTGTCCGTAAAAAAAAGAACGGGAGGGAATTCTGGCCCAGGAGCCAGGCTGGGCACGATTTGGGATTGGCTTTGATCTCCTGTCCCTCAGCATTCCCAAAAAAATGCCATGGAAATATTGAAATAGGGAATCAACGGGATGGGGAGGATGGATGGATCTGGGAATTGCATCCTGGAATTCTGTCTCACCGAGGTGTCCTCGGAGCAAGAGGCGATGATGTTCTCAGTGAAGGGGTTCCACTTGATGTCCAGCACGTTTCCCTGGTGACCACAAACTTTGGGATAGTTTGGCTCGATCCGGCCAGTCTGGAGCGGAAAAGCAAGGAAAACATCGGGAAAACCATCAAATTTTGGGAGAAATTGATGTTTCCAGGGATGGGAAATTGTTGGAGAAGGGAGGTTCCAGCTCGGCCAGGCCAGGGATTTGGTTTATCCAATATTCCCAGTATTCCAGCTGATCCATGCATGGGAAGGGGTTTCTCCAGACTCCATGGAGCAGGGGAAGGACAGCGGGAGTTCAGTGGGAATTCACGGAATCGTGGAATACTGGGGTTGGAAAAGCGCTCCAAGGTTGTGGAGTCCAACCATTCCCAGCACTGATCCTTGTCCCCAAGGGCTGCATCCACAGGGATTTTCAATCCCTCTGGGAATGGGGACAGGGCTGGAAAACCCTTTCCGTGAGGGAATTTTCCCAATATCCAGACCTCTCCTTTCACGATCCAAATCCTTGGGCGAAAGGACTGGAAGAGATTCCAGAGGCTCCAGAGCCATTGGATCCCACATGAATCCCAGAACAGTTCGGGTGGGAAGATCTTCCAGGAGATCCATTCCCAATCCCTGCCATGGCTCAGGATCCCTTTCCCTATCCCAGGTTGCTCCAAGCTCATCCAACCCAGCCTGGAGTTGAAGCATTTGGAATTTCCCTCCCAGATTTTGGATTTCCCTCCCAAACTTTGGAATCACCTTTTTCCAAGGTTCTCCTCCCATGGAACAAACCCCAAATTCTGGGATCACACGACTCCTGCTAATCCTCAATCCGTGACCCCACAGGATGGGAATCTTTCCATGAGGAATTTCCAAAGCTTTTATGGAGCCCCCGGGAAGATTCCCACCGGGATGGGAATCTTTTCCATTCCCAAGGAAGCTCCGTGTCCGGATGCCAGCCCGGCGTCCTTCCCTGCTCCGTGCTGGCTCCGTGCCGGAGCGGCGCTCGGAGCGTGCGGAATAACTGGGTCAGCTCGGCACAGCCGCTGAATATTTCATGGATTTTCCTTCCCGACTTTTCCCGTGCCGAGCTCCCGGCTCCCTTTTATTGGGAACAAAGGAATGTGCTGGGAATTCTGCCCTCAGCAGCTCCGGGAAGTCGGATCAGGGCCAAGAACGGCTCCAGCCTCCAGGGGCGGTCGCTCCCAAGGTTTCTTGGGATTCATTTCCTCCCTCGAGCTGCAGGGAGGAATTTAGGAAGGAAAATTCCCAAAGATGAGACAGAGAAGGAAAAGGAAACATGGGAATGTCAGTGATTCCTTAGTTCTGCCTCCCAGTGAATTCCTGGGATGCAATTCCCGGTTTTGTCTTTGTGATATGAAATATTCCAGCCCCCATCTCTTATCCAAAGGCTTGGCTTATCCCACTTTTCCCAGATTTCTGATCTATATTGCCAGGACATTATTCACACCCTGGCTGCAGCAGAAATTCCTGCAGAAACCACAGAATTCCAGGCAGATGGAATTTTTACCAGCACAGATTCAAATTCCACCACTTTTATTTTGAGGAATCAGCCGAGTGAATTCCTTTTTCCAGAAGATTTGATGGATTTTCCCAAAATTTATCAGGATTTTAAGAAGACAACACCGAGTTTGGTTATTTGGGATCATTTCTTCCCAAGAAATCCTGAATTTTGATTCAAATTGATTGTGCACGGTGGGAGAAGGACAAGGAACGTGCCATTCCCATGGCACTGGAAAAGGCAAAGTAAAAATAAAGGCAATAACAGGGAAAAAACCCGAAAAAATCCAGGATTCTGGCTGCCTTTATCCCGTTTTTCAGCAGGACCTTGCTGACAGCCAGAGTTAATCCAAGGTGAATCCTAATCCCTGGATCCCTGATCCCCGGCTGAGGGAAGCTCGGTGACCCAGATTCCGACCCCGCAGGGACAGCCTGGAGCTCTCCCGGCTCTGGCAGCTCCGAGGTTTTCCACGGAAAAGGCTGGAAGGAGGAAATCTTCCAGCAGCTCCCGCCCCTCCCTTTGCTGAAGCACTTGGAAAAGGGAAAATCCTTTGGGTTATGTTGGGAAAAGGGAAAATTATTTGGAAAAATTCTGAATTTTGGGGACTGGGGGGTGGAGAGGGAATTCTTTCCCTGGGAATGGCTGGAATAGCAGCAGGCAGAGGGATGGAAACCCTCTGGATTCCAGAATCAGGGAATGGGATTGTGGAATTTCCCAAGGATCTGTGTAGAGAATCCCGGGAATTCCAGTGGACTCAGAGCCATCCCTGGGATGGGAGGGATGGAATTTCCCTCCCTGATGGAAATCCAGGATGAATTTTCCATCGGATCCATCAGCACCAAATCCAAGGGATGGGAAAGATCCTCAATTCCCAACCTTGGAGCAGCACAGCTATGCCCTGGCCATGGCTGAATTCCACTTTTCCCAGAAATCCATCCAGCAGGAAATATTGGATAAATTATTTCAATATCAGAAATTTCCCAAACCTGCTTTTCCCTTGGAAAACGCAAACCAGGAGCACTTCTGAACCCTCCCTTTCCCTGGAAAGCTCCACAATCGTGGAAAAATCCCTTCATTCCACTCCATCCTTCAATCCCACATGGAAAACCTCAGGGATGGATGCAGCATCCATCCGGCAGCACCTCTGGATCCCATTCCCAGAGGAAAAAACCCATTCCTGGAGGGAAAATCCCAAGGGAACATGGAAGGAAACTTGGGGAGGTTTGGGAATTCCATGCCCTGTCCTATCCCAAATCCAGCCTTTTCCCCATCCCAAATCCAGCCCTATCCTATCCCAAATCCAGCCCTATCCTATCCCAAATCCAGCCTTTTCCCCATCCCAAATCCAGCCTTATCCTATGCCAAATCCAGCCCTTTTCCCCATCCCAAATCCAGCCCTATCCTATCCCAAATCCAGCCTTTTCCCCATCCCAAATCCAGCCTTTCCCACAATCCCAGCAGTGACGGGAGCAGGAGTTTGGATTTCAGCTTCCTCCGGATAAACAGAGGCTGCCCCTTCCCCTTCCCGCTGCCACTCCCATCGGGAGAGAACCTCGGCTGCCTCTGGAAAACGACTCCTCGCTCCCAGCGGGAACAAAAATCCCTCTGTTTCCATGGAAGTGGTTCCCTGTGAAGGGATCCGTGGTGATCCCAACAAAATCCTTATCCCAAATCCCTCTCCAGATTTCCCAGATCTCCTTCAGGCCCTGCAAGGGGCTCTGAGGATTTTCTGGATCCTTCCCTTCTCCCAGGGAACATTCCCAGCCTGGCTCCAGGGATGAGCTCCGGAAGGACGGGATGTGATGGCATCGAGCTGCTTCCCGATGGAATTGCAACATCCAAGGATTTTGTTCCCTGACTCAAAAGAAAGGAATATTTTCCAAGGGGTCTCCAGGACCAAATCCTCTAGGCCAGGTTGGGGAGAGCTTGGAGCATCCTGGGATAATGGGAATTGTCCCTGTCCTATCCCAAATCCAGCCTCTCTCCTATCCCAAATCCAGCCTCTCTCCTATCCCAAATCCAGCCCTGTGCTGTCCATGGAATGGGATGAGCCTTAAGGTCCTTTCCAACCCAAACCATTCCAGGATTCCGGGATTCTCCCATTCCTATGGAGCCAATCCTGCTCCTCCCGATCCTTCGCCCACTCCCTTGGGATATTTTTATCCTGGTGCTGGGGACAGGCTCATTCCCAATCCCGAGGCTCCGGAATCTGGGAGGAAGGAGGAGCAAAACTCCCTCTTCCCAACCCACACATCCCTTGGATCACTCCATGAAAAGCCCGGGATGTGGATTTGGGATGAGCAGATGGCCCAGCCCAGATTCCAGGAGCTCTGCTGAGGGCAAAATCCAGGGAAAAGATCCAAAAATACAGCAGCAAATCCACGGAGCAGCTCCGCGGTATCCGGGTTACCTTTATTAGCTTCTAATTATGGATCACAATTAATTAGGGAGCTGCTGATTTCCAAGGAAAATGAGTTTCTCCTTAATGAGCTAATCAGGCTCCGGATAAAAAAAAAAAAAAATCGGGAATTTATTAACTCCTCCAGCATCCAGGGCCACTCCATGTGGGACTGACCAGCTGGATATCCCAGGATTTCAGAGGATCCCTTTTTTGGGGATCCCTGCTTTTATCCCACCGGGATTTTGCCAGGAAAAAAGTGGGATTTGCTGGGAATGTGGGGTTGTTCCTCAGGATTTGGGATTGAGGGGGTGTGGATGGTGATTCCAGCTGGGATCCATGAGGAAGGAGCCGGGATGAGGCCGGAGCTGGAGCGCTCCGGGTGCTCAGACAAAGCTCCCGTTTTTTTTTTTTTCTGGGAATATTAATGAGGCTCAAGCTGTGCTCTGCAATTAAATCCTGATTAGAATTCCTTCCATCTGGAGCTGCCTCCGGAATGAACAAGGAATTCAGGAGAGGCGGGAATGTTGCACAGGGAAAGGGGCAAAGGAATGATGGGATGGGGGAGAAAAACAGGGAGAGCTCCCCCTTCTCCCAGCTTCCCTTCCCGGCTGGAATCTGGGATCTGGGAATTTGGCAATGAAGCTCCTCCATGGCAAAATTCCTCCTGGGAATGAGGCTGGGAGCATCCCAAAGCTGCAGGTTTCTGGGATGGGATGTGGATTCCCGCTCAGAATGCAGGAATATCCCAGGGGAGTGTCCGAATTTTGGGAGCAATCCAAGAATCCCAGGATTCAGCAATGGGTTGGATGGAAAGGGATTTTATCCCATTCCAATATCCCAGGTTGCTCCAACTTGGCCTTGAACATTCTCAGGATAGGGAAGCAAAACCTTCCCTGGGAATTGTGCCAGGGCCTCCCTCCTTGGAAAAATTCCTTTGATATCATTTTAACGGATTCTCTTCCCGTCAAAACACTCCCCTTTCCCTATCCAAGGTAAATTCCAGGCTCAAGGTCACCGCCGCTTTTCCCGGGAGCCGTGGATCCCATGGGATCAGCCGGAACAGCCGTTGGATTGATGGGAATTTCAGCTTCAGATGGGCAGATCCCAGGGGAATTCCTGGGAAAAGCAGGGGGAATCCTGGATGGAGAAGGAAAAGGGAGGAGGAGGAAGATCCCAGCTGGATCACAGATGAGAGGGATAAATCCTGCTTTTCCCATGGAAAGGAGCTCTGGATGAGTGATTTTTCCCAACCAACCGCTGGACATGGAATTTTTCCCAAAAATCCAACCTTAAATCTCTGGCGTGCCTCCAGCCATTCCCTGGAAAACCCAAGGAAAGGGAAAGAGAAGTGGGATGAGATTGGAATGAGCAGATTCCTTGGAATCCCAGGATCCGAATGGCACCTGGCACTGGGATGGGACAGGCTGGAGACATTCCCAGTGTCCAAAATGCCGGAAAATCTCCTGGAGAGATTCCAAAAATGCCTTGATGGGATGTTTGAATTCTTCCTTAAAAATCCCCAAATCACCAATTCCACACAAAACCCCAGGAAAAGCAGCAGGAATTTGAACGCTTTGGGAATCCCATTGGGAATCTCACCTGCTCCAGTGGGATGATGAAGAAACCCCAGAAAAAGGAGATTTGAACGATTTTTTGGGAATTCCTGTTGGGAATCTCACCTACTCCAGCGGGATGATGAAGAAACCCCAGAAAAAGGAGATTTTGATGATTTTTTGGGAATTCCTGTTGGGAATCTCACCTGCTCCAGCAGGATGATGAAGAAACCCCAGGAAAATGAGATTTGGATGATTTTTTGGGAATTCCTGTTGGGAATCTCACCTGCTCCAGCGGGATGATGAAGAAACCCCAGAAAAAGGAGATTTGGATGATATTTTGGGAATTCCCATTGGGAATCTCACCTGCTCCGGCGGGATGATGAAGAAACCCCAGAAAAAGGAGATTTGGATGATTTTTTGGGAATTCCCATTGGGAATCTCACCTGCTTGAGCAGGATGATGAAGAAACCCCAGAAAAAGGAGATTTGGATTATTTTTTTGGGAATTCCCATTGGGAATCTCACCTGCTTGAGCAGGATGATGAAGAAACCCCAGAAAAAGGAGATTTTGATGATTTTTTTGGGAATTCCCATTGGGAATCTCACCTGCTCCAGCGGGATGATGAAGAAACCCCAGGAAAAAGGAGATTAGGAGATTTGGATGATTTTTTGGGAATTCCCATCTGGAATCTCACCTGCTCCAGCGGGATGATGAAGAAACCCCAGGAAAAGGAGATTTTGATGATTTTTTGGGAATTCCCGTTGGGAATCTCACCTGCTCCAGCGGGATGACGAGGAAGGAGCCGCCGCCGGCGCTCTCGGTGACGATGGCGAGGAAGCGCACGTTGACGGCGCAGAAATGGTTGTCGTGGACGTTCTTGGTGATGGGAATTCCGTCGAAGCAGTGCTCCCGGCTCGCCGCCTTCCCGTAAACATTCCGGAACTTGGAGCTGCGGTACTGCGGCCGCCATGACATCTGCGGGGAAAAACAGGGATCGGCATTCCCGGGAAAAATTCCCGTGTTTTTAGTGTGGACATGGAAGCGTTCGGATGGACCCATTCCAACATGAGCATTCCCGAAAAATTGAAAGCATCCCCTGGAGCAAGGAACACTTCCTAAAGCTCAGCATTCCCAAAACAACCATTCCCAAAAAAACCATTCCTTGTTGCTCTCCTGTTTTTACCATGGACATGGAAGCATCAAGGTGGGCCCATTCCAACACGACATTCCCAAAGAATTGAAAGCATTCTCCCAGTGCTGGAATAGCTCCCAAAGGGCATTCAAAGAAGGCTCAGCATTCCCAAAAAAAAAAATTCCCAAAAAAAATTACTGGTTGCGTTCCTGTTTTTACCTGGTGGGACACGGAAGCATCGGGATGGGTCCATTCCAACACAAACATTCCCAAAAAACCTACGGCACTGCCCCAGTGCTGGAAGGGCTCCCACAGGCTGGGAAAGCTGCAGAATTCCAGCTGCTCCACTTTGGAGCGGGAATGCTCATCCAGGACACGCCTGGGTGCACACGACAAAGGAATTCCGGCTTGGAATGTGATGGCTTGGAAATGGATGGCGGGAGAGCGGGAATTGGGGCGGGAGGGGGACGGAGGGAGTGTTGGGAATATTCCGCGTTTTCCACAGGTTTTCCTGCATGGAGCAGCCCAGGACCCAGCAGGGATCCCAAGGATCCACAAGCTGATCCTGGAAACTCCGGATGGATCTGAAGGATCCATCAGCTGATCCTGGTGGAAAAGAACTCAGGAGTAAATCCCCAGCTCTGCCCTCCTTCCCTGGAAAACAGGGAAAAGAACCCCCCAGCAGCTCTGCCCTCATTCCCTGGGAACAGCAAGGCCTGGAAAACAGGGAAAAGAACCCCCCAGCAGCTCTGCCCTCATTCCCTGGGAATAACAAGGCCTGGAAAACAGGGAAAAGAACCCAGGAGCAATCCCCCAGCCGCGCTTGGACACTTTCCCGCGTTCCTGGCAGCTCCGGCCTTTCCCGGAGCGGCAGCGGGAGCAGCTCTTGTCTCCGTGTGTTTGGCTTTTCAAAGGATCCTTTCATCCCTCGGGAGTCTTGGAAACAGCGGGAGCGGGGGAAAAATCGGGAAAGGAGCTCTGGCCACAACAACAGGCAGAGCCCCGGCCCTAATCCCGAAAAAACCTGGATATCCTAAAAATAGCTCCCGGTAATCCGCCCCGAGCGTCCGAGCTCACGGAGAAATTCGTTCCTGCCTTCACCTGGAATTTTTGGGAGGAAAAATTCCTCCCTTCCAGCCTTTTTTTTTCCTTGGAATTGTGCCCATCCAGCAGCTTTTGTGTTGTCACCATGGCACTTCCCATGTCCCGAGGATTTTTAATGGGAATAAAGGGATCTTCCCTCATTCTTTCAATGAATTTGGTTGAGTGGCAGGGAAAAAAAGAGAGATTTGTTTGGAAAAATCATTGGGAAAAGGAAATCCAGCTCCGAGATTTTCAGGAAGGGGATTTAGGAGACGGAGCTTTTCCCAAATCCCGTTATTCCTGGTTTTCCTGCCTCCCTCCTGGCAGAGAGGTTGTGACAAAAATTCCCTGTCTGGGATTTTCTGGATAAAATCAAGGCTGAGTTTTGTAGGAATTTGGGGGTTTTGTAGAAATCCCAAATCCAAGCAGATCCCAGTCCCGGGCGTGGGGTTGTTTTCCCTCTCTCCCTCCGGATCTGGGGCATCCCTGGAAGTTTTTTTTCCATGGGAAAGGTCAGGAATGCTGGAGTTTGACATTTCCAGCATCAATGGCTCATTAAGGCTGGGCACAAACAGGAGCCACTTTTCCAGAGGAAAATCAAGGATCTGGAATCTCCGGGAAGGAGCTGGAGCTGCCCAGTCCCACCCCACGGACATCCTGTAATTCCCTTGTGTGGAAAATGGGGGGAAAAAAGTTAAAATTCGGGATTTTTAGGGAAAAAAATCCCCTCTGGACTCACTGCTGTGACACATTCCTGGGGGGATTCCCAGGATAGAGCTGTGATCCCAGATTTCCAGTGGATTCCACATGGAATCTGCACCTGGGAGCGTCAGGACCGAGGGATTTGGGAACCTCAGGGATTAAATCCCAAGGGATTTGGTCAGTCTGGGAATGGATTTGGGGTGATCCCAGATCCTGCCCAGCTGGAGCCAGGGGATATTTTGGGATTGATATCCTGGAATTTTTTGGGATTGAAATCCAGGCTGGAAAACCTCAAAATGCGCTGGGAGAGCCTTTCCAAAGCCACATCCCCATCCCAGTCCAGGAATTCTTCCCATTGGGAGGGGAAAAATCAGGAGCAGGAGCTGGCTGGAATTCCCAATCCAGCCAAGCCATGGGGCTGGAATTCTCAATCCAACCTCACCATGGGTTTGGAATTCCTGATCCAACCTCACCATGGATATAGAATTCCCAATCCAACCTTACCATGGATTTGGAATTCCCAATCCAACCTCACCATGGGTTTGGAATTCCCGATCCAGCCTCGCCATGGGTTTGGAATTCCCAATCCAACCTCACCATGGGTTTGGAATTCCCAATCCAGCCTCGCCATGGGTTTGGAATTCCCAATCCAACCTCACCATGGGTTTGGAATTCCCAATCCAGCCTCGCCACGGGATCGAGGCTCCAACCCAAGAAGGAAACCCCAAAGAAATGCGGGATGTGGGGTGGGAATGCCGAGAATTCCCTTCGTTCCGAGGGATCTCTGGAGCGGAGCCGGTCCCTGGGGGGCTTGGGGCTGGCTTGGGATGAGTTTTCCATGGATTCTGTGGCAGCCGGGTGGGAATTCCTGGCTCGGGACACTCACCAGGCCGCGCTTGCTCCCCAGCACCTCAGACTTGTGCAGGTCCCTCATGGAGCTCTGTGCAGAGAGGGAAAGGAAAAAATTCCATTCATTTCCCAGGAATTCCAGGAAAAGCACCCCAACCCTTCCTGCTGCTCCGGAGGGCCGGGATCCGACCCCCAGCAGGGAATTTCTGGTGGTTCCGATCCCGTTTCCTCCTCCTGCATTTGGAGAATTCCACATGGCTGCCAAAGGCCTTCTAGAGGACGAAGAAATTCCATAAAAATCGTGGATTTATAGCTCGAAAAGTGGGATGATGGGATTTGGGAAGGAATGCTTCCCTAGGAAATGGGGAAGGGCTGGGTTGGAATTCCCAGAGAAGCCGTGGCTGACCCGGGATCCTTGGAATGTTCAAGGTGAGGTTGGATGGGGCTCGGAGCAGCCTGGGATAGCGACAGAATCCATGGAAAGTGGGAGGTGGGACAATTCCGGCTGGGAATCTCCCAACTGAGGTTATTCCAGCCTGGGATTTCCCTAGAGTTCGACTTTTCAAGGATTTCCACTTCCTAGAAATCCTGGGAATGGCCCCTCCTCTTCCCAAGTGCTGGGAAAAAGCTCCAAGTGAGGCCGGATGGAGCTGAGCTATTCCCAGGAATCCTCATCCCTTCTGGATCCCGGAGCTGCTTCCCAAGTTTCCATGGATCTCATGGAACTCTCGGAAAGGTGCAAAAACCATCCCTGGCACCCTCAGGGAGCCAAGTTTGGATTCTTTTCCATCTGGGAAAACTTCTGGAGGAGGAAAACCAAACTTTCCCAGGCCCCATGTGCCGAGAACAATCCCAAAATTCCTCCTCCGGCAAAAATTCCGGAAGCAAGCCCAGCTGTCCTCCCACTCTGTTTTCCAAGTGCTTCCCACCTCAGGAAGCTCTGGATGGAGAACAAAACATTCCCAGCCCCCGGAGCAGCCCTGGGGCTCCACCCCTGGAATTTTCCCTCCTCCAGTTCCTTGGAATTCCGTTTCCTTGAGGGGGAAAAAAAATATTCCAGGCTTTTTCCTGGCGTTTTGGGAAGTCGGAGATGGGGAAAAGACGCTTTTCCCGTTGGAATGAGCGTGAGCCAGGGATTCTTCCATGAGAATTATTTCATATCCCGTCACAAATCCTTGGATCCAACAGGATTTTCCAGCTGGGATCCAGCAGTTTGGAGCTATCCCAAAAAAAAGCTTCCAGTGGGATGATCCTGTCAATCCAACTTTTCCCAATATCAGCTTTTTAATGGGAAAAAGGGGGAAAAACCATTTTAAAGTGGGAATTACAGCGATGGAATTGTCAGAGAAAAGGGATCCCACAGGAAAAAATTCCTTAGGGAGATGCTGGGTGGGAGAGGATCAAAAAAATTGTGGGAAAAAATCCACCAGGAGCAGAAACATTGGGATAGCCTGGAAAAAATCCCTTTCCAAGCCCCAGCTTTGCACAGGACAGGGAATATTATTTATCCTGGGAGATTTCATTTTCCTGGGATTTTTCCAAAGCAGGGAACAGCACTCCGGGAAGCAGCTCCGACAGCTCTCCCTTTCCATGTAAAGAATTCCAAATATTCCCAGGATTGAGCACCCTGGGGTGTTCCAAACCCAAAATCCCGAAAGGAATTTTTAGGGAGTTTCTCCCAGACTTTTCCAGCAGAAATCAAGGAACGTCCAAGAGGAAAGGAAAGGAGCAGGATCCAGTCAGTATTCCAGGCTGCACATTCCCGTTTCCCGGGAAGCGCCGGAGGAGGCTGAAGGTCACGGGATGGCACCGACCGCCCTTCCCAAGGCTCGGGAATCCTGGACAAGCCTTTCCTTGTGCTCCGGCTCCCGGCATCAGCGGAACCCTCCGGAGAAAGGCAAGGGAGCCTTGTTTTCCTTTTTTCCTTGTTCTCCTTGTTTTCCTCGTTATTCCGGGAGCAGCGGCCGCGATGTCCCTGCCCTGCCCCCGGCTGTGCCTCAAATCCCGCTTTTTCCCACGTTTTCCTTGGGTTTTTTCGGGAATCGGGGTTCCCTGCTCTTCACCCAAGATTCCCTTTTCCAGAGGTTGGGATGATCCCTCTGGGTGAGCCTGCATGGAATTCTGATCCCTGGCCAATTTTTCCATCCAGTTTGGATCATTTCCTTAATTAATTTCCTCCTTCCTCATTCCCCCAAAGACTGAACATTCCACGGATTTGATCCGCAGAGATTTTTTGGGATAACGGGTCAAGTTCTGGGAGGAAATCCATGGATGCTGCTGCAATCCTATGGATAAAAAAACCATGGAACCGCATTCCCAGCTTTCAGTGGAGAAATTTGGGATGGGATGGGGGATTCCCACCGAATCCCGGGAATGTTCCCATTCCTCTCCGGGTCCCTTGGGATCCTCACCTGCCCCGCTCGGCTCCGGGCTGGTCGGGCGCCTCCGGATCGCCCGGGATGGACGCGGAGCTCAGGGAGTCAGGGCTGCTCCGGGAGCCTGGAAAAGAAGGAAACCCTTTGGATCCCAACTTCCAGCCGGGATCGATCCTGAACCGCGGCGGCGCCAAAACTGGGGAACAGGGATAACGATCCGGAGGATTTTGGGATTAATTCCAGCCCCAGGTTGGGATCCACAGGGATCCAGAGCCGGCATTGCCAATGGGTCAGGCTTTGCCAAGCAGCATCCCTGGAAATCATGGAATCCTGGAATGGACCTTAAACCCCATCCTGTTCCATGGGCTGGGATATTTCCCCCATCCCAGACAGCTCCAAGCCGCATCCAAACTTTCCTTGGATGTTCCCGGAATGCGGCTCAGCCTTTCAGGTCATTCCCATTCCCAAATCCAAATGATCCCTGCTCCTGGCACCGCCCTATCCCAAACATCCCAGGATGCACAACAGGGAATTTTGCTGGAGCGTGGCTCTTCCCAAGCTTTTGGCACAGGAGGATATTTCCACCATTTTTCCATAATTTTTCCATCATTATTTTGCATAATTTGTTGGGATTTTCACAGCAGGAGTTGCTGGAAGAAACCACCACTTCCAGAGGGAAAAATTCCTGGTCAGAATTCCATCAGGTTGGGGCTGAGCTCCGTGGAATTCCATTTCCTTGAGGGGAAAAAATATTCTGGGATTTTTCCATACTTGAAGGGGTTTTAGGGAAGTCAGAGAAGGGGAAAAGTCACTTTTCCCATTGGAATGAGCGTGACCGAGCCGGGGGCTCATCCATGAGAGTTCTGGATCCATAGGGAGGGCGGACACAGCTCCCAGCCTGATCCTGAATTTCCTTGGATTCTAGATGAGGTTGGAAAAGCTTTGGATACAGGGATGCGGCTGCCGCCATTCCCAGAATTCCCACATTTCCCATCAAACCGGATCTCCCACAACCAGACCCCAATGTGGGCTCAGGTCCCAATTCATTTATCCCAATTTATCCCGATTTATCCCAATTTTTCTGCTCCCCAACAACACCTTGACCGCTCCAGCCTTTCCCTGGCACGGCCTTTCTGCTCCCAGAGCTTTTCCCAGCCCCATTCCAGCCGGAGATCCGTGGCTGGAGCCTTTGCCAACGGCTTTGCCACGGACAAAGGAGCGCGGGATTTCTGGGAGCGGCCTTGGCACGGCGCCGGGAGCGCCGGAATCCCGGGATTTGGGGGGCACCGGAGCAGCTGCCTCCCTCCATCCAGAGATGGTTTTTTCCCCCCCAGCTGCCAGATTTAGGGAATGACTCCGGAGATAGGAATCCGGGATGAATGGAACTATTCATGGTTTGATAAAATTCCCTGGAAAAGAGCGGGAAGGGGGTTGGGAATGAGCCTGCTCGGCCGGGTGTGAGTTACGGATCCCGGCGATCCCGCCAGGCCCCATTAACAACCCCAATTAACTCCTTTGAATCCCAATTAATTGCACGGAATCCCAATTAATTGCACGGAATCCCAATTAAAACTCATTAAAAAGCCAAGGGCTGGAGTTGCCTTGGATGAGGGGAATTTGTCTTGGAACAGGGATTTTCCTTTTCCAGATTCCAACGGCTCCTTATCCCTGTTCCCAACCCCCAGCGGTCCCAAAGATTGGTGACCCCAGCTGGGCTTTTCCAGGTTTTATGGAGAATTCGGGAATGAAGGAAAAGGAAAGGAAAGGAAAGGAAAGGAAAGGAAAGGAAAGGAAAGGAAAGGAAAGGAAAGGAAAGGAAAGGAAAGGAAAGGAAAGGAAAGGAAAGGAAAGGAAAGGAAAGGAAAGGAAAGGAAAGGAAAGGAAAAGGAAAGGAAGGAAAGGAAAGGAAAGGAAAGGAAAGGAAAGGAAAGGAAAGGAAAGGAAGGAAAGGAAAGGAAAGGAAAGGAAAGGAAAGGAAAGGAAAGGAAAGGAAAGGAAAGGAAAGGAAAGGAAAGGAAAGGAAAGGAAAGGAAAGGAAAGGAAAGGAAAGGAAAGGAAAGGAAAGGAAAGGAAAGGAAAGGAAAGGAAAGGAAAGGAAAGGAAAGGAAAGGAAAGGAAAGGAAAGGAAAGGAAAGGAAAGGAAAGGAAAGGAAAGGAAAGGAAAGGAAAGGAAATTATTTTAAGGAATAACGAGGCAGGAAATGTCCCACTTCCCACATTCCATGGATTCTCTGTCACTATCCCAGGATGCTCCAGCCTGGCCTTGGACACTTTCAGGGATCCAGGGGCAGCCAGAGCTGCTCTGGGAATTCCATCCAGCCCCTCCCAGCCAGGAATTCCCAATTCCCAGCATCCCATCCATCCCTGCCCTCTGGCACTGGGATCCATTCCCTGTGTCCTGTCCCTCCATCCCTTATCCCAAATCCCCCTCCAGCTCTACTGGAGCCCCTTTGGAATATCTGGAATTCTCAAGGACAGGCCGCTCCACCAAATCCATTTTTAGCAACCCCCCAGAGAAGCCTCCATCCCGTATTCCTGGGAAACCAATCCGTGTTCTCCCAATCCCAGTTCCCGCTAACACAGCCCATCGAGCTCCCGCGGATTGATCCGGTATCAGCTTTTCCATGGATCAGCATTTGCTCCAGCCACATCTGCCCTTCCAAGGCGGCAGAGGACACCGAGAATTCCCATGGGAATATCCCGACATTCCAACCTCCCAGCCATGGAGAACCTCCGTAGGACATCTTCTATTTGATCCTGACAGGGAATAGTTGGAATTTCCTCTCTGGAATCTGGGTTTGGCTCCATTTCCTTTGGATGATCCCATTCCTTTGGATGTTCCCCCTCCTTTGGATCCCGGCTCCATGATTTTGCCATGGGATCATCCCAGACCATCCTCCTTTCAGCAGTGTTTTTTGGGAAAAATTCCAATCATTTCAAATCCCTCTTCCCAAAATGACCACGCCCCCAGATCCCAGTAATTTGTTCACTTGGGATTTGGGAGCAGCCTCTGGAATGGGTGGGATTTGGGAGCTCCTGATCCAAGGTTAAATTCTCCAGCCCCTCCCTGACTGCAGAATTCCCACCCGGATATTCCCGCTTGGATATTCCCAGCTGGACATTCCCGAGGATTCCCATTTTCATGGCAAGGGAATCTCTTTCCTGCCATTTCCATTCCCATCCTAGCTCACATCCCTTCTCCCTCAAATCCTGCTTCCCTCAGCTTCCTGGGAGAGTTATCCAAGCTGAGGGATAACAATTCCCAAAATTTGGGATGCTTTTCCCTTTCCAAGGCACGGAGACCAAACCAGACTCCACAGCATGGAAGAATTATCCCGGATTCCTACAGATCTTCTGGAAGCTGGGGAAAAAAGCTGGAGTGGCCATTCCATGGTATCCATGCCACGATTCCAGGGAATTTGGGCAGCTCCCGGAGCGAGGCGTGGGCTCTCCCAGCATTCCCATGGATCCAGCTCCATCCTATTTTTAATTCCCTGCTCCCAAACTCCCCCAGGAGCTGCAGCTCCGGCTGCTCCTTCCCGTGGGAAGGGAGGGGGTGGTCGGGACAGGGATGGATCCAGGAAATATTCCAGCCCTTTCCAAGCCTTTTCCCAGCCCTCCAAATCCCAGGAAAAGCTCTTGGTGTCTCCGCTTGCCTTTCAGGCCCTGCTCCCAATTTTCAGCCGGATTTTCCTCCCAGGACAAATCGTTTGGGAATATTTACAAACTTTGGAAAAGCCTATCCAAGGTTTCCAGCTCCGCTGGGAAGCAGCCCCGGCGTGGGAGGAAGTGCTGCAGGAGAATCCCAAATTCCTGTCCCGGATAAGGCCGGCAGCTGGGGCAGGATGCGGATCCAAGAATTCCCTGGGGCTGCCCCTTTTCCTGCCTTTCTGTGGGAACAATTCCCATCCCCAAATCCCACCATTCCCTGCAGCTTTGGAGCTTTTCCCGGATCCACGCTGACTCCGGAGAGCCAAATCCATCCTGGAAAAGCCTCTCACAGCTCCTTGTCCCACTTCCCTTTTCCCTCCCCACATCCAGGGAACGTCCAGGGACTGACATTCCCCAGATCTGTGTCCCAGTTTTCCCTGGAAAAGCCCTGGAATCGATGCTGGGCCAGGTCAGGAAGCTGCTCCTGGAATTTCTTAGGATTTCATCGATCCACGTTGCAGGAGATAAAATCCATAGGGAAAGCTTGGATCAAACAGAGGGAATTTTGGGACAGAAGATGGAAAACTTTTCCGTTTTCTCATCCATTCCCTGAAAATCAACAGAAAATTCCCCATCCTGCTGCAGGTGCTTTTCCTGTTTTTTTTTTTTTCTGGGATAAATCTGCTCCTATTCAGAAAAAAAAAACTTGGGAATTAGCACTCGGAATTCCCAGCCTGGCTTCCAACTGCATCCCTGGATATCTGGGAATTTGGGGTTCCTTGATCCCAGTTGTGGATTTATATCCCAAATTCTGGCCTGCTCATCAATCCTTCTCCAGGGATCACACTTTTCCAGGGATTCTGGCACAGATTGGGAATGGCACCTGGGAATTCCCAACCCCAAAGGCAGCGCTGGTGACATCCCACAAGTTTTTTTCCTAATTAAAAAAAAAAAAAAAGGGAAAGAGGGATTTTCCCTGTTCTCACTGGGGTTATTGGGACATTCCCAATCCCAGTCCAGGATTTGGAGAGGGATCAGCTCCAGTCCCGCTGCCTCCCATTCCCAGTGCACCATTCCCAATATTCCAGCCTTTCCCGGTCTGTGTCACAGCCCAGGGCTTTTATGGGATCATCAATCCCATTCCCAGAGCCCACTGAGGTCATTCCAGACCCTTCCCACTCCGTGACCTTTCCCAAGGCTGATTCCCTGGAATGTCTGGTGACCTCCCAAAGTCATGGCTCTGCCACACCCTCGGGCTGGGACAGGCTTGGAGCTCCCTGATCCCAAATCCCAGGGATCCCCCAGTTTGGGATTGGCTCGGGCTTGGAGCTCCCTGATCCCAAATTCCAGGGATCCCCCAGTTTGGGATTGGCTCGGGCTTGGAGCTCCCTGATCCCAAATCCCAGGGATCCCCCAGTTTGGGATTGGCTCGGGCTTGGAGCTCCCTGATCCCAAATCCCAGGGATCCTCTGCAATTGGCCCCTTTGCTCCCTGATCCCAAATCCAGCCGGATCCAGGGGTTTGGGATCGCTCCAGAGGGCACAACCTCGGCCGCGGGATGGGAGAGCGGGATCAGCTCCCGGGAAGCAAAACCTCCCCCTGGAATCCGGGAGCTGCTCCAGGAGGGATTTGGGGCCCCCCGGCCCCTCCCCGCGAGCTCCCGGAGCCATTCCCGAGGTTTTCCACGCCCTTCCAGCCACCTGGAGAGGTCCGGGAGCAGCGGCCGAGGCACGGAGGGACGGAGGGGTCCCGGTCCCGGGGGATGCGCGACCCCCGGGAGGGCTGGACCGCGGGCCGGGGGTGCGAAATTTTGGGGGGATGCGAAATTTTGGGGGGATGCGAAATTTTGGGGGGATGCTCGGTTTGGGGGGGATGCCCGGTTTAGGGGATGCTCAGTTTAGGGGATGCTCGGTTTAGGGGATGCCCGGTTTAGGGGATGCCCGGTTTAGGGGGGATGCTCGGTTTAGGGGGGATGCTCGGCTTGGGGGATGCTCGGTCCGGTGGATGCTCGGTTTAGGGGATGCCCGGTTTGGGGGATGCTCGGTTTAGGGGATGCTCGGTTTGGGGGGGATGCCCGGTTTGGGGGGGATGCTCGGTTTGGGGGATGCTCAGTTTGGGGGGGAGGGATGCTCGGTTTAGGGGATGCCCGGTTTAGGGGGGGATGCTCGGTTTGGGGGAAGGGATGCTCGGTTTGGGGGGGATACTCGGTTTAGGGGATGCTCGGTCCGGTGGATGCCCGGTTTGGGGGGGATGCTCGGCCCGGTGAATGCTCGGTTTGGGGGGAGGGATGCCCGGTTTAGGGGATGCTCGGTTTAGGGGATGCTCGGTTTGGGGGATGCTCGGTTTAGGGGATGTTCGGTTTGGGGGGGATGCTCGGTCCGGTGGATGCTCGGTTTGGGTGGAGGGATGCTCGGTTTAGGGGGGATGCCCGGTCCGGTGTATGCTCGGTTTAGGCGATGCTCGGTTTAGGGGATGCCCGGTTTAGGGGATACCCGGTCCGGTGGATGCCCGGTTTGGGGGGGATGCCCGGCCCGGTGGATGTTCGGTTTGGGGGGGATGCTCGCTCCGGTGGATGCCCGGTTTGGGGGGGATGCCCGGTTTGGGGGGGATGCCCGCTCCGGTAGATGCTCGGTGCGGGGGCGACGCCCGCTTTGCGCTCCCATCCCCGCTGGGAGCGGCTCCGGTGCTCGTCCCGCCCCCGGTGGGTGCTCGCCCCGCACCGCCGCCCCCTCCAAGGGTTAAAACTGCAGCGGAGCTGCGGGGCCGGAGCGGCGGCGGCCGCGGGAGGGGCTCGGCCGCGGTGGGAGCGGCGGCGGCGGCCGGGCCCGGCACCTTGCGGGCACCGGGGCGGCTCCTTACCTCGGGCCGGGCATGCGGGGCGAGCAACGCCGGAGGAACCGGAGCAGAAGGAGCCGGAGGAGCCGGGGGAGAAGCGAGGAGGAGGAGGAGGAGGAGGAGGAGGAGGAGGAGGAGGAGGAGGAGGAGGAGGCGGTCGGGGTGTGCCCGCAGCTGAGCGCTGCCCGCAGCTCGGCCGGTGCTCGGCGCGGCGGGGCCGTGATGTCAGCCCCGCACCGCCCCCGGGGGGAGCGGCCGGCCCGGCCCCGGAGCCGCCTTAACCCTTCGGCACCGGCCCCGGTACCGACTGAGCCCTCCGGGACCGGCCCCGGTACCGACTGAGCCCTCCGGGATTGGCCCCGGTACCGACTGACCCCTCCGGGACCGGCCCCGGTACCGACTGACCCCTCCGGGATTGGCCCCGGTACCGACTGACCCCTCCGGGACCGGCCCCGGTACCGACTGAGCCCACCGGGACCGGCCCCGGTACCGATTGGACCGGCCCCGGTACCGACTGAACCCTCCGGGACCGGCCCCGGTACCGACTGACCCCTCCGGGATTGGCCCCGGTACCGACTGACCCCTCCGGGACCGGCCCCGGTACCGACTGATCCCTCCGGGACCGGCCCCGGTACCGACTGACCCCTCCGGGAGCCGGTACCGATTTAACCCTTTGGGAGCCGGTACCGATTTAACCCTTTGGGAGCCCCGGTACCACCCCCGCGGGGCCGCGTTAACCCTTCCACGGCCCCGGTACCGATTTGACCCTTCGGGAGCTCCGGTTCGGGTCCATCCCCGGTACCGATTTAACCCTTTAGGAGCCCCGGTGTCGCTCCGCGGGGCCGCTTTAACCCTTTGGGGTCCGCGGTCCGGTCCCGGTTCGGTTTAACCCTTTGGGATCCGCGGTTCAGTTTAACCCTTTGGTATCCGCAGTTCGGTCCCGGTTCGGTTTAACCCTTTGGGATCCGCGGTTCGGGTCCGGTTCGGTTTAACCCTTTGGGATCCGTGGTCCAGTTTAACCCTTTGGGATCCGCGGTTCGGTCCCGGTTCGGTTTAACCCTTTGGGATCCGCGGTTCGGTCCCGGTTCGGTTTAACCCTTTGGGATCCGCAGTTCAGTTTAACCCTTTGGGATCCGCGGTTCGGTCCCGGTTCAGTTTAACCCTTTGGGATCCGCGGTTCGGTCCCGGTTCGGTTTAACCCTTTGGGATCCGTGGTCCAGTTTAACCCTTTGGGATCCGCGGTTCGGTCCCGGTTCGGTTTAACCCTTTGAGGGCCGATCTGGGAGGGGTCGCGCGGTGTCGCCGAGGGTTCCCCGCTGTCGCGACATGGCCCCGCTCCCTCCCATCCCGACAGCGCCAGGAAATCCTGGAATGCTGAGCTGGGAAGGAGCTGAGAGCCCATCCCAGCCCAGGCCTGGCCTGCGATCCAGGGGGATGGACATTCCCTGGAAATTAAAGAATCCATGGATATTTCCGTATCCCGAGATATTCCAGGCTGCTGCAGCATCCAGAAGGATCCATCCACATGGAAAAGGAGATTTTTTTTTTTTTTTTATCCCGTTTTTATTATCACAGTGACACCAGCAGGGCTGGCAGCTCCGTTTTCCAGGCCCAGCTGGAAGTGACACTGGGAATAATTTAGGACATGGATGTGTCCAAATAATCCCAAAATCCAGGCCCCAAAAGGGAAAAAAATCCTGGAGAATTTTATCCCAATTCCTGCTCTCTCCAGCAAGGAAATCCCGCTCCCCATGGCATCGATTCCAAAGAAATCCAGGGGAATTTGGGGGATTTTAGGATGGAATAAAGGAATTGAGGAGTGTCCCTGCCACCTGTGGCTGTGTCACCTTGCAGGCCCCAAATCCACGAATTTCCTCCCAATATTTAAAAATCTCTGGGATGACAAATGAATACTGGGGATAAATATTTATGGGGAAAAAAAAATAAACATTTTATCTCTTTGTTTCCAGGGAATGAAATTAAGATACAGCCCAGGCCTGGAA
Source organism: Taeniopygia guttata (assembly GCF_003957565.2). Taxonomy (NCBI): domain Eukaryota; kingdom Metazoa; phylum Chordata; class Aves; order Passeriformes; family Estrildidae; genus Taeniopygia; species Taeniopygia guttata. The sequence continues at coordinate 19,475,430 of NC_044222.2, read as the reverse complement.
TCCTCTAGGATTTTTTTTTTTTCTTAATTATTATTAATTTATTTTCATTAATTATTTTAAATTATTTTTTCCTCCATTTAATTTTATTTATTTCAAACAACTCCAGGCCAATTCCAAAGGCATTCCCAATCCTCCTGGAAGGGAAGCACAGCCCCAAACCCAAAGATTTCCCTTTTATAAGGAGATTATTCCACCAAGAATCCGATGGAAGATGAGTTTTATTCTGAGCTTCCCTGTAAAAAAAAAACACAAAAAACAATGGATTTGATGACAAGAGGAGGAAAAATCCCAAATATTCCTTGAAAATCACCAATTTTTAAGGATAAACCACGTGGGCTGGGCTGGAAAGTGTGGGAAAGGTTAATGCAATTAACAGGGAATTAATGACATCAGCCACCGCTAAATCCCGACCCACCCAGCCGTGACCTCTTCCCAAAAATCCTCTGTTTTCCCGGGATCCAAAGGATCCGAGAGGATGCTTGGAATGGAGCTCAGGACAGGGAATATCCAGGCCTGGAAAAGCTGGAGGAGGAGAATCCCGCTTTTCCAAAGCCTTGGAGCAGCTCCGTGTCCCGCCTGCCTCATCCCACAGGGGGAATTCGTCATCCCGAGGGAAAAACTCGGAAAACTTGGAAAAAACTGGGAGCTGAGCTGGGATAGCTGGGAAAGGTAGGATGGGAAGGGAAAGGCGGGAAGGTGCCTGGAGCCGGGAGGATCCCGGGAATGTGGTGATGGATGGATCCCGATTTTCCACGCTGGGGGAAATCCCGGCATCTCCCAAATCCCAAATGCAGCTTGGGAGGAGCCCAGAAATGTTGGGAAAGGGGCTGGGGGTTGGGAAAGCTGGGAAAGCCGGGGGAACCCTCATCCAAACTGGGAGGAGTGGGAATGCTGGGAATGGGGTGAGAATTTGGGAATTTGCAGCACTGCCAAGGATGGGACAATTCCCTTCCCAGAGGGAATTCCTCTGGCATGGCCAGGAAAGCAGCTCAGGCTGCACCAGGACGGCCCTGCAATCCCAAATTCCTGGAAAATCTTTGGGAATGCCGCGGAAGGCAGGAAACATCCCAGGGATTTTATGCCTCAGGTTTGGCTCGGAATGTTTGGTGGGATCCCGTCCCAGCTCCCAGCTGGATTTGTTTTCCTGGAGAACATCCATGATCCCGCTGTGATCCCAGGAAAGGGAGATGCTTGGCACCTGGAAAGAATTCCAAGGATTCTGATCTCCTGCTGGCACCGAGCAGGATCTGGGATCTGTGTCCCGGCCTCACCCTGCTGGAGCAGCTTCTCCATCGGCACTGGAGATTCCAGCTTTTCCAGCAGCATTCCTGAATTCCCAGAGGCACCAGAGATCCCTGAATTCCCATGAGCATCCCTGAATTCCAGCAATACCAATGATCCCTGAATTCCCATTAGGAGTAGAGACCCCAGAATTCCCATTAGGAGCAGAGATCCCTGAATTCCCATTAGGAGCAGAGATTCCCTGAATTCCCAGCCGGAGTAGAGATCCCTGAATTCCCATTAGGAGCAGAAATCCCAGAATTCCCATTAGGAGCAGAGATCCCTGAATTCCCATCAGGAGCAGAGATCCCAGAATTCCCACTAGGAGCAGAGATCCCTGAATTCCAGCGGGACTGGATCCGGGCACCCCATTCCCAGAGTGGCGCAGCCGAATCCCGGCTGGAATTCCCGAGCCGGGAATGGGAAGAGCGGATCCCGCGGGATGCGGCCCCGTGCGCGGAGAATTCCCGGATCCGGGAGCGCCTCGGGCTCCCTCTCCTGGCGCTGCCGGGAGGAATCGCTGCGGAAATCTTGGAATGGGAATCTCGCCGGGAGCACGGCTGTGGTCACCGCGGGGACGCGGCGCATCCCTTGGGATGAGCGGAATTCCATAGAAACTCAGGATCAGGGATCTGAGCAGGGGTAAGGAATGAAACCATTCCCAAAATTTCCCGTTTCCCCCCTCGCAGCACCCGCAACCCACCATGGATCATTTTCCATCTTCCCTCAGCCCATCCCTGGGGTTATCCCGGAATTTTTTTCCTGGCGCTGCCGGGCTGGATGTGAGCGGTTCCAAAAAATCCTCAGGAAAATTCCCACCTGGCTGCTGGGAATGCAGGAAGAGCAGAGTGGGATTGGCTATCCCAATCTTTCCATTGGATTGATGATCCCAATCTTTCCATTGGATTGATGATCCCAATCTTTCCATTGGATTGATGATCCCAATCTTTCCATTGGATTGGTGATCCCAACCTTTCCATTGGATTGATGATCCCAATTGTTCTATTGGATTGGCAATCCCAATCTTTCCACTGGATTGGCGATCCCAATCTTTCCACTGGATTGGTGATCCCAATCTTTCCATTGGAATGATGATCCCAATCTTTCCATTGGATTGGCAATCCCGATCTTTCCATTGGATTGGCGATCCCAACCTTTCCATTGGATTGGCAATCCAAATCTTTCCATTGGATTGATGATCCAAATCTTTCCATTGGATTGATGATCCCAGTCTTTCCATTGGATTGGCAATCCAAATCTTTCCATCGGATTGGCAATCCCGATCTTTCCATCGGATTGGCAATCCCGATCTTTCCATCGGATTGGCAATCCCGATCTTTCCATCGGATTGGCAATCCCGATCTTTCCATCGGATTGGCGATCCCGATCTTTCCATTGGATTGGCAATCCCGATCTTTCCATCGGATTGGAGATCCCAACCTTTCATGGAGATCTGTCACCCCCCCAATCCCGATCCCCCCAGGGACAGGAGGGACAATTCCAGCTTTTCCAGCTCTTCCTCAGCGCCACCATTCCCACTGAAATGAAGGATGGATGATCCTCCTTGGCAAAACCCGATCCTTAGGGAAAATCCCCCGGAGCTGCTGCCGTGGCCCTTCCAGGGATTCCGGCTCCGGGACATTACGGAGCCGCGTGGCCGAATCCCGGCACGTCCCTGGCTCTGCCCACAATTACAGAGGAACGGGAAAACCATGGATACAACACCCGGAGAGTCCTGGAATATCCGCAGCCACCAATTATCCGGAGGCTGCTGTTTGGATTCCAGAGGGGATAATTTATGGAGAAATCCAGGCCGGGCGCTCATCCCTTTGGATGGAAGTTCCTCTGGAATAACAATACCTGGCGCTGGGAGCTCACGGATAACCCAAATCCCGGGATTTGAAGGGGAGATGATTCCGTTTGTTCCGCCGGGAGCGGGAACAAACAGCTCCGTCTGCTCTGCCGCCGGCAGCTGGTTCCCATTATCCCTGGAAAAGATCCCGATTTTTCACTGGGAGGGGAATTCGGAGCCGCCTTGACTCATTCCAAGTATGAAGTGAATGCGGAGCACAAATGAAAATTCCAAGAGGAGAAGGGATCGGAGACAAGGCAGCTCCTCCCAGTGGGAGCTGAAATTCCCAATTCCAAGTGATGCTCCCAGCTTCCAAACCTCTGGAGATCACCAGGACTGGGAATTCCTGGGAAGTGTGGATTTGGGGGAGGAGCTCTTCCCAATGGAAAATCGCTTCCAAAGAAACAGGAGAGGGAAGTGGGAGCTGAAATTCCCAAATCCAAGTGGTGCCCTCGGATTCCAGTCATCTGGAGATCACCAGGATTGGGAATTCCTGGGGATGGAAGCTGAGCATTCCATAGGATGGGAAAGCTTGGGAGAGGATGACGGAAAGGGAGCAAGGCAAGGGATCCAGGGAAGAGATTTTGGAGGAAAAATCAGGAATTTAGGGAATTTGAGTGTCCAAGAACAGGTTGGATGAGGCTTGGAGCCGCCTGGGATAGTGGGAATTGTCCCTGCCCATGGAATGGGATGGGTTTGAGGTTCCTTCCCACCCAAACCATTCCAGGATTCCATCATTTTTGTATATCTATATTTTAGCCTATCCCACCTTCCTTATTTCCCACCCATCCGGATTTGTTTGGAAGTGGAAAAGCAGCAGGATGGAGGAAGAGGAAGCTGTGGGATCCCGGGAAACCCCGGCAGAAGAGGATTAAGTGAGGGATTTGTGGGAAAATCCAAGAAGATTACAAAAATCCCATGGAATCCAGCTGGACTGAGGTGGGAATCTCCCTGTGTGGGCGGCTCTGCCTTGTCCCCATTCCCAAATCCAACATTTTCCCAATATTTTCCCAACATTTTCCCAGCATCCTTCATGGACTAAGAGTTATGGTGACCCCCTGGAATTATCTGGCAAAATTCCTCTCTTTTTCCAATGCCAATGGATAAAGCTCAAGGAATCAGAGGGGGGAAAGTGGGAAAAAATTTTGGGATAAACACTGCACCAGCATCCAGGTTTATGGGGGTATTCCCAATCCAGCAGCATTTGGATCCCATGGAATCCCTGAGCTGTGGGAGCTTCCAGGAAATTCCCAGAGTTTTTGTATCCTGAATTCATCTCCTATAGGGAGCGACATCCCAGGAATGGGAATGAGCACGGAGCCTCCCAGAGGGAATCCCACCTGAACCTCTGGAATTCTGGGGGCTCCTTTCCCACCCCTCCCCATCCTGGGGCTTCCCAGGCTCCTGCATGGATATGGAATTCCACAACAAGGGAATTCACGGCCGCCCCGTTCCCGTCTGCCGGGGAAAAGCTGGATTTGGGCGCTGCGGGATCCGGTGGCAGTCGGAAAACAGCGGGAGCGGAGCATGGAAAAGGCTCCTGGCAGGAATCCCGCTGGAAGGCAGCCCAGGGAATGGAAGGAGCGTTTTCCATGCCTGGATCCGATGTTTGATGGATGAGTTCGGCACTTGGCTCCAAGGGGAATTTTAAAGGCAAACCCGACACCTTTGGCTCGGCTCCTGGTTTTCCCCTCGCTCCAGGAGCGTTCCCAAATTTCCCTGGGATGGCAGGGAAGGGACCAAGACCCCCCTGGTGCCTCCCACTGGGCCAAGGATCCCCAAAATTCCCAGGAATGGGAGCAGGGCTTGGAAAGGGCCGTGATGGGAGCCCCCAGCCAAAGCTCCTCGTTCCCGCCAGAATTCCCAAGATTTCCATGCACCATCTGCCGGTCCCACCCCGTTTTACGGGAGCCATCCCGGAATTCTGGGGGCTGATCCCAGAGATCACCACAGCATTTGAGGGAAGATCCCAGCATCCATCCCAGAATTTTGGGGCAGATCCCAGGATCGATCCCAGAATTTGGAAGAAGATCCCAGATCCATCCCAGATTTTTGTGGGCTCTGAAACCAGGATCCACCCCACAATTTTTGGGAAGTTGATCCCAAGATCCATCCCAGAATTTGGGAAGCTGATCCCTGGATTCACCCCAGGACTTTGGGGTTAATCCCAAGATCCATCCCAACATTTAGGGGAGCTACAGCCAGAATCCTTCCCAGAATTCTGGGAAGCAGATCCCAGAACTCCTTCCAGAATTTTGGGGAGCGGATCCAAGGATCCATCCCAGAATTTTGGGGAGCAGATCCCAAGATCCATCCCAGAATTCTGGGGAGCACATCCCAGGATCCATCCCAGCATTTTGGGAGGATACTCCTGGGACCCATCCCAGTATCTGGGGCAGGCCATTCCCTGTTTTCCTGTGTGGAAGAAGCTGGAATTCTGCTTCCCTGTTTTCCTGGCTCTGGGAAGAAGAGCTGATGCTGTGGGAGAGGCTGGAATTCTGATTCCAGCTTTTTTTTTTTGAGCAATTCTCCGGAACTCTGAGCTCAGCAGAGCCGCTGGATCGGGAATGACAGATCCACGTGCTCCGGCTTGGAGCCACTCCCGGGTATCCAGAGGGACAAATCCCGATCCCAAACCCAGCTCTGGAGTGGGGTTTGCTGGTCCTGAGCTTGGATGGGAAGTGGGAAAACCTTTGGAGCGGGATAAAATCCCTGCGTGCCCCGCCCCCAGCTCCTCCTGCGCTGAAATTTGGGAATTTGGGAATTTGTTGTCATTCCCAGCCTGTGTTTACATTCCTGGTTTCCAGCCTGGCTCTTCCCAAATTCCCGAGGCAGCTGCATCCAAGGCCAGACGCCTCCCACAGGTCGGCATCAAGGACCAATCCTGAAAAAATCCTGAAAACCTCCTGGGATGATCCCAAAAAATAGAGAAGGAGGCTTGGGAATGAGGGGAGATGGAAGCACAAAATCTGTGGGATTTGGAGGAGCTGGGATTTGGATCCAGGGATTTGTGGGCGCCATGCCTGCCCATGGAGAGGGATTGGAATGGGATGAGCTCCCCATTCCATGATTCCATGAGGAATTCCTGCTATCCAGAGGTTTTTCCAGACAAACAAAAGCTTTTCCCGGATCCAGGGGTCAGCTGGGAGCACACGGCCGGAGCAGCCTCCCCCTTCTCCAGAGTTTTTGAGGAGTCATCCAAGGATTTTAATCTGGGAAAAACACGGGATCTTCCCTTTGGGAATGGTTGATGTCATTCCGATATCGTCCAGCTGAACTCGCTCCCTGGGATGAAACATTCCCTGTTTTCTCCTCCCCTCTCCCAGTTTTCCCTTTTATTTTCTCCCAGTTTTTCCCCCCTTTCTTCTCAGTTTTTCCCTTGTTTTCTTCCCAGCTCCCCCTCACTTTTCTTCCCAGGTTTTTCCGCCCTTTTTTCCCAGTTTTCCCCCTCTTTTCCTGGAGGATTTGAGCCCTGGGCCGGTGTCACCGAGCCGGAGGTGCCACCCCGGAGGTGCCACCGGGGTCCCCCTGAACCCTTCACATCCCTGGGGGATGCACCAGGATTCCAGGTGGGAATTCCAGACTGGCACAGATGGTTCCAGATTGGAATTCCAGACTGGCACAGCTGATTCCAGGTGGGCATTCCCAACGGGCACAACTCATTCCAGGCTGGAATTCTCAATGGGCACAGCCAATTCCAGGCTGGAATTCCTGATGGGCACAGCTGATTCCAGGTTGGAATTCCCAATGGGCACAGCCAATTCCAGGTTGGAATTCCAGACTGGCACAGCTGATACCAGGTGGGAATTCCCAATGGGCACAGCTCATTCCAGGTGGGCATTCCCGATGGGCACAGCCGATTCCAGGTTGGAATTCCAGACTGGCACAGCTGATACCAGGTGGGCACTCCTGGCTGGCACAGCTGCTTCCAAGTTGGAATTCCCAATGGGCACAACTCATTCCAGGTGGGCATTCCCGATGGGCACAGCCGATTCCAGGCTGGAATTCCCGATGGGCACAGCTGATTCCAGGCTGGAATTCCCACCTGGAATCCGCTCCCTAAAGGGTGTCCCGGCTGGAAAGGGCCGTCCCCATTCCCAACCTTTCCCTCCTCCCCGCTGCCCTGGTCCCTCCCACTCCCTCCCAGCGCTCTCCCGCTGTCAGGGAGCCGGGAAAAGTTTGGGATAAGGCTCGGGATCTGGGATCGGAGCTCCCAGTCCCGCCGATGCTCGGGAGCGGGGATTGGGGCAGCCGGCGATTCCATGGATATTCCCAGCGGGATTCTCCTGGCCTGCTCCCTCTGCCTCCTGCCCGGTGAGTGCCCATCCCAACCCCCCCCAGAAAAACCGGGAATTGCTTGGGAAAAGTGCTGGAGAGACCTTCACGCGGCTCTTGGAAAACTTCTGCCGGGAGCGGGAGGCTGCTGGAAAGGGATGGAGATCCCGGAATTCCCGGGAAGCTCCCGGTGCCTCCTCGGCCTTGGAGCGGGATTAATCGGGATAATCCCAAAGGATCGGATACTGGGGGGAAGGAAAGCTCCGTTTTCCCGAAATGCGGCTTTCCTGAGGTTTGTCCCGTTGGAAAACCGGGAATGCTCGGGGTTAAATTTAGGAGAGGCTTTAGGCGGAGTTTAATTCCAGGAGCGGATCCTGCGGCTTCTCCCGTTCTGCTCCGGGGGGTTGGGATGGATTTTTCAGTTTTTCCCTGGGTTTTTTTCCTTGGGAAAAGCGGCTCCCCATTCCTGCTTTAATCCCATCTGGAATCCACCCGCGCCGGGAGCTGCAGAGTGGGGGGGAAACGGGAAACGGGGAAGAAAACTTGGGGAAAAATCGGGAAAAAAGCGCTTTTCCCCAATGCCAGGAGCTCGGCCACCGGCTCGCGCCTCCTCCAGCTGCAAACATTCCCAAACTTCCTGCTGGAAAACGCGCCAGGCTGCTCGGGGGTTTTATGGAATTGGCGCTTTTTGGGATTTTTTTTTTCCCTTTCTGCCGGGGGAGCCGCGGCCGAGCTGCTTTTCCTGGAATAATTGGATCCATGTGTGGATGGAGGGATGGATGGATGGAGGGATGGATGCGGCTCTGGAATGGGATGCTGGAAAAATCCTGGCAGCTGCCAGATTCCCGGGAAATTCCCCCATGGACACGGTGCTGCTCCATAAAGGGGTGGGGTGGAGGGGGTGGGTAATGGAAGGGGGATTTGGGAATTCTGCCTTGGGATGTGTGGAAATGATCCCTGAATTTACGCCCTGGGATGAAACATTCCCTGCTTTTCCCTCCTCTCTCCCATTTTTTTTCCCCCCATCCCTGGATTTTCCCACAGGGATTTCCATCCTGGGGAATTTCTGTCCCTGGATGAAGTTTCCGTCCCTGGATGTTTCTGGATCCAGGGATTTTGTGGGAATTCTGGAAGCACAAAGTCCTGCTGTAGCAAAGCCCCTCCAGAGCCGTTTTTTGGGAAACGATTTTGTGGGAAAGCAGGAATGTTCCGGGATGACTGAGCTTCTGTTCATCCCCAGCATTCCCGGCCTTCCCATGCCAATCCTGGGATTTTTCCTAACAAACTCTGGGAGCTGGCAGCATTCCCTTGGATTCCCAGGAATTCAAGCCCACCCTGCTGCTTCCCAAAGTTTTTCCCCAAATTTTTTTTTATCCTTTAGCAAGTTTTCCTTGTCCAGCTCAATATTCCCTCTCCAGGAATTCCATCCCGAGCTCCAGCAGTGCCAGAAGCCAGGGAAAAAAAACTGGATTTTCCTGACAGCCCAAGAAAAACTGGGATATTCTTCCAGGGAATCCGAAAACTTTGGGGCAAAGGCAGCAAAATCCAGCCCCAAACGTTCATGGAAGGAGAACCAGGGTTGGGAATCACAGGAAAACTCTTCCCAGAGTTCCTTTTCCAGCTGGGAATCCCAAAGGATTCAGGCAGGGCAATTTCCACCTTTTTTCCCCCTTCCCCTCCTCCTTTTTTCCCTTTTTTCCCCTCATTTCCCCCCCAGATCTTCCAATTTTTTCCCAGTTTTCCCCTTTCTCCCCCCTATTTTCCCCCTTTTTTTTCCCCCTTTTCCCCCCATCTCTCCCAGTTTCCCCCCCTTTTTCTCCCCATTTTCCTGGTGCCGGCACCTTTGGAATCATCTCAATCCCGGAAATTTCCCTTCCAGGACTTCTTTCTATCCTGATTTTTTACCCTGGCAGGAAGGGTGGATTTTATTCCCATCCTTCTTTCCCAAAGATTTTCCTTCTTTCCAAAATTTTTCCTGAATCAAAAGTTTGGATGCTCCAGAAGCTCCAGGGAAAAGGAGGAATTTGAGGCTTCCTGCCCTCGGAATTCCAAGGAAAACCTGGAGCTTTTGGTCAATTCTTTGGGATAGTGATGTCATTCCCAGCAGGAAAATCTCTCCAGCTCCCAAATCTCCTGAAAAAAACTCTCCAAAAATTCCCATTTCAGCCAGAGTTGGTTGGAATATTCCTGGTTGGAATATTCCCAATATTTATTTTATTCCTTTCATTTTGTTGGAATTTTGAGGTTCCATCCATTGCTTGGAATCTTCTCTCCCAGATTTTTTGCTTCCCTGGGATTGGGATGCTCCAGCAGGAGCCACTCTCAGCACTCCTCCCTGTTTTCCCAGAGATTTGTCATTTCATGGAATATTTCTGTTCCTTTTCCAGAGTTTTATCCTAAACCATGGAATGGGATTCTCCAATTTATCCCGCTGTTCCCATTCCCAAAAATCCTCAGCCTGAGGGTCTGCAGTGCAAAATCCAGGAAAATTAACAGGAAAATCCATCCCACCCTCTCCAATACTTCCTCTGCATCCAAGACTCTTCCAGATCTTGGAATTTCTTGCTGGGAATCCAAAATTCCCAAAATTCCCCTTTTCCTTTCCCATCGTTCCATGGCCAATCCCAGCTTCCCTCTCTCCCGAGGTTTTCATTTCTTTGGGATGTGAAATGAGGTCAACGCTCCACAAAATATCTTGGCTCTCATCCCTGTCTCCCGTTATTTTTTATCCCAGGTTTTTTTATCCCAGCTTTCTAGAATTTCTTCCTGGATCATTTGGGAGCTCCTTCTCCTCAGGATCCGTGGCCAGATTCCTCCATTCCCTGCTCCAGGAGCGGATTTGTTCCCAAGATTCCAAACATTCCCTTTTTCTCCATCATTCCTGCCTATCCAAACATTCCCATCCTGGATTTTTCCGCCTGGGAAGCAGCAGTGCCAAGTTTTCCTGCCAGGAAATTCCAAACTGTGCCTCCTGTCCCCGTTCTGGAGGAGGATTCCCAGGTTTTTCCTGGAATGAAGCATCCAGCAGGATTCAGGGAATGCAGTCTGGGATATCCTGGTTATCCGTGTCCATCCTGCCGCTCTATCCCGGAATTTGGGCCCTGTCCCTCTGTTCCCATGGATAGCATCTCCAGCATTCCCAAGATTCCCACTCCTGGGGGGATTCCCAATTTCCCCACCTGGATCTGGCTCCAGGCACAGGGAGGAGCTGCCAGAAAATTCCCCAAATTTTGCTCCAGGGACAGGAAATTTCTCTGGAATTTGTCCCCCGGGAGCAGCAGAATCCTGGGATTGGGATGCCGTGGATCCTGCTCCCGCTGTTCTGTGGGAAGTGGCATTTTCCAGAGGATTCATAGGGAAAGGACCAATCCCAAAAATCTCCCTGTCCCAGCTGGAATTCCATCCTTGGGGATATCCCCCTCTGGAGCTGCCTCTGCCCAGCTCCTGCTCCCACAGGGAATGGGAATCCCAGCTTTGGATCCTTGGGAAAACCCTTGGGAGCGGCCAGGATCCTTTTTCCATGGATCCCATCCCATGATCCCCTTGGAAGTGACTGAATCCATGGATTCCAGAGGGAGGAGCTCCTTTCTCCTTCCCCTTCCCATCCTGGCTCCAGGGAATTCCCAGGATGAGCTGTTGAGGGCTGAATTCCAGGAATTCTGAATCCTAAACGAGCTCCAAGCTCCATCCCAAGGATTGGATATTCCCTGGGAGCTCCAGGATGGAGAGCAGAATTTTGGGAAGCTGCAGATGGGGCTGGGCTGGAATGCTTTGGAATTCCCATCCTGGCTGGGATGGGAATGGGATCAACCCATCCCTGCTCCCGCAGCATCTTCAAAAATTTGGGAGCAGCTTTCCCGGGATGGGCAAGGTTGGAAACGCCTCTGGAATCACCGAATCCAACCCCAAGCGGGAGCACCTGGAGCGGAATGGGATTGGAATAATTCCATGGCTGGAACCTTTCTGAGATTTGGGAATTCCGAGTTCATCCGTATGGAATTGGTGTTTTCCAGCTTTTTGGCTGACGGATCCTTCCCTTTTTTTCCCCAGGATTCGGGAATTCCTTCAACATCGACACCAAGAGGCCCCAGATCATCGCGGGATCCAGGGAATCTTTTTTTGGATACACGGTGCAGCAGCACGACATCGGCGGCAAGAAATGGTGAGTGGGCTCCGGAAAACCGGGAATTCCAGTGGGAATTTCAGCGGGAATTACACCAAACCACCCCAAATCACCTCCAGAATTCCCAAGAATTGCTGGGCCAGGATGTGGTTGCTCCTGGAGGTGCACAACGAAGGAAAGGTTTTCCTTTAAAAAAGAGGGATTTGGGGTGGGATAAGGGAATATTGGGAATTTGGGAAGGTGGGGATGGAGGGGGTGTCCTGGCTGGATCACGATTCCTTGGAGACCCCGGGCCTGGAATCCATCTGGAATTTGGGTCTAGGCCATCCCGGCTTTTACAGTTTCCACGGAGGAGCTGGGGCCTGGAGAATTGATCCATCGGGAATATCCATCGGGAATGTGGGATGAGCCTGGGATTAGCTCAGGTTTGGGATTTGGGGTGGGTTTGGCTGATCCCAGGGATGAATCCCAGGGAATCCCAACCAGATGTTGGCAGAGACCTTTGGTGCATTCCAAGAGCACATCCAGATGCTTCAAAGCCCATGGAATTCCTGGAATTCCCTGGAATTTGGGATCTACTCCCCAGGTGGATGAATCCAGACTTAATCCTGTAATTAATGTAATGGATTCTCCTGGAATTCCAGAATCCAACCTTTGCCACTTTTGGAAAACCCTCCCATGCCCTGAACCTGAGATTCCCATTCCATGGAATTTTGGGAAGTCAGGGTCTCTCTTTCCATGGCTCCCAGCCCCGTTTTCCACCAGGACTGGGAGTTTTTCCCGTTGGAATTGCGCATCCTATGGAAGGGATGAGAGCTGGGAGTTCAGTGTTTCCCAGGATTCGGAGGAAATTGCTGGAAAATCCCAATTTGGGGAATTTTCTCATCCCAGTTGTACCCATAGGAGCAGTTTGCAGCTGAGGGGCTGCAATTCCCATGATTTTAGGATCTCTTATCCCGTTTTTCCATGCCACCACCACTGATGGGGTGGCCAAGGGCTGAATTCCCTGGAAACTGGGAATTTTTTCCTGCTTTCCCAAGCAGGACCAAAGACCATCCCTGGCTTCTTTTCCCAACTTTTCCTGCCAACATCCACTGGATCCACCTCTAGTTTTCCCTCCTGTTGGCTCCTCTGCTTGGAAAAATGGGAATTTTTCCAGCGGGATCCTACGGATGGACACGGACATAAAAACTCAGGACAGTGCCGCTGGAATCTGCAATTGAGCAGGAAAAATTCCAAGGTAAAATGTGGACACAGCTGAAAAATGGAGAAACCTGGGAGCAACCGGAAACCTCTGGAATAAAAACCCATGGATGTTTAGAGGGAGCTGGACAACAATTCCAGGAGATGGACAATTCCAGGAGCTGGATAATTCCAGGAGCTGGATAATTCCAGGAGCTGAGACCACAATTCCTGCTGTGCATCTTCCAATCCCATCCCAAAGAATTCCACAAAATCCACTGGAATACAGGGGAGACTCCGTGGTTCTCTCAGAATCCCGGCTGTGGATGTGCCGGGATCCAGCTGCCAAATTCCAAGCGCGGAATCCGAGGATTTTGGCACCTCTCCTTCAGTCTGAGCCTTTTAATGCTGCTTTTGGCTGCCGGGAATTGTTTGGGAATGGATTCCAAGAATTCTGTGTTTATGTTTTTTTCCATATATATTTCTAAAGGAATACTGGAGCGGCTCCAAGCAGATTGGATTTTCCAGGTATTTTTGGAAGTTGGGAATTTCCCCCTTTTCCAGACTTTTCAAGGAGCCACCCAGACTCATGGAAGTGCATCCCAGAGAGCGGAAAATCCGTGAGGAAAAATTTCAGGTTATTAAACTCTTGGGGGGAAAAAAATCCCACTTGGATTTTTAATGCTGGAAAAGCTCATCCATGTGGGATTTGATTTTGCTCCGGCATTTTCCAGAGCAGTGAGGGGTTTCCAGACCTCCTTTTCCATACTTTTTCCATCTTTTCCGTGGAGCTGGAGGTGCCTTCTCCAAGCGGGGATGGAAAAGATGACAACAGGTGCCTGGAATTCATCCCAAAAACCACCGGAGCTCCATGGAATGGCAGCTTCCCGCTCCTGGAGCTGGCAGGGAAAGGGGGACCTGGAATTATGGGATCGGAGCATTCCCAGCATCCAAACAGGATTTTTGGGAAAACTGGGAAAAATGGGAACTCCCTGTGCTGCTGGGACAAAATGACCTGGGAGGAATTTTGGGATAAGGAGAAGGAATTTCTGGAAGGACAGAGGGGTTTTGGAGGGTTTAAATCCCAAATCCCAGCAGGTTGGACGCTCTGGATGGATTTCTTCGGGAATAATGAGCAGAATTCCCACAGGTGGGATGTGTAGCCCTTAAAACCTGGAAGGTCTCATGGGAATGGGAGCTCCTGGATGCTTGGGGCAAACACAACCTGGAATCTCCTGGAATTTTGGGAAGAATCTTCCTGGAGGTCCCAGAGTGGGGAAAAAAGGGAAAGAATTCCCTTCATCTTTCATCTCCCCCTTCCCGTCATTCCAGGAGTTGTGGCTGGGAGCATTCCAGAGCTCCTTTTCCAAGGAATCCTGGAGAGGGACACCTGGAGCCCAATTCCTGGAATTTTTGGGATGCTGGACGCTCCAAGGGAGATTTCCTTATCCCAGCCTCGTATCCCACTTATCCAAAGGGGAAGTTCTGATCCCAAAACTCTGCCCTGGGAGCATCCCAAAATGCCTTTTCCAAGGAATCCTGGAGAGGGGCACAAACAAGGGACAGGCAGCGGCGACAAATCCGTGTCCGGACCCCAAATCCCAGAAAACAGCGGATAACGGGAGCAAAGGCAGCCCAAGGAACTCTGGAATACCGTGGGCAGCAGGAATGCCACATTCCCATTTTCCCGGTGTTTTTTCCCCCATTTTTTGGGATGTTAAGGAGGCATTTCCAGGTTCAGCCTTTCCGTGGCTTCTGGCTCAGTCGGGATTTTCCACAGAGCCGTTCTGGGATCTGTGTCCACAGGGTTCTGTGGGATCTCCAGCTTCCCAAGAAAACTGGGAATTTCCCAGGTGACTTTTCCCAATCTCCCACTCCCACCCTGAACAAACCCTTCTCCCTCGGAAGCACTGTTGATTCCCAGATTTTTTTGCCACCCCATCCCTGGAAAGTTTAAATCCAGGAATGTTCAAACTTCCAGAGCAACCTCTGGAAGTGGGGCTGGAATGACCCAAACCATTCCATGATTTCCTTGAAAATCAGGCCAAAAAGAGGGAAAATCCCCAAAAAAACAGGGAATAGAGTGAGCTGCAGCAGATTCTGCATCCCAGGGTGGGAGGGAGAGCCGGGAGCAGACATTATGGAATTCTCTGCGCTTCCACCAAAATATTCCAAGCGCTCCGGCAGCGGCCAAGCCACGGGAGAATTCCAGCCAAGAAAACCTCTGGCAGGAGCTGGAAAACAGAAACCCCTGGAAGTGTTTTTCCAGATCAGCACAGTTCTGGCTTTCAATCCAGCCAGAGGATTTTTCCCTCTTTTTTTCTTTTCCCTCCTCCCTTTCCCTTCGGCCGGGCTCGGACCGGGAATGTCCAGGGTCAGGGTCTGGAGCTCAGGGGTGCAATGGGATGAACTTTAAGCTTTTTCCCACCCAAATCATTCCAGAATTCCTGGATTTCGCTGGTTTGGAGCTTTTCCCAACCCTGCAGGCATGGACACATCCCATTCCCATCTGGGCCGGAAAACTGGGAATTAGGACCCAGCTCTGGGCTCTGCTTGGAGAGCAATGTCCTGGGGTATCCCTGCTTTTGCTCTCCTTGTTTTTTCGGGATGAAAGTTCAAAATCCATCCTCAGACAGCTCGGAGCACTCAGAGCTTTTCCCACTTAATCCCTGTTGGTTTTTTTCCCTTTGTTTTCTCCGGGAGCAGGGAACGGAGAGGGAGGCGAGGCAGGAATTGTTTGGTTCTGATTTTCTTTCAAAGCCTCCTTTTTTGGCCAAGTTGTGATGCGGGAGCCGCTTCCCTTTTGGGAATCCAGGGCAAAATCGGGAGATTTGGGATGATCCCAGAATGTGTGGAGGGGGAAAGCTTGGAAAGAAACCAGGAACGTCTCCCTTCTATAGCAGAATGCTCCAGTTTTCTTGGGATGATGTGGATTACTTGGATATTTTTGAGAATTTGGGATAACCCATCCCAAATCCCTGTTTGGTTTTTTTTGGGTTTTTTTTTGAGTAAAAATCCAGGATTTTTAGCCTGAATTTCCAAGTAAAGTAAGAGTGGAGCAGCATCCCTAAAAACACCTTCCAAACAGCTGTAGAAGCCTTTTTCCCAAGCTGCCAAGTTTCCATGAGGATTTGACAGCTCCAGCTGATGAATCACTCCCATTTCACTGAAAAAGGAAAATAATTCCATTGTTTTTTGGGAGACAAGAATTCCGGCTTCGGGAGCTCTGCAGCCGCTCCGCATTCATGGCAAAAATCTGGGAATGTTTGGGTTTCCTTTGGGTTTGCCTTGTCATCCCAAAGGGATGATCCAACCCCAAACCCGCTGGTTTTTTGGGAATATTGCTGAATGGGTGGTGTGATCCAATATTAATGAATGGAAAAGTCTCCAAGAGGATTCCCTGCAGGATGGGGGGGACACATCAAGCTGGAGCTGCTCCCAGAAGTTCAGGAATTTCCATGTATCTGAAATTCTTTGGGAATTGGGAATTACACCAGGAGATCCTCGTTTTCCACTGAGCCTCCACCTTTATTCCTCCTCATCCTCAAGGTTTTCCCATACCTTTTCCCAGCCTTCCATGTTTTCCCTTTTCTCCACAACCAAATGGGTATGAGCGTGTGGGAAAGCCTCAGGAAAATGAGCAAATTCCCAAAAATCCAGATTTTCCTGGATGCTGTTGAGGACAGCTCCAGCTGGAGATGATTTTCCTGTTGTGAATTCCCACATTAAGGCGTAAGACAGGAAGTGTTTCCATGAGAATCCTTGGATTCGGGAGCTTTTCCTTGGGTGAGCGATTCCGGTTTGGGATAAAAGAATGGGATGTTTGTCTTTGGAGCAGCAACATTTTTAAGGAATGACAATTCCTGGTCTAACAGGGAACATCTGTGCCGGTGGCTTTTCCAGCTGCTGGGAAGGGCCCCGTGGAACAAAAGAGCTCCTGTTTATCTGGAGATCCAGACTGGGATGGTTGCATCCATAGGATTTTTGGGAGGCTAAAAAATTTTTTTAAAAAATCCCATTTATTTTGGGAGCAGGAGTTGTCATCAGCTCGTGGTGCTGAGGATTTTTGGGATAGCCTGGAAAGAAGGGATGGATTCCTTAGGTCCCGCACTCTTCCTGCTTTGGGGTTGCTGGGTTGAAATGCTGTGGTCAAGGAAGAGTGGGAAAAGTGTTTGGATGTCCCAAAAATATCCTGACTGGAAGTTGGTGTCCTTGCTGGGGATGGGATTTAGCAGCTCCCTTCTTTTGGAGAGCAGGAAAATTCCCGATGTCCGCTGGCGATCCCAATGTTCGGCTCCCGACGTTCGAAACAACTCCAGCTCAGAGCAAATTCCCTTTTCCAGGGTTTTCCTGGGGAAAATTCCTTCCCAACACTGGAGATCACCATGTTCATCTCCCACTGCTCGTAACAACCCCAGCTTGGAGAAAATTCCCTTTTCCAGGGTTTTCCCTGGGAAAATTCCTTCCCAATTTCCTCACCCACCACTGGAGATCCCAATGTTCAGCTCAGGGCTGTTCATAACAACTCCGGGTTGGAGCAAATTCCCTTTTCCAGGATTTTCTGGGGGGAAATTCCTCGTGGATCCCAGTGGGATCTGCTGGAAGAGCTCCACCAGCTCCTTGTTATTCCTTCTGCTGGAATCCTGCATCCATATCCATGTCCTGGAGATCTGGGAATGAAATGGGAGGTGTCTCCATATCCATGTCCTGGAGATGTTCTGGGAATGAAGTGGAGATGTGTCTCCATATCCATGGAGGGGGTTGGGATGAGATGATCCTTAAGGTCCCTTCCATCCCAAACCATTCCATGACCCTATGGAAAGGCTCCTCCATAGGCAGTGGAGAGAAGGGACAATCCATGGGTTCCTCAGCTGATTCCAAGGGATTTGTTGCTTCCAGAAGAGTTTGGAGCCCTCCCTCCCTGCCAGGAATCTGTTCCTTGCGGCTGATGGGAATGAATTCCATAATTCCGCGTGGCAGAGTCACATTCCCAACTTCCTGCTGCTCCAGCGGGAAGAGAAGGAGAACCTGTCCTTCCACTGAGGTTGGGACCCTCTCCTGCTGCTCCCAAATCTGGGAATTGCGGCTGAGGAATCCTTTTTCCCAGGGCATTCCCGTTGTCCCGGTGCTGATGGATCCGTGTTTTCCGCAGGCTGGTGGTGGGAGCTCCGTACGAATCCAACGGGCAGCAGAAGACCGGAGACGTCTACAAGTGTCCGGTGCTGAGTGATGGCCACGGAAACTGCACCAAGCTCAACTTGGGTATGGCGTTCCAGACCCAAATTATCCCAAATTATCCCTGAAAAAATGGGATATTGGGAAGGGATTCCTCCCCGCGAAGGTGGAATTCCCGGAGAAGCCCCTGGATCCCTGGAAGTGTCCAAGGCCGGGTTGGACGGGGTTTGGAGCACCCTGGGATGGTGGAAGGTGGCACTGGATGGGCTTTAAATTGCTTCCATCCCAAATAATTCCATGATTCCCAGTTTGCTTCCCAAAGGGGGAGATCTGGCCCATGGGGAGCTGCGTTTTCCAGAGGAACGGTTGGATCAGGATTTGGGACACAGATCAGTGACCAATCCCATTTAGGATGGACAGGGCTGTCCTGGGGGGATTTCTGAGCTGTGCCATGGAAAAACAGGGATTCCGTGGGAATCCAGGATGAGGAGCTGAGCCCTCTGAGGGGTTGCCTCCTTTCCAGCTCCCAGTCTCATTCCCAAAAAAAACGTTCCTTCCTTGGTTGTTCATCTAGGGAAAACCCCAATTCTCACCTTCCAAAAATTCCCAAAACCTGGAGTGAAGCCGGCAGAGATTCTTCTCCAGCACGCAATTCCCAGCTGCTCCGGAGATTCCGGGGAGCATTCCAGATTTCTCGGGAATGTCCAGATTTCCCTGGATCAGCCACCAGCCTGGGAATCCAGGATGAGGAGCTGAGCACTCCGAGGGATTTTCTCCTCCCCAACTCCCAGCCTCATTCCCCAAAAAATTTTCCTTCCTTGGTTTTTCATGAAGGGAAAACCCCAATTTTTCCAATTTTTTTCTCACCTTCCAAAAATCCCCAAAACCTGGAGTGAAGACTTTTCTCAGCACACAATTCCCTGTTGCTGTGGAGATTCCAGAGGGCCTTGTGGATTTTCTGGGAATATCCCTGATCCCAGCCTCTCTCCCAAGGATGGGTGATGTTGTTTTTTTCCCGTTTTTTTCTCACCTCCCAAAAATCCCCAAAACGTGGAGTTACACCAGCAGAGATTCCTTTCCGGCACACAATTCCCGATTGCTGTGGAGATTCCAGGGGGAATCTGGGATTTCCCGGGAATGTCCCTAATCCCAGCCTCTCTCCCAAGGGCGGGTGACGCTGTCCAACGTGTCCGAGCGCAAGGACAACATGCGCCTGGGCCTGAGCCTGGCCACCAACCCCAGGGACAGCAGCTTCCTGGTGAGCAGAATTCCTGGGAATGTGGGCTGGAAATCCGGGAATGCGCGGCAGGGCGGGAAGGCGCCAGGAGGTTCCTGTCAGTGGGTTTTTGTTTATGGAGTGTAGGGAGAGTTGTAGGGGTTTATTGATAAAATAAAATGAAAGATAAACAAACCGCAATGCGATAAGATGGAATTAAATGGAATTAAATGAAGTAAAATGGAATAAAATTAAATTAAAGAAAATGAAATTAAACACATCCATGGAAAAGGGATCCCTTGAACCAAATTCTGCTTTTTTTACCCCGCCAGGCCTGCAGCCCCCTGTGGTCCCACGAGTGCGGCAGCTCCTACTACACCACGGGAATGTGCTCCCGCGTCAACTCCAACTTCCGCTTCTCCAGAACCGTGGCTCCGGCTCTGCAGAGTGAGGACCGAGATTCCCGCTCCGATCACAGCTTCGATCCCAGCTCCAATCCCGGTTCCAATCCCTGCTCCAATCCCGGCTCCAATCCCATCTCCAATCCCATTTTGGCTGCACAAAACAAAGCCCTCATTGACCTGGAGTTCAATATGTTGGGATTTGGGAGCCGGGATTTTATTTTGGAGGGTTTAAGTGATGTTTCCTGCCTTTCCTGGAGCTGGGAAGGATTCCCAGAAGCCTGTCCTGCTCCTGGGAGCTCCTCATCCCATGGGATGTGATTCCCCAGCTCCAGAACTCTGCTGGTGCTGGTTAATTCCCAGGGCAAATGGGCTGGTAAAAATGGGTTTTGGAGGGGATCAAGCCAGGAAAGGCAGAGCCCACCGCCAAATTACCAGGGCATAAAGAGGGCCTTGGAAAAAATGGGATTTTCGGGATCATGGTAGTTAAGGCATCATCAAATTCCCAGTGTCACTTCCCTTTGTTATATTCCAGCCCTCTCTGCAAAGGATAATTGGGATTTCAGGGATTTCTAGGAAGTGTTTATTTAATGGGATGCAGAGTCAGCTCCTCTCCCTGATTCCCGGGATGGGATGGAGATGGAGGCACCCAGAGGATCCCAGTCACTCCAATCCATGGATTCCTTCATCCATAAAAACCTATAGGGTGAAAGAGCAGCCGATAAATCTCTGAAATCCAGGATCATCAAGGAACGCTGTAAAACATCAGCAAGACTGAGATGATCCTCAGCAATTTTCCCCACTGGAAAAAATCCTTAAATCCTTCCTGCTCCGGCTGCGGAGCTGAGCCCTGGGGTCCCCTCCGGGGTTTTTGGCTGCCTCGGAGCCGAGGATTTCATGGGAAGGGAGGAAATGCCCGCCTTGTGTTCCATGGCAGGGCTGGGAATGACTCAGGGATCAGGAACGGCTCTGCGGGAGGAACGGAGCCGGATCCTGCTCCTCTTTGAAGTGTGGAATGATATTAAACGGGATCAAATTCCAAAGTTGAATCCCAAATGATGCCGCTGAGTGTTATTCCTAGGAAGTGATCCCATCTTTTCACAGTGGAGAGGATTCCTGTGGCTTCTCCCCACCTTGCTGGAGCCCAAAGTTCTTTCCCAAATTATTTAAATCAGATTTTTTTTTCCCCCAGAAATCCTGAGAGGAAGTACCTGGCTGGAAGTGAAGCCATAAATCTGCCCCTTTGCAGGAGGACTTTTAATAAATCCCTGGATTTTCCACAGGATGCCAGACCTACATGGACATCATCATCGTTCTGGATGGATCCAATAGCATTTATCCGTGGGTTGAAGTCCAGCACTTCCTGATAAATATCCTGAAAAAGTTTTACATCGGTCCTGGACAGATCCAGGTGAGGCTCCGAACTGTTTGTGTCATCCCAGGGCCATTCCCAATGTCCCTTTTTTGTCAAGCTGCTGGAATTAGTCAAAATATTGGGATTTTTTAACTTATCCCATGGGAAAGAAACGCTCCCATTAATGTCCCTAAGTGGGCTGTGGAGGGATCCCACATCCCAATGGGAACAGGGAGGATGAAACCCATGGAAAGGAGCTCTGCATGCTCTTGCTCCGAGTAATCATGGGTTGATTTAGGCAGGAATTTAAGCTGGAATATCCCAGATTTTCCCAAATAACCCAGTTTGGTCCCACCTGGTGATGCTGTGGGTCCAAACTGGCACAGTGGAGCGCGGCACATCTGGATCACCCCAAAACTTGGGAGCAAAGCAGGCGGGAGAGCCATAAAACTGGGAATTAATGATGATCCCATGGAGGGAAAACTGGGCGATGGAATTTCCAAAAAAATGAGTGATGGAATTTGGAAAAAAATGAGGGATGGAATTTTTTCCCGTGGCTGGTGATCCCCACGGTTCACAACGCGCGTGGTGGAGGGGACCTGGTTCTGTTGGCCTTTCTGGTGCCATTCCCGTCGTTCCCAGGTGGGAGTTGTCCAGTATGGAGAGGACGTGGTCCATGAGTTCCACCTGAACGACTACAGGTCCGTGCAGGACGTGGTGGCGGCTGCCAGCCACATCGAGCAGCGAGGGGGCACCGAGACCAGGACCGCCTACGGCATCGAGTTCGCTCGGTAAAACCCCTCCTGTTCCCGCTCCTATTCCCAGGAAAACCTTCAAATCCACTTTTTTCCACCCCTCCTTCCCTCTCCCTTTGTTTTCCCTGCTGCTTAAGAATGGGGGAATCGCCAGGGTTTGCAGGAAAATGGGATTTGGGGGAAGCTTTGCGAGTGGCGCTTCCCAAAATTTCTCAGTCCTTGTTTGCAGCTGGGGCAGGCTCTGGAATTGCGTCCTATCCCTGGAAACTCCCAGGGAGGAGCTCCCAGCCCCCAAATTCAGCTCCAGGACCTGGAACTCTCCTGGAAATCCCTGGAGAGTCCCCAGGAGCTCAGGACAGCTCCACCTCCTCCCTCTCCAGGGACAAATCCTTCTCCTGCACTTTTTCCAAGCAGTATTCCTGCTGGGAGTCATGGAAGTTTAGGCCAAAAGAGGTCAAAGATCAAGTCCAGCACTGACGAGACCAGCACTGACCATGTCCCAAGTGCCACATCCAAGTGGTTTGGAAATTCCTGCAGGAATGGCGATTCCAGCACTGCCCTGGGCAGCTCGGAAAAGTTTTAGATGGATCCTGGCCGGATCCGAGCACGGTCCTGAATTATTGGTGCCACACAGAGTCCCCAGCCCTGCTCAGTGTCCCTTTTCCATAAATATTCTGGAATTTGGGACCGTGCTTTGTCAAAATCCTGGGATGAAGAATTTTCCCTCACAGGGAAAGGCTCCATAGGCCAAGGCCAGAACTCCCCTGGCTGACTCAAGATCCATTTCCTCATCCGATTTGGCTGAATTTTGGCCTCTTTCCTGCAAGAAGTGGGGAAATCCACATCCCAAAGCGTTTCCCGAGGGTTCCTGCACCTCCCCAAGGGGCAGCAGCCCCAAGGACCCCTCGGGGCGGGCTCGGCGGGGCGGCGCGGCCACCACGGAGCCGGCGGGGCTGAGCAGCCCAGGGCATCTCTTCACTTGCAGCTCGGAAGCGTTTCGGAAAGGTGGCCGGAAAGGGGCAAAGAGAGTAATGATTGTCATCACAGATGGAGAGTCCCACGACAGCCCAGACCTGGAGAAGGTGATCGAGGACAGCGAGAGGGACAACGTCACCAGATACGCGGTGGCGGTGAGTGACGGGACTTTTGGGTGGTGGAAGTCCTGCAGGGCTTGGCGGTGCTCCAGGAAGCCCAACATAGCAGGACAGCCCATTCCCACTGCTCCTGGAGCATTCCAAGAGGTTCTTATGTGCTCCAGGAATCCCAAAGCACCAGGACAGCCCATTCCCACTGCTCCTGGAACATTCCAAGAGGTCCTTGTGTGCTCCAGGAATCCCAAAGCACCAGGACAGCCCATTTCCACTGCTTCTGGAATATTCCAAGAAGTCCTGTCCATCTCCACTGCTCCTGGAACATTCCAAGAGGTTCTTGTGTGCTCCAGGAATCCCAAAGCACCAGGACAGCCCATCCCCGCTGCTCCTGGGGCATTCCAAGAGGTCCTGTCCATCCCCACTGCTCCTGGGGCATTCCAAGATGTCCTGTCCATCCCTGCTGCTCCTGGAGCATTCCAAGAGGTTCTTGTGTGCTCCAGGAATCCCAAAGCACCAGGGCAGCCCATCCCCGTGGCTCCTGGAACATTCCAAGAGGTCCTGTCCATCCCCACTGCTCCTGGAGCGTTCCAAGAGGTCCTGTTCATCCCCACTGCTCCTGGAACATTCCAAGAGGTCCCTGTGTGCTCCAGGAATCCCAAAGCACCAGGACAGCCCATTTCCACTGCTCCTGGAGCATTCCAAGAGGTCCCTGTGTGCTCCAGGAATCCCAAAGCACCAGGAGAGCCCATCCCCACTGCTCCTGGGGTATTCCAAGAGGTCCTGTCCATCCCCGCTGCTCCTGGAGCATTCCAAGAGGTTCTTGTGTGCTCCAGGAATCCCAAAGCACCAGGACAGCCCATCCCCGCTGCTCCTGGAGCATTCCAAGAGGTCCTGTCCATCCCCACTGCTCCTGAAACATTCCAAGAGGTTCTTGTGTGCTCCAGGAATCCCAAAGCACCAGGACAGCCCATCCCCGTGGCTCCTGGAACATTCCAAGAGGTCCTGTCCATCCCCGTTGCTCCTGGAGCATTCCAAGAGGTCCTGTCCATCCCCGTTGCTCCTGGAGCATTCCAAGAGGTCCTGTCCATCCCCACTGCTCCTGGAACATTCCAAGAGGTCCTGTCCATCCCCACTTCTCCTGGAACATTCCAAGAGGTTCTTGTGTGCTCCAGGAATCCCAAAGCACCAGGACAGCCCATTTCCACTGCTCCTGAACATTCCAAGAGGTCCTGTCCATCCCCACTGCTCCTGGAGCATTCCAAGAGGTTCTTGTGTGCTCCAGGAATCCCAAAGCACCAGAACAGTCCATCCCCGTGGCTCCTGGAACATTCCAAGAGCTCATCGTGGCGGGTGCTGCTTTTGGGATGCTCAGCTCAGGATTCAGCTGCCGGGACCAGGGGCAGGCAGGACCCCAAATTCCATGAGGAATGTCCAGCCGGGAGGAATTGCAGCAGTTCCTCCGTTTGTTCCCACAAAGTGGTGTCAGATCTGAGGATGGGGCTTCTCCCACGTGGACACCCCAAAGAGTTTTGGGAAGAGTTTTTATCCATCCTGGGAAAAGGGTCCAGAGGAGATGCTGGAGTGGAGATAAAGCTGGAAGTGTCCAAGGTTGGATGGGACTTGGGATAGAGGAAGGTGTCCCTGCCCATGGAATGGGATGAGCTCTAAGATCCCTTCCAACCCAAACCACCCGGGAATCCTAATTCCATGGAAGTCTCGCGTTTTATTCCCAACCAGGTCTTGGGTTATTACAACAGGAGAGGAATCAACCCCGAGGCCTTTCTGAACGAGATCAAATTCATCGCCAGCGACCCCGACGACAAACACTTCTTCAACGTCACCGACGAGGCGGCGCTCAAGGACATCGTGGATGCTCTGGGAGAAAGGATTTTCAGCCTGGAAGGTGAGGGATGCTCCTCCCTGGCACATCCCAGGGCTGGGAATGTGCTGCTGATGGTTTTTCCCCCAATTTTGGATGTGGCTTCCGCAATATCTGAGCCTAAAATCCTGCTTGGAGTATCTTCAGGTTTGAGGGAATGTCTTTATTTGGAGCTTTCCTCGGGTATCAGGAGCAGAGATCCCTTTTCCAAAGGACACACCTCATTCCAGGCAGCGGAATTCTGGTGGCTTTGATTTTCCTTTTTATAGAAAACCTTGGAGATTTGGTATGGGGGGAATTTGGGCGTCAGTGTCTTCCTCATCCATCAAATTCCAGGGCTGTAAACAGGAAAACCCACACACAGGAGCTTCCTGGGGTGCCAGACATCAGGAGATTATGGGAATAAAGTTGGGATTTCGGGTCAGTTGGCTGAAATGAAATATCAGGAAATATTTCTGTCTTAAATGTCAGCTCTTGTGACAACTTTGTTGCTCTCCCAAACTAAATTTATCTGAATTTCAGAGGAAAAATGCAGCCTGGAATGAACAATTGGAACAGAAATGGAGGGCTCGCACTGGGAATGAAACATCTTGAATTTGGGGGATTTTGGCTCAAATCAGCTCACAAACTCCCCACAAGTTGCCCAGTTTTCTCTGTCCAGCTTGGAGCTTCCCTGTGGAAGTTGCCCTGGATAAGGAACTCCCCCAGCTGGAATTACAAAGCAAAAACCTCCAAATCCCCATTTTTGGGTGATCTTGCAGCTCTGCAAGGGGAGAAGCTGCACCCCAGCAGAGCTCCCAGACCTCCTAACAGCACAAGGGGGTGGAATTGGGGAATTTAGAGAGAAATGGGATCATCAGGAGGACCTGGAGCTGCTGGAGCGATTCCAGAGGAGGCCACGGAGCTGCTCCAGGGCTGGAGCCCCTCTGGAGCCAGGCTGGGAGAGCTGGGAATGTTCCCCTGGAGAAGGGAAGGATCCAGGGAATCCTCAGAGCCCTGGGAATGTTCTCCTGGAGAAGGGAAGGATCCAGGGAATCCTCAGAGCCATTCCAGGGCCTGGAGGGGCTCCAGGAGAGCTGGAGAGGGACTGGGGACAAGGGATGGAGGGACAGGACCCAGGGAATGGCTCCCACTGTGAGAGGGCAGGGAGGGGTGGGATTTTGGGAAGGAATTCCTGGCTGGAAGGGTGGGGAGGGGCATGAATGGAATTCCCAGAGGAGCTGTGACTGCCCCTGGATCCCTGGCATTGTCCAAGGCCAGGCTGGACGGGGCTTGGAGCAGCCTGGGACAGGGAAAGGTGTCCCTGCCATGGCAGGGCTGGAATGGGATGGGAACCCACCATGGCTCAGCCCTTCTAGGAAAGGAAAACTCTCCATTAAACACAAATTCCATTTTTTTTCTGTTCTAAGGAACCAACAAGAACGAGATCTCCTTTGGACTGGAAATGTCCCAGACTGGATTTTCATCCCACGTTGTGGAAGTAAGTGGGGAAATAGGGGGATTTTTTTGCCCCTGCTCCAAGTGGGAGATTGGGATTTGGGAAAAATTATTAATTACGGAATTAAATAATTAACATGGGGATAAGGAAGTGCTGCTGGATTATCCCGTGGGAAAGGAGGTGTTGGGAGACCCGATCATCCCTTAGGATCTGCAGCAGATCCTCCCGATGCCGTGACCTCTCAGGAAGGACACGCTGGGATCTTCTTGGAGAAATTTCCTGGGGAGAAAAAACACATTGGGAAAGAAAAATAGGGTGGAAGTGTCATTCCAGCATTTTTAAAACCCTCCAGCACTCCAGGTGTTTTTGGAAGAAGGGTCTGTGTGGGATCAGAGGGATGGGGTCACCTCCATCTGGGAAGAAATCCCACCAAAGCATTCCCGTTTTCCCACAGGACGGGATCCTGCTGGGAGCAGTGGGAGCCTACGACTGGAACGGAGCCGTCCTGAAGGAGACCAGCAGCGGGAAGGTGATTCCTCTGCGGGAATCCTACCTGCAGGAATTCCCGGAGGAGCTGAAAAACCACGGAGCCTATTTAGGTGGGAAAGCTGAACGATGCCATGGTGTCACGGAGAGGGAATTCGGGATTTTATCCTTAAAAAATAGGAAAGGCGGGATATTCCTCATGGGAGATGCAGCACAGGAGCATCCTCACCTGGGAAGAGCCCGGCTCCGACCCCAGAGCGGGGCACAAATGGGATTTAAATTCAGGAGCAGCCGAGCCAGCGGGTTATCCGCAGCTTTTCTTGGAATGGTTTCAAAGCTCTGATGGAATTTCATGCCTAGGCAGGAAATACCTGCTGGGTTAATCCATTCCATGTGCAGCCACTGGAGCTCTGGAATAAAAATATCAGCCTGGACTGTGAAATGCAGCCTCTCCTCGGAGATGTGGCTGTCCCGTGGCAGGGAGAGAGGTGGGATTCTGTGGGATCAGCACCTCGAGGCTCTTCCCTGGGAATGGGGACACGTGGATCAGCTGTGGGGTGACAGCAGAGTGTCCCCCGGAGCTGGGATGGCTGTGGGTGTCCCGTGGGAATCGCTGTGGGAGCTCAGCTGGGTTCTCTTTTCCACTGCCTGGAGTGAGAAATCTGGGAATATTAAGGAATGTTGGTGTATCCCGCTGAGGAGCAGCCTGGGGGACTCAGGGCTGATGGCTGTTTGGGAATATCCCTCCAGGAGGGGCATTTTTAGGGAAAGAGGGACCCCAGGTAAGGCTGGTGAGCAAGGAAAGGAGTCAGGAAATCCCTGGAGATACTCAAAATTCAATTGGACATGATCCCAGGGAATGTGATTCATTTTCATGATTGGCCAGACTTTGAGTTCCATAGAATTCCAGAATTCTGGAATGATTTGGGCTGGAAAGGCACTTAAAGCTCATCCCATTCCACCTTCCCCTATCCCAGGTTTCTCCAAGCCTCATCCAGCCTGAGATTGGAATATTCCAGGGATGAGGCAACCACAGCTTCTCTGGGCATCCCATTCCCACTTCTAAGGATTTAATTGGAATTGAAACCTGAGCCTGAAGGTTCAGGAACCTGGACTTGGGGTTGAAAACCTGGATTTGGCAGCCCCAGCTTTATATTCCTACAAAATCCCATCTGCAGCCATGGAAGTGTCACAGCCCAGGGGGTGATCCCAGCAGGAAAAAGGGATTGTGCAGGGTCATTGGCTTAGGCAGGGTTATTTCCATCAGGAGGAATGGTTCTGATGGATTCATGGCTTTTCTTGGGCTGGGAATGTTGACATCAAGCACCAGGAAAGTTGCAGGAGCTGCAATTTCCCAACACTCAGCACCTCAGAGTGTTTGTCCAGCTTGATGTGAGCCACGAAATAAAACACCCAGAAGTCCGGGAATTGCAGGAATTGGATTCACCTTGGATAAAAGAAGGATTTGCACAGGAAGTGGGAATCAGGCAGTGCTAAAACTCCCGGCACGGCCCCGGCTGTGGCAGAACCGGAGCAGCCGCTGGGGTCCATGTGGGTGATTTCATCTTTGCAAAAATCCAGGTTTTTAAGCTTCCCTTTTTTGGGAAGTGGCCAGAGCTGTGTCAGCAGCTGGGAGCTGATGGAAAGCTCCAGCTCCTGGGAGCAGGCAGGGAATCATCACTCCGTGCCCATCCCTTCCCAGGTTACACCGTCTCCTCCGTCGTCTCCACCAAGCACGAGCGGATTTACGTGGCGGGAGCGCCGCGGTTCAACCACACCGGCAAGGTCATCCTGTTCAACATGCACAGCAACAGGAACCTCACCATCCACCAGGCCCTCAAGGGAGAGCAGGTAATTCCGGCCGGGAATGCCGCACTGCTTTTCCCCCGTGGAAAAACCAACCCTGTCCCTCGATTTTCCCAAGCTGGAACGGCCGTGGAGGTGCCGGTGTCTTGGTTTGAAAGGACAGGGGGCTGCTGAGGAAGGCAGGAGCCTCCCTTGAAATGGAAAATTCAAACCCCCTCCCTCCAAATTATTCTGATTTTGAAATTAAGAAGCTCTCAGGCAAAGATATGGGAGTAGGAATAACAGCTCTTTACTAAGAAAATTAAAAATACACACGTGTCACTATTGGACACGAAATGAGTGAACAGAAGCGTGGTAAGTTCAAAAGAGAA
The DNA here is from genome assembly GCF_003957565.2 of Taeniopygia guttata. NCBI lineage: Eukaryota > Metazoa > Chordata > Aves > Passeriformes > Estrildidae > Taeniopygia > Taeniopygia guttata. The sequence continues at coordinate 19,446,745 of NC_044222.2, read as the reverse complement.
AAAGATCCAGTTTTATTCAAACATCTGGAATTTATAGAATTCCAAAGGCGACTGTGGATTGGAGGATGGAATTACCACCTCTCCAACCACACTGGTCCAAAGATCAATCAATCATTTCTCTCTACCCACAGAGAAATATGTCAACTATTTCTACATGAAATTGTGTGGGAGCTCTGACTTTTACATATGCAAACATTATCAGAAGGTTAAAGTTTTACAAGAACTGTAAAACTTTCAAAAGAACTATAAAAGAAAACTTAACACTTTTAAAAATCAGAGCAGCACAGATGCAATAGTACAAAAAACAGAAAACAAACCAGAGTCAGAGCAGGCCCTGGCAGGCTGTGGGTCAGGGAGGTGGCAGCAGCCCCATCCCAGGGTGGCTCAGCCCTCCTGCAGTGCCAGCTGTGCTTCTGCTGGAGCAGGATCCTGCACAAGGGGGGAGTTTTCCTCTGGAGCTCCAGGGCTGGGGGAGATGGGCCTGGGCTCCTCTGGGAATGCAGTGGGAAGAAAGCTGCTCCTCTGGGAATGCAGTGGGGGAGAAAGCTGCTCCTCTGGGAATGCAGTGGGAAGGAAGCTGCTCCTCTGGGAATGCAGTGGGAAGAAAGCTGCTCCTCTGGGAATGCAGTGGGGAAGGAAGAAAGCTGCTCCTCTGGGAATGCAGTGGGAAGAAAGCTGCTCCTCTGGGAATGCAGTGGGAAGAAAGCTGCTCCTCTGGAATGCAGTGGGAAGAAAGCTGCTCCTCTGGGAATGCAGTGGGAAGAAAGCTGCTCCTCTGGGAATGCAGGGGGCAAAGGCTGCTGTGCTGTTCCCAGGTCAGATTGTATCCAAGTAGGAATTCTTGGCTCCTCCCCTGGGCAGAGCATCTCCCCATGGATGATGGAATTTTCTCAGCCACGCAGGGACACTCACTGGCCATCAACAGGAGATAATTAATAATTAATGACCCATGAACAGAAGATAATTATTAATTAATGGCCCATGAACAGAAGAAAATTTTTAATTAATGGCCCATGAACAGAAGAGATCTCCTGGAGGGAGGATTGGCTGTGGGACAGATAAATAAAACTGCCCAGTGAGCAGCCGAGATACCTGCCCCAGCTCGGACAGGTGGTGGCAGAACACTCACCCCCATTTCCAACCCAGGACAGCCGCTTGTGGCTGCATCCACAGTGGGGCTGTGGCGGGTTGGGATGTCCCTGTGGATCCCAGGGGATGGTGGCATCATTCCCACCCCGTCCTGTCCCCTCCAGATCGGCTCCTACTACGGCAGCGAGATCAGCTCCCTGGACGTGGACGGCGACGGCGTCACCGACGTGCTGCTGGTGGGAGCGCCCATGTTCTTCAGCGAGGGCAGGGAGCGGGGCAAGGTCTACGTCTACAGCCTGCAGGGGGTCAGTGGCGCCTGGGGACACCGTGGGGACACCGGGGAGCTCTCCTGGCAGCCGTGTCACCCGCTGGGGTCTGGAGGGAAGGGTACAACGGGATCTTTGCCATGTGGGAATGTGGATGTCCGTCTGGAGAAATCACCTCCAGCCACGTGGCTTCCACCAAATTGCTCCTTCCATGGAGAGCTCAGAGCTCCTTCCATGCCTAAAGGAGCTTCCCTGCGGAAGTTGGGCTGGATGAGGAACTCCCCCAGTTGGAATTACGAAGCAAAAACCTCCAAATCCCCATTTTTGGGTGATCTTGCAGCTCTGCAAGGGGAGAAGCTGCACCCCAGCAGAGCTCCCAGACCTCCTAACAGCACGAGGGTGTGGAACTGGGGAATTTAGTGAGAAATGGGATCATCAGGAGGACCTGGAGCTGCTGGAGCGATTCCAGAGGAGGCCACGGAGCTGCTCCAAGGGTGGAGCCCCTCTGGAGCCAGGCTGAGAGAGCTGGGAATGTTCTCCTGGAGAAGGGAAATATCCAGGGAGAGCTCAGAGCCCTGGGAATGTTCCCCTGGAGAAGGGAAGGATCCAGGCAGAGCTCAGAGCCCTGGGAATGTTCCCCTGGAGAAGGGAAGGATCCAGGGGCCATTCCAGGGCCTGAGGGAGCTCCAGGAGAGCTGGAGAGGGGCTGGGGACAAGGGATGGAGGGACAGGACCCAGGAAATGGCTCCCACTGCCAGAGGGCAGGGATGGGTGGGATATTGGGAATTGTTTCCCGGGAGGGTGGGCCACTCTCAGGGCTCGGGGGACAGCGAGTCCCTCCCTTCACTCCAAGCTCCAGCCCCTGTCCCCTTCCCTTTCCCAGTTGCCCTGGTGGGCCACCCTCAAATCTGGCTCAAAATGAGCCAAATCCATCAGGATCCGGGAACACATGGGAAGGCTGTGCTCTACATCCAAGGGTGCAGAGCCCACCTGGAGCATGGCATCCCTACACCCAAAGCATTATTATTATTATTATTATTATTATTATTATTATTATTATTATTATTAACATTAACATTAACATTAACATTAACATTAACATTAACATTAACATTTGTATTTCATATAAAATTTATTATTAATTTGGAATGTTTATTCTTATGGCATTTATTAAGGATGCAGAGCCCACCTGGAGCATGAAATCCCTACACCCAAAGCACTTTATAATTTGTGGAATTTACTACTACTACTATTATTATTATTATTATTATTACTATCAATAATAATAATAACCTTTGTATTTATTATAGATTTTTTAATGAGTATGGAATATTTATTATTATGGAATTTATTAAGGATGCAGAGCCTGCCTGGAACATGGAATCCCTACATCCAGAGCCCTTTATTATTTATGGAAATTTTACTATAATAATAATAATAAGAAGAAGAAGAAGAATAGTAGTAATAGCAATAATAACAGTAATAACAATAAAAACAACAACAATAATAATAATAACATTTGTATTTAATATGAAATTTATTATTAATATGGAATGTTTATTATTATGGAATTTGCATTTGTTATTGAATGTTATTTTTATTTATTTATTTATTTATTTATTACTGCTATTGAATTATTGATGTCGGGTGCAAAGCAGATGCAGGGCTGGCTCAGGGGGGCCTCAGGGCTCATCATTCCCAGGGATGTGCTCCAAAATCCCCCATCCCTGGGAACGCTCCCACCTCCTTCCTTGGAGAACTCCTCCCCCATCACCTCACTGCTTGCTTGAGGCATTCTCCTCTTCCCAGCCTTGCTGCTGATGCTTTGGGAATTGTCTTCCTTCCCTTTTTTCCCTCGGCAGAACCTCTTAGTTCCCAGCGGAGCCCTGGTGGACCTCCAGAGTTACCAGAATTCCCGTTTCGGCTCCTGCATCGCCGCCGTTCCCGACCTCAACCAGGACTCCTACAACGACCTGGTGGTCGGGGCCCCTCTGGAGGATGAGCACCAAGGAGCCATTTACGTTTTCCTTGGATTCCAGGGGACCATCCTGAAGAAGTACAAGCAGGTGGGCCTTCCCCAAGCTTGGTTTTCCTCATCCTTCATGGGAATAAATATAATTTGTCCCTGTTTTAAGGACTGATGGGGCAGGACAAATCCACGCCCAGGATTTAATTGTTAATTATTACGGCCAGATATTTCCTCTTTTGAGGCATCCAAGAGAAAACGTTGGAATTCAAGCATTGGAACAGCAGTGGTGGAGTCTCCATCCCTGCTGGGGTTTAAGATGTGGCACTTGGGGACATTTGTGGTGGCCTTGGCAGTGCCAGGGGGTGGTTGGACTCGACAGTCTTGGATGGCTTTTCCAACCTGAGTTATTCCATGGAATAATGGGGGGGAAGGCTGGGAAATGGAGGCAATGTTTAGCATTCATTGAAAGGGATTGCTATAGATGTATTAATTAACTAATTAATTGATAATTATTTTTATTTCTTTTCTTTAAATTTTTTTAGATTTATTTAATTATTACACTTTTGATAAATGTTAAACATGCAGGGCAAATCCAGTAGAAATCTTGGATGGTGTCTCCAAAGAGAAATTGCTTTCAAAGCAAATGTTTTCTCCCTTCCAAAGAGAAATTCCCTGGAAAATCATGTTTAGCAGAACCTCTTGGAACGGGGAATTTTCAGCAGCGAGGCGGAGTCAGCCTGGCAAACCCTTGGCAGGCAGGGATGCTCCTGCTGGAATCCAGCCTGGATTGTTCCCGTTCCTTTCCAGAGGATCGCGGCCGCCGACCTCGCTCCGGGCCTGATGTATTTTGGATGCAGCATCCACGGGCAGCTGGATCTGAACGAGGACGGGCTGGTGGACTTGGCCGTGGGCTCGCTGGGCAGCGCCGTGGTGCTGTGGTGAGCCCGGCATCCTCGGTGCCCTCTCCCGATTTCCTCTGACCAAGTCATGCCAAAATTTTTCCAGGAAAAACTGGTCTCCCAGCATTCCGAGCCATCTTTCCTGAATAACCACCCCCTGTCCAACAGGGCTGTGGGATCTCAGTACCCTCAGGCCCTGAAAAGATGCAAGAGTTGGTTTTCCATTGAGCTTCATCCACAGTTCTCCAGAAATTCCAAATTTGTGGGGATTTGCCCAGGCTCCTTCTGGTCTGGTTTAATTAGAGCAATATTGTCAAATTAATGTTTGGAGAGTCCCTTGAAGCTGCTGGGATGGAGGGTGGCTGTGCCCAGCCGAGATGGGTCACCCTGGGCTCTGCTTGGAGAACACCTTTGGTCTTCCCAACTTTCCGCGAAAAGGAGGGAAAAAGGCAAAGCTGGGATGTCCCATCCCAAGCCAGAGCCCATCCCACGGCCTCTTCCCACCCCACAGGTCCCGCAGCGTGGTCCAGATCAACGCCAGCCTCCGCTTCGAGCCCGCCAAGATCAACATCTTCACCAAGGACTGCAAGCGCAACGGGAAGGAGGCCACCTGCATGAGGGCCTTCGTCTGCTTCACCGCCCTCTTCCTCTCCGCTCACTTCCAGACCGCCAGCGTGGGTAAGGACAAAACCCCAATTCCTGCCTTGCTCAGCTCTCCAGCCCCATGGAAAACCCAACTTTTGGGATGGAAACCATCCAGGAGCTTGGAGGAGCTCGCATGTCCATACGGCACTTTGATGTCACTCACGTTTGTCCCTGTCCCGGCTGAGTCTCCGCGTTCTGGTGGTGCTTCTGCCAAGGAAACACCCTCAGGATAAATCCCACCTCATCCCTCACCTATTCCAAGGGCTGAGCTCTCCTGGGAATTGCCTTTCCATGCTCTGTGTGACGGGAATGTCACCCCAGCGGGCAGGAGAGGACATGCCCAGGACGTTCCGCGGGGCTCATCCCTCCCTGCCGCCTCCCGCAGCAGCGGGACACATCTGCCGGCCAGATGTGCGTGTTCCACAACATCCCAGGGAATCTGTGGCTGGCCAGCTCTCCCGTTAAAGCCTTGGATGGTGCCGTGACCCCGAGTGATCCCCGGCGGGTTCCCGGGAGTCAGCGGAGCAGGGAAGCGAGAGCGGCTCAGCCCCTGCGAGCCAGCAGCAAACACCGGCCCAGGAAAATCAGGATCCAAAGCCAAAGGAAAAACTCCCATCACTCAGACCAGGAGCTTAATTTTGCTCTGTCAAATCCAGCATTTTTCTCCCTGCTGCTGTCCCTGTGGGATAAAAACTGAGTGGGATTTCCTTATTTATTTGATTTGACCTTTATTTCCCCTGGAAATAAAGAGTCACCCCCTGGGTGAGCCTCTCTGCTCTGGAGCTCTCTGGGAGAGCTGAGGGTGTCCAGCCAGGAGAAGGGAAGGATCCAGGGAATCCTCAGAGCCCCTTCCAGGGCCTAAAGGAATTCCAGGAGAGCTGGAGAGGACTGGGGCAAGGGATGGAGGGACAGGACACAGGGAATGACTTTAAGTGAAAGAGGGACAGATGGGATTTTGGGAATGAATTGTTCCCTGTGAGGGTGGGGAGGGGCTGGGATGGAATTCCCAGAGCAGCTGTGGCTTCCCCTGTATCCCTGGACGTGTCCTAGGCCAGGCTGGAGCAGCCTGGGACAGTGGGAGGTGTCCCTGCCATGGCAGGGGCTGCAGTGAGATGGGATTGAAGGTCCCTTCCCAAACCAGTCTGAGATTCCGTGGTTCTCTGAAATCCATGCTTGGTTGGGAATCTCCAGTTTCTGTCCAACAGCAGGAACCAAAGGAGCTCCATAAATCATCCAGGTGAGGGGTGAGCTCTTATTCCTCCAGACCATCACGGGAACACTTGAGAAGCAAACAATTCCACGCCTGCACAGATTTTACACAGGGCCTTGCAAAAATTAATTCCCAAAACTCATTTGGAGAGAGGGGAACTTTTCCCAGAACCTCCTGGGATTTCCCTCAGCAGGGAATGGGCACTGGGGCCACTCTTTGCCCGGGGTTTGGGGTGTGTGGCCCCAAGGCCTGAGCCGGGCCTGTCCCCGCAGGGCTCAGGTACAACACGACCATCGACGAGCGCCGCTACTCGCCCCGGGCACACCTGGACGACGGCGGCGAGCGGGCGGCAGCGCGGGGGCTGGAGCTGCCCGCCGGCCAGGAGCTCTGCCACACCCTCCCCTTCCACGTCCTGGTGAGTCTGGAGCAGGAGATGTTCTCCCCACCAGAGTGGGAATGAGCCTCATCCCGCCGGATTTATCCCGCTGGATTCCTGCCCGCCGGTTTGATGTGGTCAGGGATGGAGCTGCCAGCACGTGGCAGCTGCAGGGTCCCCAGGCAGTGACAAAATTGCAGCCCCCACGTGCTCCATGTGCTCCTCATCCCAGGGACAGGCTGCTTTTCCTGCTCCAAAATCGGGAATGCTCGTTGGTTTTCCATCGGGAATGGAGCATCTCCGTGCCGGGCGCTGGCAGCGTCCCACTCTGGCCCGGCAGGGTCCCACCCCGGGGTGCGGAGCTGGTGGATCCCTCGCTCGCAGGGAACAGCTGATGCACAAACCTGGCCAAAACCAAACATTCCCAGGGAATGAGGAGAATCTCATGGAAGCCAGGCAGGCCCACGCTGCCAGACTGGCCCAGCCCCAAGCCCCGGCTGAACTGCCGTGAACTTTTGGGAAATTTGAGGCTGGAGATGGAGCTGGAGCTCGTGATTTAGCCCAAAAAACATCTCCCTTCAGAGCATCCCTCTGCACCCCAGGGCAAGGCAGCGGAGGAGCTCCAAGGGGCTTCCAGAGGGCAGGGTTAGGTGGGATACTGGAAAGGAATTCCTGTCTGGGATGGAATTCCCAGAGGAGCTCTGGCTGCCGCTGGATCTCTGGAAGTGTCCAAGGTCAGGATGGATGGGGCTTGGAGCACACTTGGAGATGGGATCTGGTTTTTGTTACATCCCAGCCCTGGGCTGGGGCTGCAGGACGGATCTGTGACCTTTGAGGGCCACGCCGAGGTGCTGCCCCAGCCCAGGTGGCCCTGGGCTCCTCTCCACGTTCTCCATGTGCCACAGGACACGGCGGATTACGTGAAGCCGGTGACGTTCTCCATCGACTACGAGCTGGAGCATCCCGAGCACGGCCCCATGCTGGACGATGGGTGGCCCACCTCGCTCAGGGTCTCTGTAGGTAGCAGCTGCCAACCCCTGGTGCCACCTCCCAAAGTGCCATTTCCCAAAATTCCACCTCCCCAAGTGCCACCTCCCAAGTGTCACATCCCTGGTGCCACCTCCAAAACTTCCACCTCCCAAAGTTCTACCTTCCAGGGTGCCACCTCCCAAAATTCCACCTCTCCAAGTGTCACCTCCCCAGTGCCACCTCCCAAAATTCCACCTCCCAAAGTGCCACCTCCCAAAATTCCACCTCCCAAAGTGTCACCTCCCCCGTGCCACTTCCCAAAATTTTACCTCCCCAAGTGCCACTTCCCAAGTGTCACATCCCTGGTGCCACCTCCTAAAATTCCATTTCCCAAAGTTCTATCTCCCAGGGTGCCACCTCCCAACGTGTCACCTCCCCAGTGCCACTTCCTAAAATTCCCCATCCCCAAGTGTCACATCCCTGGTGCCTCCTCCTGGAGTTCCACCTCCCAAAGTTCCACCTCCCAGGGCATCAGGGCAGGTTTATCTCTGGGAGAACGGTCACCGAGCTGCTCTCGTTGTCCCCTCAGGTCCCCTTCTGGAATGGCTGCAACGAGGACGAGCACTGTGTCCCCGATCTGGTGCTGGATGCCAGAAGTGACATTCCCAGTGCCATGTGAGTAGGTGACCCAGAGCATCCTCCAAGAGTGTCACCAGCTGGGGGAGGCTCCAAAAATCCAGCCCCAGTCTGTGTTCCATAAATTCTGACATCACTGGTCCTGCATCCAGCATCACCACAAGGTCCATCCAAGCCCTCCAGGAGGTGCTCCTTGGCGCTTCTGAGCCTCTCCCTGCTCCCTGCCTGGAAGGAATCCGTGGTTTTTTGGGGAATCCACAAACCAGCGAATATTTGGTGCCATGGTGATGAGTCCCAGGGCTACAAATCAGGAAATACCAGGGAATAACTGCAAGGCTGGCATTTCCCACCTGGCAATTACGGGCTTGACTCATGGAAATAATTCCACACGGCAGCTCCGTGGTTACAGAGCTATTAAAGCTTATCCCTGCATCCACAGGAGGCCCCGGAGCTGCTCCGAGGGCTGGAGCCCCTCTGGAGCCAGGCTGGGAGAGCTGGGAATGTTCCTCTGGAGAAGGGAAGGATCCAGGGAGGGCTCAGAGCCCTGGGAATGTTCCCCTGGAGAAGGGAAGGATCCAGGCAGAGCTCAGAGCCCTGGGAATGTTCCCCTGGAGAAGGGAAGGATCCAGGGAGGGCTCAGAGCCCTGGGAATGTTCCCCTGGAGAAGGGAAGGATCCAGGGAATCCTCAGAGCCCTGGGAATGTTCCCCTGGAGAAGGGAAGGATCCAGGGACACCTCAGAGCCCTGGGAATGTTCCCCTGGAGAAGGGAAGGATCCAGGCAGAGCTCAGAGCCCTGGGAATGTTCTCCTGGAGAAGGGAAGGATCCAGGCAGAGCTCAGAGCCCTGGGAATGTTCCTCTGGAGAAGGGAAGGATCCAGGGAATCCTCAGAGCCCTGGGAATGTTCCTCTGGAGAAGGGAAGGATCCAGGCAGAGCTCAGAGCCCTGGGAATGTTCCCCTGGAGAAGGGAAGGATCCAGGGAATCCTCAGAGCCCTGGGAATGTTCCCCTGGAGAAGGGAAGGATCCAGGGAGGGCTCAGAGCCCTTCCATGGCCTGAAGGGGCTCCAGGAGAGCTGGAGAGGGACTGGGGACAAGGGATGGAGGGACAGAACACAGGGAATGGCTTTAGGTGAAATAGGGATGGATGGAATTTTGGGAAGGGATTGTGCGGGTGGTGAGGGGCTGAGATGAAATTCCCAAAGAAGCTGTGGCTGCCCCTGGATCCCTGGAAGTGTCCAAGGCCAGGCTGGATGTTGGAGCTTGGTGCTACCTTTGCTATTGGAATGGGATCTGTTTCTTCCCTACATCCCAGCTGTCCTATTTTTGAGAAAGTGTCACACCATTGGCCAAAAATCCCCAAATTACGGACGATGGGAAGAATCCATAATTCCTCTTTCAGCACAGCAGGACTGAGGGAGAGGAGGGATCTCCATGGTTGTAAAGTCCCGGGAATTCTTGCAGGGAATTCTGCCGGAGGGCGCTGCGGAGGGGGGACTGCTCGGCCTTCAGCCTCTCCTTCGACGCCTCCGTCTTCGTCATTGAGAGCAGCAGGAGAAGGGTGGCCGTGGAGGCCACGCTGGAAAACCGTGGGGAGAACGCCTACAGCACCGTCCTCAACATCTCCTTCTCCAGGAACCTCCAGCTGGCCAGCCTGATCCCCAAGGTGAGCTCCCGGGGGAGATCTGGGCTTTTCCAGAGGTGCTGCTAATCCCAGACGGATGAGAAGCTGCAGCCTAAAGCAGAGCCCAAATCTGCCTCCATCCCTCATAAATCAGAGCTGTTTATGGGCTCCGTTTCTAAGCGCTTCCAGCTCTTTATTTTGGAAATACAAAAAAGTTTTAAGAGCCTGAGCGAAGGTCAAACACAGAGGAAATTATTTCCCTCTATTTTTCTCCTGCAGTTGTTTAAAAATACTCCCTGCACATGGCCAAGTTCCCGTCAGGAACAAGTTTTTGCAGCTGAGAAAAACTCCTGGAAGTAGGAGCTGATCACGGGAATGTGGCCACAGCTCAGTGCCTCTCCATGGCTTTCCCTGGATGATCCCTGAGTGTCCCAAAAATTTCACTGCCCCGCTCACTCGATCTTGGTGCAACTCCTCCCTGTTCCCAGCGAGGTTTGGGAATGTGCTGATGCTGCTGAGCCTTCCCTCACCCCCCCATGACTTCATCCCTGCCCACAGATCCCAGCTCCTTTGTTTTCCTCCGAGCCGTGCCAAGGGAAAATTGTGGGGCTCACTGGCCACAAAATCAGAGAAATGCATTTTTTGGAGATTATTCCAAACGAAGTGAGGGGAGCAGGGAAAATCCCTGGATGGTGGGGCACAGAAAGCACTGGGCAGCAGTGGTTGTAAGGAATATTTGTGGCTGGTCATGGAGGAGTCAGGGATAATGGGCTCCTGGCTGTCCTCCTTATCTAGGAGCATCCAGAGGGGATGGATCTCTGTGTCTTTTAAATAAAAAGTGACTATGGCCCCCAGAAGTCCATAATTTCAGCAGATGAGTGGCAGGAAGCTCCAGACTGTTGCTGGTGGCTGGTGCTGGGATGTTCCAGCTCCTGGGTAGGACTTTTCCAGTGGCAGCAGCTCAAACTGACCCCCCGTGGGATAAAAGCTGGAATAGCTTTTATGTCCATCCTCTCATGGTGAGGATGGACACCTGCCTGCAACATCTGGAAGGGTTGTGGAGGAGACAGAGCAGGGTTGGTGTCCCATCCCATCCCATCCCAGCTCTGCAACAGGCAGGAGCTCCTCCATCCTGGCTGGAGAGATGGAAGGTGTCCCAGCAGCAGGAATGGCAGTGTGGAGATGAGGGGATTCCAGCCTAGCTGGTGGCCATGCAGGAGAACAGCTCATGTTGTCTCAGTGCTTCCCAATGTCTCCTCATCACAGAAAGATCAGGAATGCCAGGAATGATCAGGTTCATTCATTCACCACAGTTAAATTCATTTGCCGCTGTAACTGAATTCATAACGAGGATTTAAATCAGGAAACTGGGAGCTGCTTCCTAGAGATGCTCCTTTCCAGGAACTTCAACGAATGCTCGGGAAGGATTCCCAGCTCCAGCAAGCAGCCTGGGCTGGATGACTGGCTGGTTGTGTGCATGGTCCTTTGGCTGGGTTTTGGTTGTGGTTGGTCTGTCCTTGGTTGGATTTTGGTCCTTGATTGGGTTTTGGTTGTGGTTGGTTGTTGGTTGTATCCTTTCTTCATTCATTTGTTTGTTGGCCAACAGTTGGTCGGTCATTGGTTGGGTTTTGGTCATTGGTTGGTCTGTCCTTGGTTGGATTTTGGTCCTTGGTTGGATTTTGGTCCTTGGTTGGGTTTTGGTCATTGGTTGGGTTTTGGTCATTGGTTGGTCTGTCCTTGGTTGGATTTTGGTCCTTGGTTGGGTTTTGGTCATTGGTTGGTCTGTCCTTGGTTGGATTTTGGTCCTTGGTTGGGTTTTGGTCATTGGTTGGTGTGTCCTTGGTTGGATTTTGGTCCTTGGTTGGGTTTTGGTCATTGGTTGTTGGTTGGCTGGTTCATTTGTTGGTCCTTTGTTGGTTGGTTGGTCTTTGGTCGGTTGGTTCTTATTGTTGGTTGGGTTTTGGTTGTTTGCTGTCGATTGGTTGGTCATTGGCTAGTTGGTTATTGGCTGGTTGGTTTTTGGTTGGTTGGTCACTGGCTATTGGTTGGTTGGCCATTGGTTGGTTGGTCACTGGCCATTGGTTGGTTGCCCATTGATTGGTTTCCCATTGGTTGGTTGGCCATTGGTTGGTTGGCCATTGGTTGGTTGGCCACTGGTTGGTTGGCCATTGGTTGGTTGGCCATTGGTTGGTTGGTTGGCCATTGGTTGGTTGGCCATTGGTTGGTCGGTCACTGGTTGCCCATTGGTTGGCTATTGGTTGCTTGGTTGTTTCCCCAAAGCCAAGGCCCGTTTTGAACGCCCTGGCTGTTCCCAGTTTTCCAAAGAGCCGCTCCTGGGGCTCATTCCCAGTGTCCCGGACACTCCATGGACAGGACTCCGTGTCCCATTTCAGGACGACACCGACATCAACATCGACTGCGCCGGTGACGACAGACACCCCACCAGGAGGGTGTGCAACGTCAGCTACCCCTTCTTCCGAGCCAAGGCCAAGGTAGGACATTCCCAACTTCCCACTGTGCTGTCACATGGACCTTCTGCCCCCGGGGTCACATCTGGGCAACCCTGAGCAGGATTTTGAAGAGAAGCTTTTGGTTTCTTCCCTTTTGGAGTTTGAAAGGCATCTTAGGGGAGCTGGGATGTCTGGGATCCTGCCCTGGTGCTCAGGAGAGCCCCAGAATCCAACCCAGCTTCTCCAGGTGACAGAATTTGCCTCAAATCCTTTGGAAAAATTTAATGTTTGCTTCAAACCACAGATGGGAACTTCCCTGAGCTGATTCCCTGCAGGATGAGGCTCCTTCCCCACCGGAGAGGTTTTCCTTGCTCTGAGGTGCCTCTGGATCCTGTGCAGAACCCACCCAATCCTCCCTGGGTGGTGGCATCCTCCAAACCTGTATTCCCAATATTTAGGATGAGCCCAGATCCAGCAAAAACTGTTTTTATAGACCATAAACCCTTGGGAAACATCAAATTCAGGAATAAGGTGGGGAAAGGAAAAGGGGCGAGCTGCAGCCACTCAGGATCCATGTGGAATTCCAGACCCACCCCATACTCCCATGGGAAAAGGGACCAGCACAAGCGGGATCTGGAGACAAATTCTGTATCCGTCTGAAACCTTTCCTTGATAATGATGGATTATCAAGGCCTGAGAGGTTCTCCTTGCTCTGAGGTGCCTCTGGAACCTGCTCAGAGCCAGTCCAAGCCCCCCTGGGTGGTGGCATCCTCCAAAACGGTGCTCCCAGTGTTTGGGATGAGCCCAGATCCAGTTTATCATTTTTATAAGCCATAAACCCTTGGGAAACATCAAATTCAGGGCTCAGTTGGGAAAGGATCAGTAGGGAGATCCACTCAGGATTTGTATGGAATCCCACCTGCCCACCCATGGAAAAAGGGACCAAAATAAGCGGGATCTGGAGATAAAATCCCCCCAGCTCCTGTATCCGTCTGAAACCTTTCCTGGATGATGATGGATGAGCCTCAGGCACCGGGCTCGGCTTTAAAGCTCCCAAAATTCCCAGTGGGATGCCTGTGGCTGCACGAGGAGCTGGCTCCCCATGACCTACGGCGTTGGGAATGCGTCCGTGGGCCATCAGGTAGCGCCGCTCCTGCCAAAACAAAGACAGGCTGGAAATGGAATTTTGGCTCCGGAGCCGCGGGAGCTTTAATATTCCAGTCAGCTGTGCCGGCCCAGACGGTTTGAGGTCACCGCAGATGTGACATTTATCACATTTATCCCATTTTATTGGTGTTGGCTCTCTGCAGCTGCCTCCCCTTCCCGCCGATCCCGGGCCTCTGGAGGGATCTGCTTCCAAAGGGAGAATCCGTGTTGCTCCCATCGCAGGGGCTGAGAGAATTCCTGCAAATCCTCTCTGCCTGGAAAGGCTCTGCTCGGTCCTGGTGGGATTGGGAATTGTGTCTTCTGCAGGGTCCCGCACTGGCCTCGCTCAGCACTCGGGATTTTATTCCCTGGGATGTTTTTCCCGATGTTTTTCCCGGTGTTTTTCCCTTCTCCGCAGGTCGCTTTCCGCCTGGACTTTGAATTCAGCAAATCCGTCTTCCTGCAGAGCATGGAGGTCTACATGGTTGCCAGCAGGTCTGGGGATGCTTTCTCCCTCTGGAATCACGGAATCATGGAATGGTTTGGGCTGGAAAAAAGCCCATCCAGTCCCGCTCCTTCCCTGATCCCAGGTTATCCAACCTTGGAGAATTCCAGGGATCCAGGAAGTTTCTCTGGCACGCCAGGATGTAGCCAGCTTTCCTTGGAATTCCTTCCTCCAGAGCCAGAGGTTTCCCATGGAATAACCCCATGGAGACCCAGTTGCTGTGGGTTATCCCAGCCCCCTGCTCCCAAACCTGGCTGGTTTTATTTATCTGGGAATTTACATCCATGATTTTTCCATGCCTGTGGAAGCTGCCGGGCTTTGCTGGATCTCCAGCCACTGCTGCTTTCTCATCCACGCTCCCACCGCAAATATTTCCCGGGAAAAATATCTCCTAATAATTTTACAAAGTTCTCCTTACTCCCTGATCCTCCAGTGGTAAAGATTTCCCACAGGGAAATGCAGGAAATCCTGTAAAAAAATGGGAAAATCCTATGAGGAAAGGGGAAATCCTGCAAAGAAAGGGGAAAATCTTGCAAAGAAAGGTGAAAATCTTGCAAAGAAAGGGGAAATCCTACAAAGAAAGGGAAACTTTAAATCAACTTATTAAAATATTAATAAATAATTTAATTAATTGGCTACATAATTAATATAAATAATATTTTAATAAATTCACCAATTATTACAGCAGAGGAGGATTCCCCTGCACCACTTTAAGCTGCTGGGTGTGACACCTCCCTCTGAATCATTTTAATCGTTAAAAAAACCCCAGAATAAAATCCTGCTTTGACCAAAAAATGTTCAGCATTCCCAGAAAAAATTCCCAGGGGGATTTGGCTCCTGCCTGACCCCCCGGCCCTGCTGCTGTTCCAGTGACAGCGAGGAGAAGGAGAGCACCAAGGAGGACAACGTTGCCCACCTCAACTTCCAACTCAAGTACGAGGCCGACCTGCTCTTCACCAGGTGAGGGGTTTGGGATGGGATGCGAGGTCATGGATTGGGAAAACCCCTTGGGAAAATCAGCCGGGAGCAGCCTTCAAACCGAGGTTTAATTTGGGAATTTATTGAAAAAACAGGAGCCATAAAATCAGGGAGAGCTTTTTATAAAGCTGACGAGGTGCAGAGAGCTGGACTCTGCCGATGTTTAAAGGCATAAATTTTATTAAAGAGGTGTGAGGGTGAGTTTTTATGGGAAAAAAAGGGAATTCTTGGAGGTAATAATGGCCATAACAGGTGTTCCAGTGTCTGGGCCGGTGGCCATCCCACAAAACCATGGGAGGGAAGCTCAGCTGTGGGATGAGCGTGGAATCACCGGGAATTCAAGTCTGGGACAGCCAGGGATGAAGGCAGAGATAATTTAGGAAGCTGCTGATGGGAAAATCAGGGATCCCAAAGCACATTCCCTGGCACTGCTTGCTGGAATTTTTCGGGGATTTTTCAGCCCTTCGGTAATTTTGTATTTTTTACTCAGACGCCACGAATAAAATTCCTTTAATATTTAGGATTTATGGGGAGTGAGGGGATTCTCCAGTTCGGAATGAAGAGAAAACCTGGAGGGAAAGAAGAGCATGGAAAATATCAAATTTGGGAATTTTGGAGTGAAAAAGGAGGGAGAGAAATGTGGGGATTTGGGGCCATCACAGGTGCTCCCAAATGGGTTCCCACAGGATGTTCCTGGCTCTTTTCCCACATTTCCAGCTGCAAAGCAGGGATTGATTTACCTCCTGCGACAGACAAACCTCAGCCAGGCCTGGGGTGGCTCTGCTTTATTAAAGAGGCGAGAAAATCCTGCAAAGAGAGGGAAAATCCTACAAAGAAAGGGGAAAATCCTGCAAAGAGAGGGAAAATCCTACAAAGAAAGGGGAAAATCCTGCAAAGAAAGGGAAAATCCTGCAAAGGTGAAATCCTACAAAAAAAGGGGAAAGTCACACAAAGAAAGGGGAAAATCACACAAAGAAAAGAGAAATCCTGCAAAGAAAGGGGAAAATCCTGCAAAGAAAGTGGAAATCCTACAAAGAAAGGGGGAAATCCTGCAAAGAAAATCTAAAATCCTGCAAAGAAAGGGAAAATCCTGCAAAGAAAGGGGAAATCCTGCAAAGAAAAGGGAAAGTCCCACAAAGAAAGGGGAAAGTCCCACAAAGAAAAAGGGGAAATCCCACAAAGGGGAAAATCCTGCAAAGAAAGGGAAAAACCCTACAAAGAAAAAGGGAAATCCTGCAAGGAAAGGGGAAATCCTGTAAAGAAAGGGAAAATCCCGCAAAGAAAAGGGAAAATCCTGCAAAGAAAGGGAAAATCCTGCAAAGAAAAGGGAAATCCTGCAAAGAAAGGGAAGATCCTGTAAAAAAAGGGGGAAATCCTGCAAGGAAAGAGGGAAATCCTGCAAGGAAATGGGAAAGTCCTGCAAGGAAATGGGAAATCCTACAAAGAAAGGGGAAAGTCCTGCAAGGAAAAGGGAAATCCTACAAAGAAAGGGGAAAGTCCTGCAAGGAAAAGGGAAATCCTACAAACCTCTTTGTCACCCTTTTTTCCCACAGGACATCGAGCCTGGACTATTTCGAGATCAGATCCAACAATTCCCTGGATGGATCCAACCCCATCGGGCCCCCCTTCCACTGCACCTTCACGGTGAGCAGGATCCGGATCCCTGAGTTCTCCCGGATCTGGGATCTGCCCCGGGAGCCGAGACCCCCATCCCCGGATCCCGACACGTCCCTGTGCTCTTCCCTGGCAGCTGCAGAACCTGGGATTCTTCCCGGTGCAAGGGGTGACCCTAAAGATCACCGTGCCCGTGGCCACCCGGGCGGGCAACCGGCTCCTGCTGCCCACGGAATTCCGGGCAGACCAGGTAGGACGGGATTCTGGTTTAGGGTGGGGTTCCAGCCTGGTTTAGGGTGGGATTCCAGCCCAGTTTAGGATGGGATTCCAGCCTGATTTAGGATGGGATTCCAGCCCAGTTTAGGATGGGATTCCAGCCTGGTTTAGGATGGGATTCCAGCCTGGTTTAGGATGGGATTCAAGCCCAGTTTAGGGTGGGATTCCAGCCTGGTTTAGGGTGGGATTCCAGCCTGGTTTAGGGTGGGATTCCAGCACAGTTTAGGGTAGGATTCTATCCCAGTTTTGGACAGGATTCCAGCACAGTTTAGGGTGGGATTTCAGCCTGGTTTAGGATGGGATTTCGGCCCAGTTTAGGACAAGATTCCAGCCTGGTTTAGGATGGGATTCTAGCCCATTTTAGGACGGTATTCTGTCCCAATTTAAAATGGGATTCCAACCTGGTTTAGGATGGGATTTTAGCCCAGTTTAGGATGAGATTTCAGCCCGGTTTAGGATGGGATTCCAACATGGTTTGGAATGGGATTCTGTCCCAGTTTAGGATGGAATTTCCGCCTGGTTTAGGACAGGATTCCAGCACGGTTTAGAATGGGATTCCAGCCTGGTTTAGGGTGGGATTTCAGCCTGGTTTAGGATGGGATTCAAGCCCAGTTTAGGATGGGATTCCAGCCTGTTTTAGGATGGGATTTCAGCCCGATTGAGGATGGGATTCCAACATGGTTTGGAATGGTTTGGGATAGAATTTAGGATGGAATTCCAGCCCAGTTTAGGATGGGATTCCAGCATAGTTTAGGATGGGATTCCAGCCTGGTTTAGGACGGGATTCCAGCCTGGTTTAGGATGGAATTGCAGCCCAGTTTCAGATGGGATCCCAGCCCTCCAGCCACATCCCACAGCGAGCCAAACTCAATCCCAGCTCCAGCAAATCCTGTGGGGTGCTGGGGATCCCCGATTCCATGGGGATGGGGGCGCAGGGAAGCCACTGCCACAATCCCTGTGTCTGTGCTGGAATTCCATCGGCTTCTCCCACAGGAAAACACGACCTGCAGCATCTGGGGGAACAGCACTGACTACCGGAGAACCCCGGCGGAGGAGGACCTGTCCCGCACCCCACACCTGGTACTCGCCTGCACGGGGCCGATCCCGGCTCCAGGATATCCCAAAACAGGGAAAAACCTGGAATAGGGATGGTCCATGGACATGGGAGAAGCATGTGGGCACTGGGATTTTTTAGGAGAATTTTAAGCCCTTCAGTAATTTTATTTTTATTTTTTGTCTCAGCCACTGCAATTTAAGCCCCGTTAATACTCGGGATTTATGGGGAGCGAGGGGATTCTCCAGCTCGCAAAGATCGGGATCGTTGTTTTCCAAGGGAAAACTTGGAGGGAAAGAACAGCACAAAACCCAGCAACATTGGGAAGTTTGGGGGGAAAAATTTCAAGAATTGTGGGGATTTGGCCGCACAGGAGGACGGACACATGGGATCCTCCTTCCCTCAGTGCCTGCCAGGGATGAATCCCAGTGGGATTTTCCCTCCTTTTCCAGCGTGATCCCACATTTCCCTTTGCAGAACCACAGCAACTCCGACGTGGTTTCCATCGACTGCGAGGTGAAATTGGCCCCCAACGAGGAGCTGAACCTGCACTTGCGTGGGAATCTGTGGATGAAGTCTCTGAAAGCAGTGAGTGCTCACCAGAAAATGTGGATTTCACCAGAAAACGTGGATTTCACCAGAAAATGTGGATTTCAGGGAGAAATCTCCCAAAGGAACCCTTGCATCCCAATATCATGGGGTTTTCCCTTCTTTGGGGTGGATTTTGTTCCCAAAGCCATTTATCCTTCAGGATCGTGCATCTACAGCACCTCATTATGGATTATTTAATTCCATAATTTATTAATTAATGCTAATTTAATTAATCTAAAACCACTTTTTTGCTGCCATTCTGCCCCACTCCCTGCCTTGCATCCTCCTCTCCCCTGGATGCAAACAGAATCCCTATGGATACAAAGCCATGGGGTGGGATGGATCCCATTGGGAATTGGGACTCTTTTTCCATATGGGAAGTTCATCCCAGCCCCTGGGGATGGATCCCATTGGGAATGGGGTCTCCTTTTCCATATGGGATGCTCATCCCAGCCCATGGGGATGGATCCCATTGGGAATTGGGACTCTTTTTCCATATGGATGCTCATCCCAGCCCATGGGAATGGATCCCATTGGGAATGGGGTCTCCTTTTCCATATGGATGCTCATCCCAGCCCCTGGGGATGGATCCCATTGGGAATGGGGTCTCCTTTTCCATATGGATGCTCATCCCAGCCCATGGGGATGGATCCCATTGGGAATGGGGACTCTTTTTCCATATGGGATGCTCATCCCAGCCCATGGGGATGGATCCCATTGGGAATGGGGTCTCCTTTTCCATATGGATGCTCATCCCAGCCCATGGGGATGGATCCCATTGGGAATGGGGTCTCCTTTTCCATATGGATGCTCATCCCAGCCCATGGGGATGGATCCCATTGGGAATGGGGACTCTTTTTCCATATGGGATGCTCATCCCAGCCCATGGGGATGGATCCCATTGGGAATGGGGTCTCCTTTTCCATATGGATGCTCATCCCAGCCCATGGGGATGGATCCCATTGGGAATGGGGTCTCCTTTTCCATATGGGATGCTCATCCCAGCCCTCTCTGTGCAGCTGAAGTTCAAGGCACTGAAGCTCACCACGATCGCCGCGCTCCAGCGGCGCTTCCGGAGCCCCTTCGTTTTCCGGGAGGAGGATCCCAGCCGCCAGGTCAGCCCTGGGATGGGGGGATCCAAAATTTTGGGATGCTGCCCTGATCCCACTGGGAAAATCCCTGTGGAGGGAGGGACCCAGGTTTGGAGGAACTCGGTGCGGCCGTGGCCGGAGCCGAGCTCCGATCCTGGAATCTCCGCGTTCCGTGGGGAAAGATGAGCCAAATCCTTGGGCAGCATTCCCAAAGGAAGGGCCGCTCAGCATTCCCAAAGGGCTGCTCAGCATTCCCAAAGGAAGGGCCACTCAGCATTCCCAAAGGAAGGGCCACTCAGCATTCCCAAAGGAAGGATTGCTCAGCATTCCCAAAGGAAGGGCACTCAGCATTCCCAAAGGAAGGATTGCTCAGCATTCCCAAAGGAAGGGCTGCTCACATTCCCAAAGGAAGGATTGCTCAGCATTCCCAAAGGAAGGATTGCTCAGCATTCCCAAAGGAAGGGCCACTCAGCATTCCCAAAGGAAGGGCCGCTCAGCATTCCCAAAGGAAGGGCCGCTCAGCATTCCCAAAGGAAGGGCCGCTCAGCATTCCCAAAGGAAGGGCTGCTCAGCATTCCCAAAGGAAGGGCCGCTCAGCATTCCCAAAGGGCCGCTCAGCATTCCCAAAGGAAGGGCCGCTCAGCATTCCCAAAGGAAGGGCCGCTCAGCATTCCCAAAGGGCCGCTCAGCATTCCCAAAGGAAGGGCCGCTCAGCATTCCCAAAGGAAGGGCCGCTCAGCATTCCCAAAGGAAGGGCCGCTCAGCATTCCCAAAGGGCCGCTCAGCATTCCCAAAGGAAGGGCCGCTCACATTCCCAAAGGAAGGGCCACTCAGCATTCCCAAAGGAAGGGCTGCTCAGCATTCCCGCTATCCCCTTCTCCCCGCCCTTCCTGCCTGGAATTCGCAGCGTTTCCTCTCCTCCAGATCACGTTCGAGATCTCCAAGCCCGAGGAATGGCAGATTCCCATCTGGATCATCCTTGGGAGCACCTTCGGAGGTCTCCTGCTCCTGGCCCTGCTGGTCCTGGCACTCTGGAAGGTGAGCAGCTTTTGGGGGATTTTTGGGGATTTTTGGAGATTCGCATGCCTGGAGGAACCCTCTGGATCTGTGTCCAGCGCCCCGAGAGCTCCTCAACACCACCAAGAATCCTCAAAACCTCCTCCAAAATCCTCTTTTCCATACAAAAATGATAGCCAGGACTAACTTCCAGCTGCTATCCCATGAAAAGCTCCTGGAATAACAGCGGGATTTTGTTTCTCCTCCCTCCCCACAGCTCGGGTTCTTCAAGAGCGGGAGCCGGCGGCGAGCGGCCGAGCAGGAGCAGAATTCCCACGGGATGGAGTGACTCTGCCGGGGCCAGGAGCCCCCTCCCAGCTCCGGAGATTCCCGGGATCCCGAGGGATTTGGGGGCTGAGCTCGGCTTTGCAGCAGGATGAGAGAACACTCCTTGTGGGACAGCACTTAAAAGCCATAAAAACCCCTCAAACCCACTGAAAATTCCCCAAAAATCTCCTCGGAGGTGCTTCCAACTGGGATTCCATAAAAAACACCTCAAACCAATGGAAAATTCCCCAAAAATCTCCTCAGAGGTGCTTCCAACTGGGATTCCATATAAAAACACCTCAAACCAACCAAAATTCCCCAAAAGAACTCCTCAGAGGTGCTTTCAACTGAGATTCCATTAAAAAAAACCTCAAACCAAACAAAAATTCTCAAAAAATCTCCCCAGAGGTGCTTTCAACTGGGATTCCATAAAAAACACCTCAAACCAACCAAAAGTCCCCAAAAATCTCCTCAGAGATGCTTTCAACTGAGATTCCATTAAAAAAAACCCTCAAACCAAACAAAAATTCCCAAAAAATCTCCCCAGAGGTGCTTTCAACTGGGATTCCATAAAAACACCTCAAACCAACCAAAAATTCCCCAAAAATCTCCTTAGATGTGCTTTCAATGGGCATTCCATATAAAAACACCTCAAACCAACCAAAAATTCCCAAAAACAATCTCCTTGGAGGTGCTTCCAACCGGGATTTGAGGTGGCAGCAGTGGGGACGAGGGGACACCGACATGAGGGGTCCCTGATGTGGGGCTGGAAAACTCCTTAAAATAATAATATTATCCCAAAAAAAGACCCCATGGATTGCTCCTTCCCGTGGCGGAGCTGTCGCAGATCCCGGGCTCTGCTGGCCGCGGCTCTCAAACTGCCTTCGTTAAGAGGAGTAATTAAGCGGAGGCGTTAATTAGTCTGAATGCACTGAATGAAATTCTTGTGATTTCAAGCACCTTAAATAAATGCCAAATCTCCGGTGTCCAGCTGTACGTAATTCTTCTAAAAACAGGAAGGAAAGGAGGGGGGGAAAATTTAAAAATCCTGCCAGAAATTAAAAAAAAAAATAAAAGAAGAAAAAGGAAAAAAAAAACCAACAAACTTAGAAATAATTTCGGAAAAAATTTTAAATGGTTTAAAAAATGAATTAAAAAGCAGTTTGATGAGTTGTGTCCCAGCAGAGCAGTTTGGGGAGCCCACGTGTATCATACCTGTACATAGCTGGTGCCATGGAAATCATGGAATTGTGAGGGCGGGAATGCGCCCTTGGCATAGCGGAATTATTTATGCTAATATTAATTTTATGGAGAAGAGGGAAGCGGATTTTTCTGGATGCAGGATGAGGTTCAGGAAATACTGTTCCTGGTATTTTTTAAGGAATAAAAACACGGTATTTTAAAAATTCCCGGTGTCTGTTCCCTTTTTTTCTGTGGGTATGAGGGGAGCTGCTCTGGGATTGGCAGGAGGATGGATCCTGGAATTTTTCCATCGTTTATTTCTGTGGGATGTGAGGCTTCCCCGGGAGGTTTGAAAGGGAGACCCAAACTTGGTATAAAATGGGGTTAAAAACTCCCAGATCAGATATTCCGTGCTCAGGTGGAGTGGGAATTCTGCAATTCCCCATTTTTGACGGACTATATATAAAAATATATATACAAATAGACTATATATATAAATATATATAAAAATATATATATTTCTAATATATTATATATATTATATATATTATGTATTTTTATATATAGACTATATATTTTAAAATATATATTGCATATATTTTTATATATATACATATATATGTTGAGTATATATATTAAAAATATTAAAAATATATATCTATGTATAAAATTAGCTATATTTGTATATATTTTGTATATACATTTATATATACAATTATATATATTTATATTTATATTTATATTTTATTCAAAATTTTATTTATTATTATTTATGTGTGTATATGTGTATATATTTTATATATATATATATTTATATTTTATATTTATATATATATATATATATATATACACATACATATACATATATATATATATGATATATATATGACACCTTCCACTATCCCAGGCTGCTCCAACCTGGCCTTGGACAATTCCAAGGATGTGGAAGTCTCAGCTCCTAAACCTGGAGATCCTAAACCTGACCCTAAACATTTTCCCTCCAAGGATGCAAACCCCGGACAAAATCCAGGAATTCCAAGGTAATTCCACATTCAATGTTTATTTCTTTGTCATACAAATAGAAACGTGTGCCCCAAATCTCGCCTGAAAGTTCTACCTGGATTGTTTTTTAAAAAAACCCCACGGAACATTCGTTCATCCTGACGGTTAAAAAGCTGCGTGGGACAGGAACAGAGGGTTCAGGAGCCTTGTCCCAACAAGTGACATTTTCCTGTCGGAGCATCTGCCACTTCTCCCAAAGTTCTCAAGCAACAACGTCCCCGTACAATCACTCGCTCATCAGCAAAGAGCTTGATGAGAGGAGAAGTTTTTATTTTTTTTTTTTTTGTAAAAATCAGTTTTAAGAAGAGATTTTTTTTTTTTCCCCACTGGAAGGAGTAAAAACCATGAAAAATCCTCGAGTCCGATTCAGGGAGGCACAGACTCCAACGCTTCTGGAAAAAGCCAAGTTCAAGGAAGACTCTCTTTGGCGGCAGACGGCTCCGTTAGGCAGATACAGCATCTGGAATCCAAGAGTGCAGCTGGACAGACTTTGAGTCAAAAAAATAAAGGTGCGTGTTGAGCGTCGAAACAACAGAAAAAAACCCAAGTTCAAAGCAGTTTGAAATGTTGGGACACACACAAACACAAATTCCCTACCCAGTTTCTAGGGATCCATGCATGATGTTTGGATAGGAGCGACGGAGCTGGGGAAAAAGAAACGATGATTCCGGTTATTTTCGGTCGGCGTGGAAGTGGGTTTTGTGCAAAGGTTATTCAATACTTACTGGAGCAGTGTTGGTGAAGAGCTTGATAATGGAAATCAGCCCTTCAGAGCTGAATTTCCACCTGCATTT
Organism: Taeniopygia guttata; assembly: GCF_003957565.2. NCBI lineage: Eukaryota > Metazoa > Chordata > Aves > Passeriformes > Estrildidae > Taeniopygia > Taeniopygia guttata. Next base: position 19,422,998 of record NC_044222.2, on the reverse strand, counting down.
CCTAACAGAGCATCCCTCACCTCTGTAGCTGTAAATTTTGATTTAAAACACAACTTTTAAAACGCTACCAACATCCTCAGCACGAGCTGAAAGGCGTAAAAGCACGGTGAGGTGTGAGAGCACCACACTGCTCTGGGGGTGGACACTCCACTTTTAACCCAACTACCACAGAATTCCCAATTTTTCTTCTCCCGCCTCACTGCGAGGAGTTTGAAATCCAATTCTGCGAATCGTGTCGGACACGAAACGTTCGACAGGAGTTGCCTGGGGGATTCTTCTTGTGTCGTTTAGAAAACCGAGAGCTAACGACAGGATTCTTTAAATCAAAAAAAAGAAAAGGACCAAAATCTCAAACATCGGATTCAGCTACAGGACAACGATGTGGCTTTTCCTGCCCCCCACCCTCCACCATCTCCACCCGAGAACCGAGGCCGCAGACGGAATCCAGAGGAACCCAAAACCAAAGGAATGGAGAAAAACAACTTCATGGACATGGGTGTATTCTGCTGTCTGGTGTTGTCCCGGGATAGCACCACCACAAAAGGTTGGACACGGCCTAGTGGAACTGGACAAACTCCTCCAGAGTTCTGGGGATCTGGTTTTGGTAGCTGATGTTGTAGATCCGCACGGCGCGGGCAGCCAGGCACTTGAGACTCAGCTTCATTTGAGTTTTAAGGAGGATTTCGGACACCCCGGTGGTGCTTTTATCCAGAGGGGTTTTCTTCTGCTTGTTGGTCATGTCCGTGTGGGCGCCGGCCTCCACCAGGCTGATGATGATGGAGTGCAACGTCAAGAAGTCGCTGATGGGCCGGTGGTACTGCACGATGATGTGCAGGGGGCTGTTGCCCTCGTTGTCCACGGCGTTGACGTCGGCGCCGCAGTCCAGCAGCAGCTTGGTGACCAGGGCGTTGGGGAAGCTGCACACGTCGTTGGTGTGGAAGTCGTCCACGGGCGTGCCGGAGTTGACGGCGTGGTGCAGCAGGCTGGAGCCGTCGCGCGTGCGCGGGTCCAGGTGGATCAGGTTGTAGATCTGCTTGTTGATGCGGGACTGGTCGTCCTCGCTGCACTGCGTCTTGGTGGAGATGCACACCAGGTAGAGGAAGGTGAAGATGTTGCACTCGTAGTTGTCCACGGCCGTGTGGATGTCGGCGTCCGGGGTGGTTTTGATGCGCGCCATGCCCTGCTCGATCTCCAGCACGCTGCAGCGCAGGACGCTCTCGATGTCCTTGGCTTTCACGGGCTCGTTCAGGTGGATCATCTGGGAGAAGACCTGGGCGAACCTCAGCAGGTCCTTGTGGGTGTTCCTGTTGCCTTTCTGCCGCAGGTGCAGGGCGTGGAGCCAGAGCTTGATGCACTGCTCGAACTCCATGTTGTCCGCGTAGACCGCGCCCCGGTAAATGATGGGGTGGGAGACGTCGATATTGTCTGAGCCCAGGATTCTCTCCCGCACTATGAGGCCTTCCATGTGAAGGGCATCTCTGTCCTGCCTAATGGACTCTAATTCCTGAGGGGTCCTGCATTCCGACCTGTTTCCGTAGGCCTCGATCTGGGGAAGCACCTCCTTCTCGATGACGTTCTCGCTGTCGCGGTACCTCTCCAGCATGGCTAAATATAAATAGTGGTAAGTCTTCAAAATGTCGTAGTTCTCCCTGTCGTTGGCAAACGAGGCCCCCAGCAGCTCCAGAGCTTCGATCCTGCTCCTCCTGTCGCAGTCGGCGTGCGCCAGCAGCAGCTCCACCACGTCGGCCTTGCAGCTCTCGGCGGCCACTTTGAGCGGCGTCATGCCGTGGCCGTTGACCATCATGGCCGCCTTCCACTTGACCAGCTCCCTGACGATCTCCAGGTGGCCGGCCTCGGCGGCGAAGTGCAGGGCGGTGGCCCCGCAGTGGGCCTTGGCGTTGGGGTCGGCGTGCTGCTCCAGGAGGTAGCGCACCACGTCCGTGTGGCCCTTGTAGGCCGCGATCATCAGGCAGGTGTTGTCGTACTTGTTGGCGATGCTGATGTTGGCGTTGTTCTCCACCAGGTACTTGACGATGTCCAGCCGGCCGTCGAAGCAGGCCGCCCGCAGCGGCGTCGAGTTGGTCACCGTGGTGTGGTTGACGTTGGCGCCGTGGCTCACCAGCAGCTTGACCACCTCAAAGTGGCCGGCCCCGGCCGCGCACCACAGCGCGGTGGCCCCGTCGATGACGAAGCTGGGGACGGGAGGACAGGGAATTAGGCTGGCGCTCTTCCAAAAGCACCCCACACCCAGCCACCAATGGGGGATTTTACAGCCAGCCCACCCCTGGATTTCAAGAAACTCATCGGGATCACCACGGCCAAGGAATGAGGCCAACGGAGCACGCGGAGCGCTGGAAGTTGGAGCTTCAAAGCAGCTCAAAGGGGTTTGGCCACCTTGAAGACCCCACTTACAAACTCCAGCCTCAGTCTGGAGAGCTCTGGCAAGAAGAGTTCTACAGTTATCCCTTCAGTGCCACAAAGTGACCAAGAAAAACCTTAAGGTGGATATTTTGACATAAAAAATAACAGATTTAGACCCTGGCAGCAAAACTGGCTTCAAGATTTCCGATCACTTCCCCTGGCCCCTCTCCCCGAGCTGCAGCTCCCCAGCGCTTCCCCGTTCGAGATCCCGTGCCCTGAACCAGCCCGGCACCCCGGTGACACAAACGGAACCTCGGGAAGAAAATAAAACCCACAAAAGCAGAAGTTCTGAGCTGGGCTGCTCCACAGATCTGTGTCACGTGGTGGCCCTGAAGAACAGGGAAATGAGGGGACAGATCCTTCTTATTAAGCTGTTTTCATTCCCTTAAACCCAGCACACGAAATCAAGGATTTATCTTTCCCATTCCCTGGTTTCTGAAGGATTTAAATGAAGAAACAGGCAGGATTCACACACCCTCAAGGCACATCCCAAACACACAGGAAGGACAAGTATTGTCAAAAAGCCACGCTCCCCAAAGGTAAAATATGGTAAGATCAGCTTAAATTTCACTTTCACAGAGAGTTTTAATTATTTGGTGGAGCCCCCGCAGCTCCACAGCAACTGTTTGTAAATCCAACACCTCCAGAGGCTCTTTAAGATCTCAGAGAGAATTCCCGCTGAGAAGTTCCTGATTTTGTAAAGAATCCCATTAAAATATTTCTGTATTGAAGCAGGAGGAGAGTCAGGACGGGGGATTTTTTTAGGAACACGAGGTGATTTGTTGGTGTTTTGAGGCTCCGAGTGGAAAGCCCAAGGGAGAGGAGCTGCTGAGCCACCTTATCTGAGGAACAACAATCCCTGGGGATCACATGGGCTCTGCTCCTCTCTCTGCATCCATTGTGCCTCCCACAGCTCCTCCTTCAATCCGTGCCAGGCACAGCCTCTGGAAAACATCCCCACCCCAGCCAGGCAAAATTCCAGCATCTGCCGTCTGCCAGGAGGTCCTTCCTCCAGGAATTCTCACCCCAGGAATTCTCAACCTGCTTCTGATTGGAAAAAAAAAAAAAAAAAAAAAAACAACAGAAAACACCGAAAAAACGAAACAAAACAAAACACAAACAAAAAAAAAATCCCAGCTTGAAGGGAAAAGGAAGGAATAAAACTCAAACCACACAGGGAAGTGGTTCTGCGTGTGAAAGCTGAGCGGTGTGAGAACCTTTCCTGATGGCACTGTTGCCTGCAGTGACAAAAATGTCCCAAAAGGCCACTCTGGCCCAGCAGAAGCTCTCTGGGCTGAGGATATTATCCTGTCCACAGCTTCACACGGGGAATTCCTAAATGGCAAAGGCATTTATGGCTCATAAAGCATCAGGTGGGATCTCCAACCACACAGGCATTTCCACCAGGAAATCACCGAATCGTGACCTCATTGTGGCCTCCAACACCCACGTGATGTTTAGGTGGGGATGTCATGAATTAATTTCTAAAAACAGCAGCAAGGAGGGCCCTGGGCACTGCCAACCTGCCAGCCTGGGAAAATCAGAGAGCAAATCCTCCTGGGAGCTCTGCTGAGGGCAGGGAAGTGGTCACGGATCACGGAACAGCCTCGGGAGGGACCCACAAGGGCCATCAAAGCTCAGAATAATCTGGGCTGGAAGGGGCCCACAAGGGCCATCAAAACTCAGAATAATCTGGGCTGGAAGGGGCCCACAAGGGCCATCAAAACTCAGAATAATCTGGGTGGGAAGGGGCCCACAAGGGCCATCAAAACTCAGAATAATCTGGGTGGGAAGGGGCCCTGGGCATGGAATAATCTGAGGTGGAAGGGACAGACAAGCAGCACCAGGTCACAGAATGATCTGGGTTGGGAAGGGCTCCCAAGGCCATCGAGTCACAGAACGGTGTGAGCTGCAGGAGGCAGTGAGGCACAGAACCAGAACTGTGGGTGGGAGGGATCCACAAGGACATCAGGGGACAGAATGCTGAGCTGGACAGGGCCTACAAGGACCACCCAGTCACAGAAGAGCCAAGCTGAAAAGAACCCACAAGGACCACCAAGTCACAGAATCCTGAGCTGGAAGGGCCCATGAGAACCACCAAGTCAGGGAATAGTCTGAGTTGGGACCACAAGAACCACCAAATCCCTAAACAGTCCGAGTTGAAAAGAACCCACAAGGACCATCAAGTCACAGAACACTGAGCTGGAAGGGCCCCACAAGGGTTCATCAAGTCAGGGAATAATGTGAGCTGGAAAGAGCCCACAAGGACCATCAAGTCACAGAATCCTGAGCTGGAAGAGACCACAAGCACCACTAAGTCACAGAACACAGAGCTGGAAGGGCTCACAAGGGCCACCAGGTCATGGAACAGCCTGAGGTAGAAGGGACCACAAGGACATCAAGTGACAGAATCCTGAGCTGGAAGGGCCTCACAAGGACCACCAAGTCACAAAACAGTCTGAGTAGGAAAGAACTCACAAGGACCACTAAATCACAGAATACTGAGCTGGAAGAGACCCACAAGGGTCACAAAGTCACAGAAAACTGAGGTGGAAGAGATCCACAAGCACCACCAAGTCACAAAACAGTCTGAGTAGGAAAGAACTCACAAGGACCACTAAGTCACAGAATCCTGAGCCGTAAGGGCCCACAAGAGCCACCAAATCACGGAATAACCTGAGCCAGGACCACAAGGACCACCACATCCCAGAAGATTCGGCACTGATACCACCCCACCACCAAGGCAGGGATCTCAGCGCTGCCCGAACCGCAGCAGCACCATCACCATCGTCTCACAGATACTCCGCGCTGGAGACGCTCCCGATCCCTGCCAGCCCCGGAACACCGGGGTTCACCAGAGCCCCGCACAACCCCGGAACACCGGGACCCACCGGAGCCCCGGAACACCGGGACCCACCGGAGCCCCGCACAGCCCCGGAACACCGGGACCCACCGGAGCCCTGCACGGCCCTGCCAGCCCCGGAACACCGGGACCCACCGGAGCCCCACACGGCCCTGCCAGCCCTGGAACACCGGGACCCACCGGAGCCCCGCACGGCCCCGGAACACCGGGACCCACCGGAGCCCCGCACAGCCCCGGAACACCGGGACCCACCGGAGCCCCGCACAGCCCCGGAACACCGGGACCCACCGGAACCCCGCACGGCCCTGGAACACCGGGACCCACCGGAGCCCCGCACAGCCCTGCCAGCCCCGGATCACCGGGACCCACCGGAGCCCCGCAGGGCCCTTCCAGCCCCGCTACCCGCTCAGCCTCACGTACCCATCGAAGCGGACGGTGCCGGTCTGCTGCGTGTGGACCCGGTAGTGCTCCAGCAGCAGCCGCACCACCTTGGCGTGCCCGTTGCGGGCGGCGATGATGAGCGGCGTGGAGCGCTGCCCGCCGTGCTGGCTGACGTAGCCCAGCAGGTACTTGATGTCGCTCTCGGAGCGGTTCAGCAGCAACGCGGCCAAGGTCAGCACTCGCCCCTCGCTGGCCGCCTTGTACACGTACCCCGCCAGCCCCTCCATGGCCGCCTCCGCCGCCGCGCGGCCCCGCCGCCCGCCCCGGCCCCGCTCGGGCCGGCCCGCCTCCGCCCCGGCCCGCTCCGTCCTGCCGCCCAGCCCCGCGGGGCGCACATGCGGCCACCGCCGGGGCACGCCGCCCCCGGTGCCAACCCAGTACCGGCACCCGGTACACAGCCCCGGCTCCGCTACCGGCACCCGGTGCACAGCCCCGGCTCCGGTACCGGCACCCGGTACCCGGTTACCAGCCCCGGATCAGGTACCCGGCTTCGGTACCGGCAACGGCACCTGGCCCTGACTCCGGCCCCGGTACCGGCACCTGGCCCTGACTCCGGCCCTGGCACCCGGGACCCAGTCCCGAATAAGGCCCCCGGTACCCGGCCCCGGCTTCTGTCCCGGCAGCGGCACCCGGCCCCGGTATCCGGTACCCAGCCCCGGTTCAGGTACCCGGCTCCGGTACCGGCCACGGCACCCGGCCCTGACTCCGGCCCCGGCCCCCAGGACCCAGTCCCGGCTACGGCCCCCGGTACCCGGCCCCGGCCCCGGCCCTGGCTCCTGTCCCAGCACCGGCAGCGGCACCCGGCCCCGGTATCCGGTACCCAGTCCCGGCTAAGGCCCCCGGTACCCGGCCCAGGCCCCGGCTTCTGTCCCGGCAGCGGCACCCGGCCCCGGTATCCGACCCCGGCTCCGGCCCTGACACCCGGTACCCAGTCCCGGTCCCAGCCCCGGCCAGGCCCGGCCCGGCGGAGCGCAGCCGCCGCCCGGCAGGCAAGGCGCGGCCCCCCCGCCGCAGCGCGGGCCCCGCCGGCCCCGCCGCGCTCCGCCCCGGAACCGCTCGGCAGCGCCCGGCGGAGCGCGGCCCGGCCGGCAGCGGGGACGGAGCCGGGGTGTTCCGGGAGCGGGGACAAACCGGGGCCGTTCCGGGAACGGGGACAAACCGGGGCTGTTCCGGGAGCGGGGTCAGACACGGCCGGGCCGTTCCGGGAAACCCAGACCGCGCCTGGAACGGAGCAGCGGGACAGGCCTGGGACAGGGCCGGCAGAGTTACCGGGATAAACTGGGGGTTGTTGGGTCCCTTGGTGGGGATACATCGGGTGCTTGGCTGTGGCTCCACAGCAGATGGATTCCCGCTCACGAGTTTTCACATTTTTAAGAGTTAAAGGAATAAACAGGGGTTTATTAAACTCTTCATGGAGACACCTTGGGCACTACAAGAGCCTGGACTCCCACTCACGAGTTTTCACCCTTTTAAGAGTTAAAGGAATAAACAGGGGTTTATTGAGTCCCTTAATGGTGGCACCTTGGGCACTACAAGAGTTTGAGTGGCTACACCCAAGTTGGATTCCAGGTTATGAGTTTTCACACTTTTAAAGGAATAAACAGGGGTTTATTGAACCCTTCATGGGGACGCCTTGGGCACTACAAGAGCCTGGACTCCCACTCACGAGTTTTCACACTTTCAAGAGTTAAAGGAATAAAGCAGGGGTTTATGGAATCCCTTAATGGTGACACCTTGGGCACTACAAGAGTTTGAGTGGCTACACCCAAGCTGGATTCCAGGTCATGAGTTTTCACACTTTTAAAGGAATAAACAGGGGTTTATTGAACCCTTCATGGGTACACCTTGGGCAGTACAAGAGCCTGGCTGTGGCTACACCCAAGTTGGATTCCAGGTCATGAGTTTTCACACTTTTATAAGTTTTGGTCCATTTCCATATTAGGGTTCATTGTCCAATTGCAGCTCCCATCCTGCCAGGTTGCTCTCCTCAATTTGTTGTTGTTCGCACTTTTTGGGGCTGAAGCTGCAGCGGTGTCCTTGGTTCTGGGCTGGAAAAGGATTGTTCTGTGTGACTGAGCTGTGAGAGGAGCTGCGTTGGTTGGACTGGACTGGGTTGGGTTGGGCTGGAATTTTTTCAGCTGGATTGGGCTGGGCTGGGCCAGGTTCAGCTGGACTGGGTTGGGCTGAGCTGGGTTGGGTTGGGTTGGGTTGGTTGGGTTGGTTGGACTGGGTTGGATTGGGTTGGGTTGGTTGGGTTGGGTTGGGCTGGAAATTTTTTCAGTTGGATTGGGCTGGGCTGGGCCAGGTTCAGCTGGACTGAGTTGGGCTGAGCTGGGTTGGTTGGGTTGGGTTGGTTGGACTGGGTTGGGTTGGGTTGGTTGGGTTGGGCTGGGTTGGTTTGACTGGACTGGGTTGGGTTGGTTGGGTTGGTTGGACTGGACTGGGTTGGTTGGATTGGGTTGGTTGGACTGGGTTGGGTTGGTTGGACTGGGTTGGGTTGGGTTGGTTGGGTTGGGTTGGTTGGACTGGACTGGATTGGGTTGGTTGGGTTGGGTTGGTTGGACTGGAGACTGGGTTGGGTTGGGCTGGAATTTTTTCAGCTGGATTGGGCTGGGCTGGGCCAGGTTCAGCTGGACTGAGTTGGGCTGAGCTGGCTGGGCTGGGTTTAGTTGTGCTGCGTTGGGTGGGTTAGACTGGCCTGACCTCAGCTGGGTTCAGCTGAGCTGCTTTGGGCTCAGTTTGGGTTTTTAAGCCAGAACCAGCAGCTGCCATCACCTCAGCGCACGCGGGACCCTCAGCCCCAGCTTTGGGGACACCATCCCCGCCTTGTCACGCACCGGTCCCCTCCAGTCCCTGCTGGGCCGCCTCCCTGGCTGCTGGTGACACCAGCCACCCCTCGCCACCCGAGCCAGCGGCAGTAAGGGGACACCGGCCCGGCACCATTGTCCCGTGGCGGATCCGGTCTCAGCCCCGTTAATTTTTAACTCGGAGTCCTGACACCAGAGCCGCAGCTCTCTGTGGGATGTGAATTATTCACGGAGCAGCAGCCGGAGCCCGGAGAGCCCAGGGGACACCAGGGGACACCAGGGGACACCAGGGGACACGAGCCAGGCTGTGGCCAGCCCTGTTTAGAGCCACATAACCGTGTCAGGCACCGGGTGACAAGCAGGGTCCTGGTAGGATTAAGTGGCTCTGTTATCTCCGTGATCTCCTCCACTTTTCAGGGATATTTTCCCAGGTGCCACCCTGGGGGAGCAGGGATGGCGTGGGGAGGGTCCCCTGCTCCTCGAGAGGGACCAAAACCTCCCTTCTGCTGCTTCTGGGAGCCCCCTCAGCTTTGGTAGGAGCAGAACTCCAGGGCAGAATTCCTCAGTGGAATACACAGCAGCTCCCAGGGATTGTCCTGTTCCCATCCCGTGTCACACCCAAGGGAACGGGGACAGGGTGTGACACACAGAGCTCCCACCCCAGGGGTGATGGAGCCTCCGTGCCCACACCAAGCCCTCCAGGAGGGGTTTGGAGCCTCAGAATTCCTTCCCTGTGAGCGTGTCGAGGCCCTGGCTGTGGCTGCCACATCCCTGGAAGTGTCCAAGGCCAGGTTGGACAGGGCTGGGAGCAACCTGGGATAATCCTGGGGATTATCATCCCAGGATGCACCTCCGGATTTAGAGCCAAAACTCCAAATCCCAGCGAGAACAAATTCAATCCTGAGAGCTGGGAATCCCTCCTGTGTGAGCGATCCCATCCCGATGGTTTTATCCAGCCAAAACCCAGAGCAGGGAACAGAGCGGGGCATCCAGCGTGACCCAGGGGATTGGAAATTCGGAAATTCGGGATCAGCGGCGTTTGCTCGCACCCAGAGCACCGCAGCTCCTCATTCCCAATAAAGCCGGGGATGGATTTGCACGGAATGCCCTGAGCGCTCCCTGCCAGCCGCTCTGATCCCCCTCCGAGCATCCCAGCGCCGCCGGGAGCTCTCAGGGCCGGGACAGAGAGGCGGGACAGCGGGATCGGGACAGCGGGACCGGGACAGCGGGGAAGGAGCCAGGCAGGGGGAGCGGGACAGGGGGAGCGGGGCAGGAGGAGCGGGACAAGGGGAGCAGGAAAAGACGGGGCAGGAGGAGCAGGGAAGGAGCAGGGCAGAAGAAGCGGGGCCGGTGGACCGGGAGAGGAGCGGGGCAGGAGGAGCGGGGCCGGGGAAGCGCAAGAGGAGCGGGACCGGAGGAGCTGGGCCGGGCTCTCCCGGGACCGGAGGAGCTGGGCCGGGCTCCCGGGACCGGAGGAGCTGAGCCGGGCTCCCGGGACTGGACTCCCGGGACCGGAGGAGCGGGGCCGGAGGAGCGGGGCCGGGCTCTCCCAGGGCCGGAGGAGCGGGGCCGGGCTCTCCCGGGACTCCCGGGGCTGGGCTCTCTCTCCCGGGGCCGGGCTCTCCCGGGGCCGCTCTCCCGGGGCTGGGCTCTCCCGGGACTCCCGGGCTCTCTCTCCCGGGGCCGGGCTCTCCCGGGGCCGGGCTCTCTCTCCCGGGGCCGGGCTCTCTCTCCCCGGGCCTGGCTCTCCCGGGGCCGGGCTCTGTCTCCCGGGGCCGGGCTCTTCCGGGACTCCCGGGGCCGGAGCACCGGGGCCGGGCTCTCTCTCCCGGGGCCGGGCTCTGTCTCCCGGGCCCGGCGCTGCCCCCGCCCCGCCGGGCGGGCCCGGGGCCGCCCCCGCGCAGCCGCCGCTGCTCCGCGGGCCGGGCCGGGAGCGGCTCCGGGATCGGCACCGGCGCAGGAGCGGCAGCGGCCCCGGCAGCGGCCCCGGCAGCGGCCCCGGGAGCGGCCCCGGAGCGGCCCCGGAGCCCCGGGCCGGGCGATGCAGGGCTCGGCGCGGCGCCGGCCGTTCCCGGCCGCGGCCCCGGGCTCGGCCCCGTCCGCCGGGCCGCTCTACCCGGGCAGGTGAGCGCGGCCGGGATCGGGGGGTCGGGAACGGGGAAATCCACCCCGGGCTCTTTGGGGATCCTCTCCCCATCCAACCCCCCGGCACAGCCCGGCCTGCGCCCCCCGGGACAGCCCGGCCCCTTCCCGGTACCACCCCCGGATGCTGCGGGGTGCGGGACGGCCCCGGGGTGGGGATCCGGGACATCCCCGGGGTGGGGATCCGGGACATCCCCAGGGTCGGGATCCGGGATATCCCCGGGGTCGGGATCCGGGACATCCCCAGGGTCGGGATCAGGGATATCCCCAGGGTCGGGATCCGGGACATCCCCAGGGTCGGGATCCGGGACATCCCCAGGGTCGGGATCCGGGACATCCCCGGGGTCCAGATCCGGGACATCCCCAGGGTCAGGATCAGGAACATCCCCAGGGTCGGGATCCGGGATATCCCCGGAGTCGGGATCAGGGACATCCCCAGGGTCGGGATCAGGGATATCCCCAGGGTCGGGATCCGGGATATCCCCAGGGTCGGGATCCAGGACAGCCCCGGGGTCGGGATCCGGGATATCCCCAGGGTCCGGATCAGGGACGTGTCCAGGTCAGGGTCCAGAACATCCCCAGGGTCGGGTCCAAAACATTCCAAGGGTTGGGTCCTGGACATCCCCAGGGTTGGGGTCCAAAACATCCCCATGGTCGGGGTGCCGGACATCCCCAGGGTTGGGTTCTGGGGCATCCCCAGGGTCAGGTCCAGAACATCCCCAGGGTCAGGGTCTGGAGCATCCCGAGGGTCGGGGTCCCCCAAAGTTCCCGCACTGGGCTGTGTCCGGGGCATCCCGGCGTACCTGAGTTATCCCAGCCGATCCAGGGTTTGGCAGACTCTTCCAGGGAGCTGCAGCATTCCCAGCTCATCCAGGGTACCCCATCCTCAGCATCCAGCTCTCGGGGTTCGTTGAACCATCCCAGAGTGGTTTGGGGTGGAAAAAGGACCTTAAAGATCCTGTGGGTCCATGGGCAGGGTCCTTCCGTGGACTTTGGGCAGCCCACGCTCCAGGCTGCTCCAGCTGATCCCGTTCCGGTTTTGGCACCAGGGGAGGCACTGATCCGCTTCTCCTGCAGGGAGGTGAAGCTCCAGAGGTGCTGGAGGGGCATTCCATGGAAAGGCTCCGTGGGGTTGGATCCTGGGCGGAGGCAGAGGGTGTTGGGAGCAGGAGCTGCAGGTGACGCTGCTGCATCCCGAGCATCCTGCTGCTGGAATTCCACCAGGCACCGCCGCGTTTGGAGCCCTCAGCTCAACTCCTGCGAGTTGGGATTTTGCTTCATCATGCAAAAGTTAAAAATAGTTGCACTGAATTCAGCACTTTTCACCTTGCTGAAGAGACCAGGAGGAGCCTCCCCGCAGGGACGGGCCAGGGACGGCGACAGCTTCTTGCTCTCCTGTCCTGCCTGCTCCAAAGCTTTGGCTTCCCACACATCCCAGAGCCGGGAAAGTGCAGCTTTGGCGTGGGGTGACGCCTCTGCCTCCTCCCAGAGCTGCTCCAGGGCTCTGTGTCCCTTTGTCCCCTCCAGGCATGGGGTGGGGAAGGCCGAGGACACCTTCAAGACGTCCCCGTTCCACCTGGACCTGTGGTTCTACTTCACCCTGCAGAACTGGGTGCTGGATTTCGGGCGCCCCATCGCCATGGTGAGTGAGGGGACAGGGCCAGGGGGTGCCCAGGGCTGTCCCCTGCACCAGGGGGGTGTCCTGGAGGAGCTGGCACTGGGGCCAAGCCTGCTCCAGTCTCTGGGAAAGCTGTTCCCGGTTCTCTCTCCAACACCTTTGTTTTCACACCTGGGAGGCTCCTCCTGCTCTTCCCCATTCCTTGCCTGTGTCCCAGAGCTTGGGGCTGCTGCTTCCAGGAGGGGCCATTCCATTCCAATGGAATTTTTTCCAGCTGGAAGCTGGCAGAGGGTTCAGGGAGATCCAGGAATCCCAAATGCCTTCCTTGACCCCACAGCTTGGGTTGGGAGTGAAAACTTCCAGAGGGTGATTTTCGGGAAGTTTGCTCCAAGATGAGCTGCCCAGCCTGGTCCCTTACCAACCCCCTGAAGCCCACTGAGCATTCCAGAGAAATCCCAACATTTTCCTCTCTCCTCAGATCATCCTCCCCCTGGAATGGTTTCCTCTGAACAAACCCAGCGCTGGGGATTATTTCCACATGGCTTACAACGTTATCACCCCCTTCCTGCTGCTGAAGGTAAACCTGGGAATATCCAGGGGCTTCCCATGCCTGATTCTGTGAAGTTTCAGAGGTTTTGAGGGTGTTGGTTATTCCCAAATCAGTAAGGAGGATTTCTGATGGCACCTCTTAAAGAACACCTCAATTTCCTGCGTGTCCAGAGCAAATCCCCCTGGAATTCTGGCTCCAGGAGGGGTCAGAGCTGAAGGTAAAGCTGGGAATGTTCAGGGCTTTTCCATTCCAGGTTTTGCAAAGGCTCAGAGGTTTTCAGGATGTTGGTTATTCCCAAATTCCTTCCAGCCAGGAAGAGTTTCCCACTCCAGGAAGGATTTGTGATGTCACCTTTTAAAGAGCACCTCAATTTCCTGCATATCCAAAGGAAATCACTTCCCCCTGGAAGTCTGGCTCCGGGAGGAGTCAGAGCCCTTTTCCCAAATAATATTTTTATAGGATAACACCCACCCTGGGCTTAAAAGGCAGCTGGAATTAGAGTGGATTTTCTAAATTGTTCAGAGCTTCGTTACACTTGCCCTTTGACATTGGAATTGTGGCTGGAGCTGGGATTCATCTGGCTCCAGCTGCCAACCTCTGCATCCCATAAACCATTCATGAGGTGTCGGACCATTAGGAATCTTTTCCCATTAAACACTTCAGGAGAAAGCAATTATAAAATCTATTTCAACCTTCATTAGCTGGGAGTTCAGTTATGGCCTGAGGTGGAAACGATTCCCTCTGGATATTCCAGGAGGATTTCAAGGCTGGGGGCAAAAAGGGAATTCCAGGATGTGGGAGCTGACCTTTCCCAGGTGATTTCTGCAGGGCTGAGCCACAGGAAAATCCAGGATGCTTTTCCCTGGCCCAGGGACGTGTCCCAGCCCTGTCCCCTCCGGGACCTTGTGCTCTCCTTGTCCTCCTGTGACATCCGTGGGCAGCTCCAGGGGAAGGGCAAGTTAAGCCTCCAAATTAAACCCAAATAAGGTCAAAATGAAACACAAATAAGGAGCTTTTCCCTGCTCGGGGAGGGCTGCAAAGCTGATTTAGGGAGAGGGGGGGCCCTGGCAGATCCCAGAGCTGAGCCAGACAAAGCTGGAACACTCCTGGAGCTGGGATCTGCCCTGGGAGCTCTCCCTGCTTTGCAGGCTGAGGGTGGAGCTGCATCCCAAAATTCCTGCTGCTGTCCCAAGGCTTGTCCCAGGCCCTGAGCCAGCCTCGGGTGCTCGGGATGGGGCAGGGAGCCCAAAAATCGCCCCCAGGGGTTTTGTGGCACTCGGCTCCTCCTGGCTGCGGGGTCAGACTGTGGGGAACTGAGTCCTGGTCCATGGGGAAAATAGGGAACAGCACCCCAAAATGTTCACAGGGAGGATCCTGAAGCTCTCTGTGGAGCTGAGTCCCATTCCATGGGGGAAATAGGGAACAGCACCCCAAAATGTTCATGTGGAGGGTCCTGAAGCTCTCTGTGGAGCTGAGTCCTGTTCCATGGGGAAAATAGGGAACAGCACCCCAAAATGTTCACAGGGAGGATCCTGAATCTCTCTGTGGAGCTGAGTCCTGTTCCATGGGGAAAAAAAGGAACAGGATCCCAAAATGTTCCCCTGGGGGATCCTAAGTGTCCTGGAGCGCTCTGTGGAGCTGAGTCCCATTGCAGTGAGGAAAAAAGGGAACAGGACTCCAAAATGTTCATGTGGATGATCCTGAAGCTCTCGTCAGAGCTGAGTTCCATTCCATGGGAAAAAAATAGGAACAGGATCCCAAAATGTTCCCCTGGGGGATCCTGAAGTGTCCTGGAGCTCTCTGTGGAGCTGAGTCCCATTGTAGTGAGGAAAAAAGGGAATAGGACCCCAAAATGTTCCCCTGGGGGACCCTGAAGTGTCCTGGAGCTCTCTGTGGAGCTGAGTCCTGTTCCATGGGGAAAAAAGGAAACAGAACCCCAAAATGTTCCCCTGGGGGTCCCTGAAGCTCTCTGTGGAGCTGAGTCCCATTCCATGGGGGAAAAAAGGAACAGAACCCCAAAATGTTCATATGGAGGATCCTGAAGCTCTCTGTGGAGCTGAGTCCCATTCCATGGGGAAAAAGGGAACAGCACCCCAAAAATGTTCCCCTGGGGGACCCTGAAGTGTCCTGGAGCTCTCTGTGGAGCTGAGTCCCATTGCAGTGAGGAAAAAAGGGAACAGGACCCCAAAATGTTCACGTGGAGGATCCTGAAGCTCTCTGTGGAGCTGAGTCCCATTCCATGGGAAACAGAACCCCAAAATGGGTCCATTCCAACTCAGGATATTTTGGGATTTTTGTTGATGAAGTTCTGAGCGCTCTGGGGGAAAAAAAAAAATAAAAATCCCAAAACCCAGCGAGGGCAGGAGCTGCCACATCCCTGCTGCTCTTCCTCCTCCTCCTCCTCTCCCTGTGCCTGCAGCTCATCGAGAGGTCCCCCAAGACCCTGCCCAGGTCCATGGTCTACGTCAGCATCATCACCTTCGTGATGGGCGCCAGCATCCACCTGGTGGGAGACTCGGTGAACCACCGGCTGATCTTCAGCGGGTACCAGCACCACCTGTCCGTCAGGGAGAACCCCATCATCAGGAACCTCAAACCAGAGACCCTGGTGAGGGCTGGGAACATCTGAATTTATAAATGGTACAGGAACCTCAAACCCGAGACCTGGTGAGGGTTTGTAAAATCTGAGTTTGTAAATGGTAAAGGAACCTCAAACCCAAGATCCTGGTGAGGCCTTGTAAAACCTTAATATATAAATGGTAAAGGAACCTCAAACCTGAGACACTGGTGAGGGTTTGTAAAATCTCAATTTATAAATGGCAAAGGAACCTCAAACCCGAGACCTGGTGAGGGCTGGGAACATCTGAATTTATAAATGGTAAAGGAACCTCAAACCTGAGATCCTGGTGAGGGTTTGTAAAATCTGAATTTATAAATTATAAATGAACCTCAAACCCAAGACCCTGGTGAGGGTTTGTAAAATCTGAGTTTATAAATGGTAAAGGAACCTCAAACCCGAGACCTGGTGAGGGCTGGGCTGGCTTTGTAAAATCTGAATTTATAAATGGTACAGGAACCTCAAACCCGAGACCCTGCTGAGGGTTTGTAAAATCTCAATTTATAAGTGATAAAGGAACCTCAAACCCGAGACCTGGTGAGGGTTTGTAAAATCTGAATTTGTAAATGGTAAAGGAACCTCAAACCTGAGACCTGGTGAGGGTTTATAAAATCTGAGTTTATAAAGGAACCTCAAACCCGAGACCCTGGTGAGGGTTTGTAAAATCTGAATTTATAAATGGTGAAGGAACCTCAAACCTGAGACCCTGGTGAGGGCTGAGCTGGATTCTAAAATCTGAATTTATACATGGTAAAGGAACCTCAAATCCAAGATCCTGATGAGGGTTTATAAAATCTGAATTTGTAATTGGTGAAGGAACCTCAAACCCATGGCCCTGGTGAGGGCTCAGCAGGTTTTGTAAAATCTGAATTTATAAATGATAAAGGAACCTCAAACCTGAGACCCTGCTGAGGGGCTAAGCTGGTTTCAAGCATTTCTAAATCTGAATTTATAAATGAGCTGGGTGAGGGGCTGAGCTGGGGTGAAGCATTTCTGAAATCTGAATTTATAAATGGCCTTGATAAGGGGCTGAGCTGGGGTGAGCATGTCTAAAATCTGAATTTATAAATGGCCTTGGTAAGGGGCTGAGCATTTCTGAAATCTGAATTTATAAATTATAGCTGGGTAAAGGGCTGAGCTGGGCTGAGCATTTCTGAAATCTGAATTTATAAATTACCTTAGTAAAGGGCTGAGCTGGGCTGAGCATTTCTAAAATCTGAATTTATAAATGGCCTTGATAAGGGGCTGAGCTGGGTTCAAACATTTCTGAAATCTGAATTTCTGAATGACCTGGGAAGGGGCTGAGCATTTCTGAAATCTGAATTTATAAATTATACCTGGGTAAAGGGCTGAGCTGGGCTGAGCCTTTCTGAAATCTGAATTTATAAATTATACCTGGGTAAAGGGCTGAGCTGGGCTGAGCCTTTCTGAACTCTGAATTTCCCAATGGTGACTGTGTCTCCTCCCCGCTCCCGTCCCAGATCGATTCCTTCGAGCTGCTCTACTACTACGACGAATATTTGGGGCACTCCATGTGGTGAGTGATCCCAGCAGAGGTTTTGGGATGGCTCAGGGGGAAGGGGGAGCTCAGAGGGGATAAAAACCCCGAGCTGGAGCTGCAGGGATGGATTTGGATTAGGATCCGGATTAGGGTGGATCCTGGAAAATCCCCTCTGCTCAGGGATATTTTGGGATTGGAATGGAGGAACGGCTTTGTCCTTCCAGGACTGGGCAGGAGGTTCCTCCTGGGTCCTCCTCCAGCACCCCCAGGTGTGCCCCAGACACCCCAAATACCCCAAACACCCCAAACAAATACCCCAAATATCCCAAACAAACACCCAAATATCCCAAACAAACACCCAAATACCCCAAACACCCCAAACAAAAACCCCAAACAAACATCCCAAACAAACAGCCCAAATATTCCAAATATCCCCAAACACCCCAAATATCCCAACTAAAAACCCACTTCCAGTTCCATGCCCCATTGTGCCAAGAGGTCTCTTCCCGAAATTGGGATGGGCTTTTCCACAGCAGGGATCCCTGATTAGGGAATCCCACAGCGGGAATTCCACAGCGGGAATTCCACAGCAGGGAATTCCAGAGCAGGAATTCCACAGCAGGAATTCCAGAGCAGGGATCCCACAGCAAGAATCCCACAGCAGGGATCCCACAGCAGGAATCCCACAGTGGGAATTCCACAGCAGGGAATTCCAGAGCAGGAATTCCACAGCAGGAATTCCACAGCAGGGATCCCTGATTAGGGAATCCCACAGCAGAAATTCCAGAGCAGGGATCCCACAGCGGGAATTTCAGAACAGGAATTCCAGAGCAGGAATTCCACAGCAGGGATCCCACAGCAGGAATCTCTGATTAGGGAATCCCACAGCGGGAATTCCAGAGGAGGGATCCCACAGCAGCAGCAGGAATCCCTGATTAGGGAATCCCACAGCAGCAAGAATCCCACAGCAACAGGAATCCCACAGCAGGGATCCCACAGCAGGAATTCCAGAGCAGGAATCCCACAGCAGGAATTCCACAGCAGGGAATTCCAGAGCAGGAATTCCACATCGGGAATTCCAGACCAGGAATCCCACAGCAGGAATCCCCCTGATTAGGGAATCCCACAGTGGGAATCCCAGAGCTGCTCCATCCCCACCCCCATCCTGGGATCAGCTCTGGCTGTGGGGTGGCTTTGGGGCAGTTCAGTCCCTCCCGGGCTGATCCCAGCACTGGGAATTGCTGTTTTTTCCCAGGTACATCCCGTTTTTCCTGATCCTCTTCATTTACTTCACCGGCTGCTTCACGCCGGCGGCACGGCGGGGCCGGATGCCCCTGGCAGCCCTGCTCCTGGTGGGGCCCAGCAGCCTCTACTACTGGTGAGTGCCGGGGCAGGGAATCCCGGGAATGCCCCGGGAATACTCCGGGAATGCCCCGGGAATACTCCAGGAATTCCCCAGGGAGAGCTGCTCCATTCCCCAGGGCAGCTTTTGCTCTGTGGGGCTGGGAATGCTCCCCCTGGGATCCCAGGGTCAAAACTGATCCCAAAAAAGCTGGGAATGCTCCCCCTGGGATCCCAGGATCAAAACTGATCCCAAAAAAAGCTGGGAATGCTCTCCCTGGGATCCCAGAACAGATGGGAACGCTCTCCCAGCATTCCAGGATAACCATGATCCCAAAAAAACTGGGAATGCTGTCCCTGCGATCCCAGAACACATGGGGGCACTCTCCCTGGGATCCTGGAAAATCTGGGAATGCTGTCCCTGTGATCCTAGAAGAACTGGGAATGCTCTCCCTGGAATCCCAGAACAGCTGGGAATGCTCTCCCTGTGATCCCAGGATCACCGCAGATCCCAGAAAAACCCAGGAACGTTCTCCCTGTGATCCCAGAACAGATAGGAACGCTCTCCCAGAACTCCAGGATTATCATGGATCCCAGAAAAATCTGGGAACGCTGTCCCTGTGATCCCAGAACAGCTGGGAATGCTCTCTCTGGGATCCCATAAAATCTGGGAACGCTGTCCCTGCGATCCCAGAAAATCAGGGAATGCCGTCCCTGCGATCCCAGGATCACCACAGATCCCAGAAAATCTGGGAACGCCATCCCTGCGATCGCAGGATCACCGCAGATCCCACAGAAAACCCGGGAATGCTGTCCGGGAGTTCTCCCCGCAGGTACCTGGTGACCGAGGGCCAGATCTTCATCCTCTACATCTTCACCTTCTTCGCCATGCTGGCGCTGGTGCTGCAGCAGCGGCGCCGGGGGCTGGTGCCCGACAGCAACGGGCGCTTCCTGCTGCTCTCCTTCCTCCTCACCCTCCTCCTCATCGCCGCCTGGGTGGGCTGGCTCTGGAACGACGGGACCCTGCGCCGCCGCTACCCGGGCGTCATCTACATCCCCGAGCCCTGGGCCTTCTACACGCTGCACGTCGGCACCCCACACCCCGCCCCGGGGGGCTCCTGAGGGAGATTTGGGGTTTTTAATGGAGATCCTCCAGTTGGGAATAAATTCCTGGAGTGGCGGTGGTGGTGGTGGTTGTGGTTTGGTCAGGGAGGGGTTAATGGGAGTTGAGTCGTTGGCGCTCGGTGCTGAGTGAAGGGATGGGGAGGGAGAGGGGGATTGTTCAGGAATGGCCCCAAAATCCAGTGGGAATGGGGGAATTAATGGGGTGTGTGCACCAACAGTTTCAGATCTCACTCGGGGTGAGAATTCCTGAGAATTCCCAAAAAAATGGCACCAAAATCCATCAGGAAAGTGGGATCTGTGCACCAGCGCTTGGAAATGGCAGATTTCCAAAAATGGCCCCAAAATCCACTGGGGATGGGGGGACCTCCAGGGGTCTGTGCACCAACAGCTTCGGATCTCACTCGGGGTGAGAATTCCTCAGAATTCCCAAAAAAACGGCACCAAAATCCATCAGGAAAGCAGGATCTGTGCACCAGCTCTCGGAAATGGCAGATTTCCAAAAAACGGCCCCAAAATCCAGTGGGAATGGGGGAATTAATGGGGTCTGTGCACCAACAGCTTCAGATCTCACTCATAGGGTGAGAATTCCTGAGAATTCCCCAAAAAACAACACCAAAATCCATCAGGAAAGGAGGGAGCTCCAGGGATCTGTGCACCAGCTCTCGGAAATGGCAAATTTCCAAAAAACAGCCCCAAAATCCAGCGGGAATGGGGGGATTCATGGGGTCTCTGCACCAACAGCTTCAGATCTCACTCGGGGTGAGAATTCCTGAGAATTCCCCAAAAACGGCACCAAAATCCATCAGGAAAGCGGGGAGCTCCAGGGATCTGTGCACCAGGTCTCGGAAATGGCAAATTTCCAAAAAACGGCCCCAAAATCCAGCGGGAATGGGGGGATTCATGGGGTCTCTGCACCAACAGCTTCAGATCTCACTCAGGCGGTGAGAATTCCTCAGAATTCCAAAAAACCACCCCAAAATCCATCGGGAAAGGAGGGAGCTCCAGGGATCTGTGCACCAGCTCTTGGAAATGGCAAATTTCCAAAAAACAGCCCCAAAATTCATCGGGAAGGGGGGAATTCCAGGGGTCTCTGCACCAACAGCTTCAGATCTCACTCGGGGTGAGAATTCCTGAGAATTCCCCAAAAAAACACCCCAAAATCCATCGGGGATGGGGGGAATTCCTGGGGTCTCTGCAGAAGCACCTTCAGCTCTCACTTGGGGTGAGAATTCCTGAGAATTCCCAAAAAATGGCCCCAAAACCCATCGGGCATGGGGGGAGCTCCAGGGGTCTGTGCACCAACAGCTTCAGATCTCTCTCATAGGGTGAGAATTCCTCAGAATTCCCAAAAAAACACCCCAAAATCCATCGGGAAAGGAGGGAGCTCCAGGGATCTGTGCACCAGCTCTTGGAAATGGCAAATTTCCAAAAAACGGCCCCAAAATCCATCGGGAAGGGGGGAATTCCTGGGGTCTGTGCATCAGCATCTTGAGCTCACACTCAGACACGAGAATTCTTCAGAATTCCCAAAAAATGGCCCCAAAATCCATTTGGGGATGGGGGGAATTCCTGAGGTCTCTGCACCAGAACCTCTTTGGATTTGGGGTTTTTTTGGGATTTTTGCAATTTTTGTATTTTTGACTAAAAAAATTACAAAAATTCCAAAAGCAAAAAAAAAACACCTATTTATTTTTAATTTTGCAATTTTTGGACTTTTTGACTTTTTTCATTTTTGAAGTTTTAGAGTTTTGACTTTTGCCATTTTGGAATTTTTGGACTTTTGGCCTTTTTTCATATTGGAATTTTTGGACTTTTGGCCTTTTTTCATATTGGAATTTTTTGACTTTTGATTTTTTTCATTTGGAATTTTTGGACTTTTGACTTTTTTCATTTGGAATTTTTGGACTTTTGACTTTTGTCATTTTTTCATTTTTTACTTTTTTCATTTCTGAATTTTTAGACTTTTGACTTTTTTTCATTTTTGAATTTTTAACTTTTTTCATTTTTTCATTTTTGACTTTTTTCATTTTTGAATTATTGACTTTTTTCATATTGGAATTTTTGGACTTTTGACTTTTTTTCATTTTTGAATTTTTGGACTTTTGACTTTTTTCATTTTTGAATTTTTAGACTTTTGACTTTTTTCATTTTGGAATTTTTTGACTTTTGGCTTTTTTTCGTTTTTGAATTTTTAGACTTTTGACTTTTTTTCATTTTTTCATTTTTGACTTTTTTCATTTTTTCATTTTTGACATTTTCATTTTTTCATTTTTGACATTTTCATTTTTGAATTTTTAGACTTTTGACTTTTTTCATTTTGGAATTTTTAGACTTTTGACTTTTTTTCATTTTTGAATTTTTGATTTTTTTTATTTTTTCATTTTTGACATTTTCATTTTTGAATTTTTAGACTTTTGACTTTTTTCATTTTTGAATTTTTGGATTATTGACTTTTTTAATTTTTTAATTTTTGACTTTTTGCATTTTTGATTTTTTAGACTTTTGACTTTTTTTCATTTTTTAATTTTTGCCTTTTTTCATTTTGAATTGCAAATGCTTTTCCCGGCAGACAGGCGGGATCGGGGCTGAGCTCCGTGGCTATGGCAGCGCGGTCACCGAAACTCCGCCCGCCGCGGACTCTGCCCCAAATAAAAACCACCAACCCGCTCCTGCCGCGCCCCAAAATCCCCGGGACTGGCCCCAAAACCCCGCGGATTGTCCCCAAAACCTCACGGATTGTCCCCAAAACCATGGTGAGTGCCGCGCTGCGGGCTCTGCGCCCCGAAATCGGATTTTAAACCTGCTCCGGATTATTTATATATATATATATATTTTTTTTTTTTTTTCCCTCTTCCTGCTCCAGGCAAAGTTTCTGTCCCAGGATCAAATTAATGGTAGGTACGGGTTTGTTCCGCTTCGGGCGTTCATCAGCGAGATTATATTTATATTTATATTATTTATATTTATATTTATATTTATATTTATATTTATATTTATATTTATATTTATATTTATATTTATATTTATATTTTTGTTTATATTTATATTTATCTATTTAAATTATATTTAAATTTAGAGTTATATATTTAGCGTATATTTATATTTACATATGTAGATTAGATTTCGATTTATATATTTAGACTTATATATATTTATAGTTACATTTCTACGTATATTTAAGTTTTTATAGATTTAGATTTATATAAAAATGCCGGTTTTCTCCCCCAAAATGTCTCAGCCTGGGCTCGCTGTGCCTAAATCCTTCCTCCTCCCGGCTCTCCCGGGATCCGCTGCCTGGGAAAAAAACAGGGAATTCTGCCCAGGTCCTTCTTGGGATAAAAAACAGGGAATTCTGCCCAGGTCCTGCCTGGGAAAAAAACAGGGAAATCCGCGAAAACAGGGAAATAGCCCCAGGTCCTGCCTGGTTAAAAAAACAGGGAAATATCTCCAGGTCCTGCTTGGGAAAACAGGGAAATCTCCCAGGTCCTGCTTGGGTAAAAACAGGGAATTCTGCCCAGGGCAGGAAAATATCGCAGCCGCTCCAATGCCACCGGGAGCAGCGGAATTCCAGGGAAAACAGCAGCAGCCCCAGGAATTCCCGGTGCCCCAGTCCCGCTCCTGCAGGTCCTGCAGGGTTCGGTGCTGTGGGAGAGGAGGAGGAGGAGGAGGAGGAGGAGGAGGAGGAGGAAGGAGGCGGCGCAGGGGATCCAAATTCCCACTGGGAGCAGCCCTGGGAAAGGGGAGCGGCGCCCGGGGCTGGGAATGCTCCGGGAGCGGCCGAAAGAAGCTGAAATTAGGGTTTGAATAGGAATATTAATGAGAGTATTTATTATTATTAATGAGAGTATTATTAATGAGAGTATTAGTGCAAATCCGATCGGCTCTGCCGGGGATTGGCGAGCAGAGGAGGCGGCGGCCGGGCCGGGGGAGGTCACGGTGCCCACGGGCACGGACAGCCCCGGGACACCCCCGGGACAGCCTTGGGGCACCCCCAGAGCATCCTCGGGGCTCCCCCGTCCCCTGCAGCGGGAGATGGGGGAGAACTCGGCGGCCTCCACCTCCAAAATCTTCCACCACCTCCATCCTTCATCATCCTCCATCCTTCATCATCCTCCATCCTTCATCATCCTCCATCCTTCATCATCCTCCATCCTTCATCATCCTCCATCCTCCTCCATCCTTCATCATCCTCCATCCTTCATCATCCTCCATCATCCTCCACCCTTCATCATCCCCCATCCTTCTCCATCCTTCATCATCCTCCATCCTTCACCATCCTCCACCATTCTCCGTCCTTCATCATCCTCCATCCTCCATCATCCTCCATCTCTCCTCTCCCTTTTCTTTCCCTTTCCCATTTTCCTCTCCCTTTTCCTCCCCCTCTCTCCCTCATCTTCCTCCATCCCTCTCCCACACCTCCATCCAAACCACAAAAATCCCTTTTTACCAAAATCCTCCTTTTTTGCAGCCCTTTTCCCCCTTCCCCAGCCTGTAACGCCCCAATTAGCGCCGCTGGGGGGCTTTAATTATTTTAATTTCCTTAACTGCCCCCGGTCCTTTTCCCGCTGTTGGAAAGGCGACACCGAGAGCGGATCCGGCTGGGATGGGGATCGGTGCCAACCCAACCGGGCTCTGCTGGTTAATTAGAGTGCCTGACTGGGCTCTGCTGGTTAATTAGAGTGCCTGACTGGGCTCTGCTCGTTAATTAATTAGAGTTCAAGGAGTGCTTTTCCCTGTACGACACCAAGCAGAGGGGGAAGATCCGGGGCTCGGAGCTGCTGGCGGTGATGCGGAGCCTGGGAACCAGCCCCACGCCCGGAGAGGTGCAGCGGCACCTGCAGCTGCACAGGATGGGTGAGGAACGGGATTTAACCCGGAATGTTGGAATTTCAGTATCCCTCCGACATTCCCAGAGGTTCCAGCCTCGCTCAGAAATATTTTAAACCCTGACAAGCAGCTGGAAGCAGCGGGAATTTCGGGTTTGAGCCATGGGATGAGTTACCAACTTTAAAACTGGAACGAGCGGTTGCAAAAGGTTCGATGGTGTAGTAGAAGTAGTTACAAAATAGAGGAGAAAATTTTAAAATATTATACATAATATTAAAATTAATATACATAATATTAAAATTAATATTATACAAGGGAGTTTAAACACCCTGTACAAAGTTTTAACTTTGTACAAGGGGGTCAAAAGTTCTAAAATAAAAAAATAGTTCCCGCAGGATCTGCCCTTCCTTTGCAGACAGGAACGCAGAGTTGGACTTCTCCACCTTCCTGAACATCATGTACCGGCAGATGAAGCAGGAGGAGCCCCAGGAGGAGATCCTGAGGGCCCTGGCCATGCTGGACAGGGAGAAGAGAGGAGTGATCGCCGTGCCCGAGCTCCGCGCCAAGCTCACCCGGCTCGGGGAGAAGCTCTCCGAGGAGGAAGGTACCCAAATTCTCACTGGGAGCAAACTTTCCTTTCCTTTCCTTTCCTTTCCTTTCCTTTCCTTTCCTTTCCTTTCCTTTCCTTTCCTTTCCTTTCCTTTCCTTTCCTTTCCTTTCCTTTCCTTTCCTTTCCTTTCCTTTCCTTTCCTTTCCTCTTTCCTTTCCTCTTTCCTTTCCTTTCCTTTCCTTTCCTTTCCTTTCCTTTCCTTTCCTTTCCTTTCCTTTCCTTTCCTTTCCTTTCCTTTCCTTTCCTTTCCTTTCCTTTCCTTTCCTTTCCTTTCCTTTCCTTTCCTTTCCTTTCCTTTCCTTTCCTTTCCTTTCCTTTCCTTTCCTTTCCTTCTTCCCCTCCCTCCCTCCCTTCCCTTCCTTTTCCCTTTCCCTTCTTTATCCTTTTCCCTTCCCTTCCCTTCCCTTCCCTTCCCTTCCCTTCCCTTCCCTTCCCTTCCCTTCCCTTCCCTTCCCTTCCCTTCCCTTCCCTTCCCTTCCCTTCCCTTCCCTTCCCTTCCCTTCCCTTCCCTTCCCTTCCCTTCCCTTCCCTCCCTTTTCCCTCTCCCCCTCCTCAGCCGCCTCTGGGATCAGGAAGGGGCTGAACCAGCAGAAACCCCAAAGTAAAAACAGCCAAAAACCCAAAATTCCTCCCGTTTGTCAGAAATTTGGCTCTGAGGGGCACAATAAACCCAAAGCCCATCTGGACTAAAGCTGTGATTTGTTTTTTCCCCCTCTGGAACTCACAGAGATGGATATCCCTGCTCCAGCGAGTTTTACATGGAATTTAAATCCAATTTAAATCCAGGTGCTGATTGACGCCACTTTGAAACTCTCACCCGATCCCAGAGGTGATTTCCAACAAAATCCCCAAACCCCAAACCCGCAGTGCTGCTTTCTTTGGGAACACCCAACACCCCAAAGATCCCTTCCAACGGGATTTTCCCATTTTTCAGTGGATGACCTGCTGAGGGAGGCCAAAGTTGGGCCCAATGGAACCATCAAATACGAGGAATTTGTGCGCCTCGTTTGCCTTCCCTCGGTGGATTACTGACACCAGAGTGGATCTGCTGGAGCAGCACCTGCAGGGGTTTATTTCCATTTATTTCCATTTTTCCCACTTCCCAGTCGGACTCAGGAACCATCAGCTGCCTTTCAAAACCTGATTTTGCCTTCATTTTCTACTCACACTCCCATAGCTTCCTCCCTGTTTCCTGGAAAAACAAGGAATAATATTATTATATCTATTTTATTATAGCAATAATAACTGTTATTGAAATAAACCGGGCGTGATGACGCGTGCCAAGCTTTAAAAAAATGATTTTTAAAAGCATTTGAATGTTGGGGTTGTGGCAGAAGGAACTCGTGGTCGAGGTCTCCTGGTTCTGGGAGAAGCCAGCACAGCCCAGCAGGGGTTTGGTGTCTGCAGAAAGGAAAAACGGGAAAAAGGAAAAACAGGGCCAGGAAAATTCCCCTTTTTCACACCAGGAAAAAACTCCCCAGGGAAATTCACCTTTTCCACACCAGGAAAATTCCCTTTTCCACACCATGAAAACCTCCCCAGGGAAATTTCCCCTTTTCCACAGCAGGAAAAAACTCCCCAGGGAAATTAACCTTTTCCACAACAGGAAAATTCCCTTTTCCACACCAGGAAAAAACTCCCCAGGGAAATTTCCCTTTTCCACACCAGGAAAATTCCCCTTTTCCACACCATGAAAACCTCCCCAGGGAAATTTCCCCTTTTCCACACCAGGAAAAATCTCCCCAGGAAAATTCTCCTTTTCCACACCAGGAAAAACCTCCCCAGGGAAATTCACCTTTTCCACAACAGGAAAATTCCCTTTTCCACACCAGGAAAAACCTCCCCAGGGAAATTTCCCCTTTTCCACACCAGGAAAAAATTCCCCAGGAAAATTCCCCTTTTCCACACCAGGGAAAAATTCCCCCAGAGAAACTCACCTTTTCCACAACAGGAAAATTCCCCTTTTCCACACCAGGAAAAAACTCCCCAGGGAAATTTCCCCTTTTCCACAACAGGAAAAAACTCCCCAGGGAAATTTCCCTTTTCCACACCAGGAAAAACCCCCAAAATCTGAACAAATCCCAACAAATCCCAACCTCCCACATCCATACCAGTGTCCCTGTGAGGGTAAAATGGGGATTATCCTCATGGAATATCAAATGTGGGGGAAAAAATACGGAAAATTAAATGGCATTGCTGAAGTCTTCCCAAGGCATGGGAGCAGATCCAGGGATTTCAGTCCTGCAGTGAAGGAAAAGATCCTGATCCAGGCTCTGATCCCTCTGTTCTCCCAAAAATCCCAATCCCAGCGAGCTCAGACTGGGATCCCCAGCTTCTTCCCATGGAAAATCAGCTTTGTTCCATGGAAAATGAACTTTGTTCCGTGGAAAATGAACTTTGTTCCATGGAAAATGAACTTTTTGTTCCATGGAAAAGTGACATGGCCACTCCCTTCAACTCCTAATTAGCTCTTCCTACTCCAGGGGTAGGAAATAGTCCAGAAAAACGTGAAAATTGGGGTTACAAAGAGCTCCCAAATCCAGCAGGAAAGGTTTGGATTGTGCAGCTGCTGGGACGGGGAATTCCCTGGGAATTTGTTCCCAAATCCAGCAGGAAAGGTTTGGATTGTGCAGCTGCTGGGATGGGGAATTCCTTGGGAATTTGTTCCCAAATCCAGCAGGAAAGGTTTGGATTGTGCAGCTGCTGGGATGGGGAATTCCTTGGGAATTTGTTCCCAAATGCAGCAGGAAAGGTTTGATTTGTGCAGCTGCTGGGACGGGGAATTCCTTGGGAATTTGTTCCCAAATCCATGCCCAGCCTCGTCCCTCCCCTCTCCTGCAGCCACATGAGTGTGACACACGCGTGTGCACATCCCAAATGTGGGTCTGTGTGTGTGTGTGTGTGTGACACAGGTGCACGCCCCAAATGTGTGTGTGACACGCGTGTGCACATCCCAGACACGTGTCAGTGTCCTCACACGCACACACACCTGCGCACACACACACTTTGCACACACACCTGTGCACACGTCCCGGACAGGTGTGAGCACTGCAGACACCTCTGTGCACATCCCCCAGACAGATGTGCACACCCCCGGCACATCTGCACCCCCAGGTGTGCAAACCCCCCCCCAGGTGTGCAAACCCCCCCCAGGTGTGCAAACCCCGCGGGGACAATCCCACCTGCAATTCCAGGGATCCCACTGGAGAGCTGGAGACCCCCCGAGGCGGAGTTTGGGAGTTCAGGAGTTATTTGGGAGTTTGGGAATTTGGGCATTTGGGAGTTTGGGAATTTGGGAGTTCAGGAGTTATTTGGGAGTTTGGGCCTTTGGGAGTTTGGGAGTTATTTGGAACTTTGGGAATTTGGGGGTTGTTTGGGAGTTATTTGGGAGTTTGGGAGTTATTTGGGAGTTTGGGAATTTGGGAGTTATTTGGGACTTTAGGCCTTTGTGAGTTTGGGAATTTGTGAGTTTGGGAATTTGGGAGTTTGGGAGTTATTTGGGAGTTTGGGAGTTATTTGGGAGTTTGGGAGTTATTTGGGAGTTATTTGGGAGTTATTTGGGACTTTGGGAATTTGGGAGTCATTTGGGAGTTCGGGAGTTATTTGGGAATTTGGGAGGGATTTGGGAGTGACTCGGCAGAAGCAGAGGGAGATCTGTACCCCAAGGCTCACTGTGCTGGCAGGAGTGAGGAATTCCAGCCTGGGGAATGCCAGGCCATGGATCAGGGCCCGTCCCTCCTGGCAGGGCACAGGGTGGCAGTGCCAGCCCCGAGCCCCGAGCCCGGAGCCTTCCTCCCGCTGGGATCCCAGGGAGTGGGGAATGCTGCTGCTGTTCCCAAAGTGCCAAATCCCAAAATATCAACACCACCACATCCCACTTCCCATGGGATTTACAGAGAGCCTTCCTCCCAGTGGGATCCCAGGGAGTGGGGAATGCTGCTGCTGTTCCCAAAATGCCAAATCCCAAAATACCAACACCACCACATCCCAATTCCCATGGGATTTACAGAGAGCCTTCCTCCCGCTGGGATCACAGGGAATGGGGGATGCTGCTGATCCCAAAGTGCCAAATCCCAAAATATCAACACCACCACATCCCATTTCCCATGGGATTTACAGAGAGCTTTCCTCCCAGCGGGATCACAGGGAATGGGGAATGCTGCTGCTGTTCCCAAAGTGCCAAATACCAACACCACCACGTCCCATTTCCCATGGGATTTACAAGGTTTTGGACCTGGAGCCTTTCTCCCAGCGGGATCACAGGGAATGGGAACACCAAACTGAGCTGCCATTCCCAAAGTTCCAAATCCCAGGATACCAAATCCCACCACGCCCCATTTCCCATGGGATTAACGGGATTTTGGACCTGCAGCCTTTCACCCAGTGGGATCACAGGGAATGGGAACACCAAACTGAGCTGCCATTCCCAAAGTTCCAAATCCCAGGATACCAACACCACCACATCCCATTTCCCATGGGATTAACGGGGTTTTGGACCTGGAGCCTTCCTCCCAGCGGGATCACAGGGAATGGGAACACCAAGCCGAGCTGTCATTCCCAAAGTTCCAAATCCAAGATACCAAATCCCACCACATCCCATTTCCCATGGGATTTACAAGGTTTTGGACCTGGAGCCTGTCTCCCAGCAGGATCACAGGGAATGGGAACACCAAGCTGAGCTGCCATTCCCAAAGTTCCAAATCCCAGGACACCAACACCACCACATCCCATTTCCCATGGGATTAACGGGGTTTCGATCCCGCTGCTCTTGGGGTCACCCTTGCCAGCCTCCATGGAAAGGTGGGAAAAGGAGCCCCGAGCAATCCCAAATTCCCACTGGATGTTCCAGGAGCTGGGACACGCAGGCAAACCACGGCACTCACACCCCCAATTCCAGAAAAATCCATGAAAAATCTCCCCCTAAACTGGGTAAGAGGCATTCCTAGCAGAGGCTGAATCACTTCCAAATCAGACCGTTTCAAAAATAAGTCTTTCCCATTTTCTATCCTTTTATTTCTTTTTTTTTTTTCTCTTTTTTTTAACTGACATTTAATAAATTATAAAATCGGTGTATGGTGAAATAGAATATATCAGCCAGATATGTATGAAATACACATGCATGGGAAAAAACTATTGAACTCACCTGGAACTCACACACACGGATCTATAAATACATATATACACACACATATACATATAAACACCAACAGTTTCCTTTTTCCAAAATTCAAGTCAACTATTTAGTGGCAGAGGGATGCTGTAAAAACACTAAAAACAATTTTTGATGCCACATCATGTGAACCTTTCAAATAACCATACGACTGATCAGACAGCAATACCTAATGCTACTTGGATTAAAGATTTTTTTTTTTTTGCTTTTTTTTCTTGGTTTTTTTTTTAAATTTTTTCCTGTTTTTTTTTTTTTTTACTTTTTTTAAAATCAATGCAAGATTTTATTTTTTTTTGAGACGACTTCATAGGCAAAAGGTGGCCCTTGTCAATGCTTGAAGCAACTATTTGCAATCAACAGTTTTTTTGGACATGAAAAAAATTCAGACAAGAATCTGCTAATTTTAGTATTCCTTAACTCTCTTTTTCCTGATAAACTCAATACCTGCACTTTCAACCAGTTATAAAAATATTTTTCACACCAGAGGAAATATTTACTCTCTCTGACATGGACTTTGGGACACAAGAGAATCACTTCCTTCCCTCCCCCTTTCTCTGACTTTAAAGAATCTCCTGAAAAAAATCTGCATTCCAGCTATTTACACATTCCACTCCTTAAGAAGAACGGATCAGCCCAAATAACCAAAAAAAAAAAAAAAATTCCTATGTCATGCACAACTTAAAAACAATGAGAAAAGAAACTAGGAATTAAATATGGAAAAAAAATCTGAAATAATTCAGAATTTTGGAAGCTGCTATAGCCCTAAAGGAGCTGGGTGGGGAGGCACTGCAGGGGCTGGTTTGGGGCTTCACTCCAAAAAAAAATGGAACTTTGTCCCACAGGTCATTCCTCAGCTGGGATTTGATGTTTATTTGGGGCTCCACTCCATAAAAATGGAGCATCTTGTCCAAATCTAATTCATTTCTCAATGAATTCCTCAACAAGTCCTTCCTCAGCTGGGATTTGGGGCTCCACTCCATAAAAATGAAATATCTTATCCCATAAATCACTCCTCAGCTGGGATTTGATGCTGATTTGGGGTTTCACCCCACAAAAATGGAACTTCGTGGCACAAGTCACTCCTCAGCTGGGATTTGGGGCTCCACTCCATAAAAATGGAACACCTTGTCCAAATTAATTTCTCAATGATTTCCTCGAGAAGTTATTCCTCAGCTGGGATTTGATGTTGATTTGGGGCTCCACCCCATAAAAATGGAACACTTTGTCCCACAAGTCATTCCTCAGCTGGGATTTGGGGCTCCACTCCATAAAAATTTAACTTTGTCCCACAAGTCACTCCTCAGCTGAGATTTGATATTGATTTGGAGCTTCAACCCACAAAAATGGAGCATCTTGTCCAAATCAAATCAATTTCTCAATGAATTCCTCAAGAAGTTATTCCTCAGCTGGGATTTGATGTTGATTTGGGGCTTCACACCATAAAAACTGAACACTTTATCCTAAAAGTCATTCCTCAGCTGGGATTTGATGTTGATTTGGGGCTTCACTCCAAAAAAAATGGGACATCTCATGCCACAGGTCATTGCTCAGCTGGGATGTGGGGACTCACTCCACAAAAAAGGAACTTCTTGTCCAAATCAAATTCATTTCTCAATGAATTCCTAAACAAGTCATTCCTCAGCTGGGATTTTTTGGGGCTCCACCCCACAAAAAAGGAACATTTTGTCCCACAGGCCACTCCTCAGCTGGGATTTGGAACTCCACTCCATAAAAATGGAACACTTTGTCCCACAGGTGACTCCTCAGCTGGGATTTGGGGCTTCACCCCATAAAAATGGAACACTTTGTCCCACAGGTGACTCCTCAGCTGGGATTTGATGGGGTCAGGCCCTCAGGAGTTACTGGATCCCAGAAATGTGGAATATTCCTCGCTGGGAGCATCTCAAAGTCCCTCCCAGTGCATCCCAAGGAGCTCTCCCAACATTCCTGCAGCTCTGGCAGCCCTGGGGATGTCAGCGTTCCCTGGGGAGCCTGGGCAGTGCCCTACACCCTCTGGAGGTGGAATTTTCCCTGAAATCCAACCTAAACCTCCCAGTCAGCTTCATGCCATTCCCTGGATGAATTTGCATCATTCCTGATTAAAGCATGGAATTCAAAATTTGCCTGGGCAGAGGGGCACATGGAACCAGAAATGCCAAAAAAAAAAAAAAAATCCCAAAAAACCAACCCCACTCCTGGAAGGCTCTGGGCTGCAGCAGAGCAGGGGCTGCTCTGCTGCCAGAATTACAAAATCTGCACTAAAAATGGGATGGGGGAATTAGATTCCACCAGCCAAGGGAAATGTCTCCAAGAGGAGAAAAAACCCTCTCCCCAAGCTTGAACTTTAGAAGCTCAGCTCCTCTCCTGTTTCTTTAACTGTGGAGAAAATAATGCCATTGGTGTCCAAACTACAGGGGGGAAAAAGAAAAGAAAGAAACTCACATGACAAATGCACAGGCGTAAAATCTTCAGCATCCATAAAAATGAACTGAAGCTCCTTGTTTTTCTTAGTTTTTTTTCTCTTTTGTCTTTTTTTTTTCTTATTTTTACCAGCGAGGCCATCTTAGGTTTATATACAAAAGTAAAACTGAAAATAGACTTTTTTTTTTTTGTTCTCTGTACACATAAATTTTTTTTCCCCTTTTTTAAAAAAAGGAAAAAAAAAAAAACCACCTTGTCTTAACTTTTTTTTTTTTCTCAACAGAAAGAAAAACCGAGCACGAAGATTTCCTCTGTTCCCCACCTCCCCAAAATAAAAACCACCCTTCCCACCCAAAAATAAAATAGAAAGGGATCAGTCCAAGGAGATAATATCTGGTATGATACCAAAGATTGAGGCCGTGTCCGTGCTGCTCCTGCTGGGCACGGGGTGCCCGTGGGTGTCCCGCAGGCTGGTGGAGGAGACCAGGCTGCTGTTGCTGCCGCTGCTGCTGCCGTTGGTGGCTGGCAGGGAGCTGCTGCCCCCCGCGTTCAGCTGATCCAGGAACATTTGGGACGAGGTGTAGGGGAAAAATCGGGAGTGCAAAAGTTCCTGATCGTCCGAGGCGGAAACGGCGGCGGCGGCGGCGGCGAGGAGGGAGGTGTTGTAATGCTGGCGGGAGAGAAAGGGTTAAAATTCAGGGGTTGGTAGTGTGGGGTAAAGGGGGTTTGGGTAAAGGGAGGTTTTGGGAGGTTTTGGGGTTCACAGCAGCTCACAGTGTGAGGTGAAATGGAGTTTTGGCTCTGTGGGTGCACAGTTCTGAAGGCAAAAGGAATCGGGGATGCTGGGGTGGAAAATGTGGTTTGGAAACCCAAACCCCACGGAACAGCAAGGAGGGAATGGGATCAGAGCACAAAACCAGGAAAAGGGTGAGCAGGAATGGGATCAGAGAGCCCAAACCACAAAAAGGGGCAAGCAGGAATGGGATCAGAGAGCCCAAAGCAGGAAAAGGGTGAGCAGGAATGGGATCAGAGCACAAAACCAGGAAAAGGGTGAGCAGGAATGGGATCAGAGCACAAAACCAGGAAAAGGGTGAGCAAGAATGGGATCAGAGCACAAAACCAGGAAAAGTGCAAGCAGGAATGGGATCAGAGAAACCAAACTAGGAAAAAGGGAAGCAGGAATGGGATCAGAGCACAAAATCAGGAACAGCTGAGCGGGAATGGGATCAGAGAAACCAAAGCAGGAAAAGGGTGAGCAGGAATGGGATCAGAGAGCCCAAAGCAGGAAAAGGGTGAGCAGGAATGGGATCAGAGCACAAAACCAGGAAAAGGGTGAGCAAGAATGGGATCAGAGCACAAAATCAGGAAAAGGGTGAGCAGGAATGGGATCAGAGCACAAAATCAGGAAAAGGGTGAGCAGGAATGGGATCAGAGAAACCAAACTAGGAAAAGGGTGAGCAGGAATGGGATCAGTGCTCAAAACCAGGAAAAGGGTGAGCAGGAATGGGATCAGAGCACAAAACCAGGAAAAGGGCAAGCAGGAATGGGATCAGAGCACAAAACCAGGAATGGGATCAGAGAAACCAAACTAGGAAAAAGGCATGCAGGAATGGGATCAGAGAGCCCAAACCACAAAAAGGGGCAAGCAGGAATGGGATCAGAGCACAAAACCAGGAAAAGTGCAAGCAGGAATGGGATCAGAGAAACCAAACTAGGAAAAAGGGAAGCAGGAATGGGATCAGAGCACAAAATCAGGAAAAGGGTGAGCAGGAATGGGATCAGAGAAACCAAAGCAGGAAAAGGGTGAGCAGGAATGGGATCAGAGCACAGGAAAATGGCAAGCAGGAATGGGATCAGAGAGCCCAAAGCAGGAAAAAGGGTGAACAGGAATGGGATCAGAGAGCCCAAAGCAGGAAAAGGGCGAGCAGGAATGGGATCAGAGAGCCCAAAGTAGGAAAAAGGGTGAGCAGGAATGGGATCAGAGAGCCCAAAGTAGGAAAAAGGGTGAGCAGGAATGGGATCAGAGAGCCCAAAGCAGGAAAAAGGGTGAGCAGCAGCACTTTTGGCGCTTTGTTTTTTTGTTTAGCTGTTAAAAAAAATTCCTTTGGGGGCGAAATTCCCCCAGATTCATTTTGCCATCCCCCAGAATCAGGGTGAGCCCCAGCTGAGAGGTGGAGCTGTGCTGATCCCTGCTGGCAGCAAGGCACAATCCTGGGAAAATGCATTTAGGGCCAGCTTGGTCCGTGGGGTGGGGCAGGGGCTGTCCCAGGCTTTCCTCTCTGCTGCAGCCCCAAAGGGCAGGGTTTGAGCAATCAAAAATCCCATTTAAACCCAACTTCCCTGAGGGGGAACTCTGCTCCCAGTGCTCCTTCCCAGCACCACTGAACATCCAGGCTGCCCCAACCTTGTTCCCAATGATTTCTCCACAGCCAGGGCAGCATTCCTTGGATCAGAATCATTCTCAGGTCTTGGATATTCAGGAGATTTCCTGACCCGAATTCCCAGTGCAGGATCTGCTCTCCGTGAGGATATCCAAGTATCCCTCAGCTTTTAGGGCAATTTTAGTGCAATTTCCCTCCTTGGGAGGGCAGGGAGACATCCCAGCTCCCTTTTTTTGGAGGAAAAGGGATCAAGCTGCACCTTCATTCCACAATGAAGTGGCTGCTGAGTTTAACATTTTAAAATCCCCAAATGTTTCTCTTTGCTGTGCCTCATCCCACACCTGTGTTTAGACAACTCTGCTGCTGCTTCCCACACAGCAAATCCTGCTGGGAAAAGTGTTTGCCACAGGATTTGGTTCTCCCTGACTTACCTGATTGTCACCTGACAGGAAAGGGAAGAAATCTAAACCTGTCAAGAGATAAAAAACAAAATTCAGCTTCTCAAAACGGCCTCTCTCCATTTTTTCACCACTTATTTCGAAATAAACCAGCCTAACATCGATGACACTTCCAATTCTCTTTGCTACCAATGGCACTAACCTCATTATTTTTGTTTTATAATTAAATGAGTGCCTGGGGAGCTGTGCAGGTGCATTCAGAACTCACCTTGCAGGTCGTAAGGCATGGGTGTCATATGGAATGGATGCCTGTAGTCCTGGATGAGTGATGTGTTGATGTAGCTGGTGTCCACAGCAGGGAGGCTTGGGGTTCTTGACACAGGAGAAGCTTGGTGGGGTAAATTTAAAATGCTGGAAGGGGGAAAAAAAAACTTGTTAAAAAGCATAAAATACACTCTTGTTTATTGCTGTCCCATCAGAGGATGCTTGTTTAATTATTTTCAAATTGGACTTCAATTTAAAACAATTCAAAACACATTCTGAGCTTCCTGGGGGATGTGCAGCCATCCCAAAATTGCATCACACACTCCCCAAGCTTCCTCCTCACAATATTCCAGCAGGAACACCCCTCCAGTCCAGGAGAGCTGGGGTGTAGGAAAGGAAAGCTCAGTCCCAAACAGCAGGAACTGGAAATGCTGCTGGGATCTCCAGAAATGTGTTTCCAACAAGGACAGGACAATCCTGAAGGAATCCTGAGCCCCAAACCCCGCAGGGCCCTGTGGGACCCCCCAGCACTGACACCCCACAAGGGGGATCCAGCTGGAAAAGGCCTTGAGGGGTTGCAGTGATTCCCACTGTGGAGCAGGAACCTCTTCCCACAGGATCCCTGGCTTCCATCCCAGAATATTTATGCAAACCAGGAGCTATTTCCAGCCTGGCTGCTCAGGTGTGCCCAGGTGCTTGTGGCATCCCCAGTTCCCACAGCCCTGCCCCTCCCTGGCTGCTGCTTCTGCATTTCCCAATGGAAGAAAAACACTCCCAGCTCTGAAAAATCCAGACTTCTGTGCCTTTTGCACCGTTTTACATTCTTTTTTTTCCAAACAACTGAAATATTTTCATATTTCAATATTTCAGTTTTTGTATTTCAATATTTCATTTGCGTTGCACACTCAAAGCTGTGATTCTCTGTGCTCCATTTCACAAACACAACTGAAATATTTCATTTGTGTTGCACACTCAAAGCTGTGCTTCCTCTTGCACCAATTCAAGCACAACTGAAATATTTGTATTGCACACTCAAAGCTGTGCTTCCCCTTGCACCATTTCACAAACAGGACTAAAATATTTCTGTTGCACACTTGAACCTTTGATTCCCCTTGCGCAATTTCACAAACACAACTGAAGTATTTCTGTTGCACACTTGAACCTGTGATTCCCCTTGCACAATTTCAGAAACTGAACTAAAATATTTCATTGTGTTGAACACTCAAATCTTTGATTCCCTGTGCATCATTTCACAAACACAACTGAAATATTTCTGTTGCACACTCAAATCTTTGATTCCCCTTGCACCATTTCACAAACACAACAGAAATATTTCATGGTGCTGCACACTCAAATCTTTTATCCCCCTTGCCCCAGCTCACAAACAGAACGATTTCTGTTTTACACTCAAATCTTTGATTCCCCTTGCCCCAACCCACAAACACAACTGAAATATTTATGTTGCACACTCAAATATTTGATTCCCCTTGCACCAGCCCACAGACACAACTGAAATATTTCTGTTGCACACTCAAATCTTTGATGTCCCTTGCCCCAGCCCACAACCACCACCCCAGTGCTGACCACTTGGAGGTGATCCCAAGCCCAGCCTGGAGCTGGGAGCAGACCCAGAGCTGCCAAAGGAGGCTGGGAGGCACAGGCAGAGTCTGCAGGGCTGCTTTGGTCTGCAGCTCTGAGAATCCTGCATCTCTGAGAGCCCCTCAGGGCTGTGTGCTCACCCCTTGCTGTTCATGGGAGATGCTGGGGAGATGGAGGGACAGCTCCTCTTGGCCGAGGGCTCCTCGTCCTCCTCGTCGGAGGAGCTGTCGATGGTCAGGTCGATCACTTCCACCTTCTTGTTCTTGTTGGATTGTTGGTGAGAGGACACCTGGTGCTCCAAGGAGGAGCTGATGCATCCTGCACAGAAACAACACTCAGCTACAGTCACAGCTCGTTAAAAAAGCTCAAAATTCAAAACAAAAACAATCACAGGATGTTGGTAACTTTAAACACCGTCAGACCCAGACAGGTGTGACCCAATTAACTGAATATAAATGATTAAAGCTATAAATGTATGTTTAAAAATGAGCATTTCGGGAGGTGAAGGGACACAGGGGAGTCCAGCATGTCCTGCACAGCCCAGCCATGGCTCACCATCCACTCCATTGTAGGATGCTGTCACCTCCTGCACCTCCTTCTTGGACCTCATGGGAGCCCAGGATCCATCCTCCTTGAACTGGATCTCATCACAATCTGTGCAGAACTTCAGGATTTCCATGAACAACCTGTCCATAAAAATGTTTCATATCAGTGCTAAAAAGAACTTCTTTCCCTTTATTAGTCAGTGTAAGTCTGAATTTGTGGCAAAGCTTTTACTGTTCTGCTCTTCTCTCAGCTGCCTCCTTGATAAAAAGGAATCACTGACAAAATTCAAGTATTACCTAAAATAAAAATCTGCAAAAATGAAGATTTTTATTGAAAAGCACTGAGAGGGCAATCCTGCAGAGCCTGTGACACAGAACTCTCTATTTCCAATAACAAAGGAAATCTGTGAACCAGAGCTGATAAAAAAAAAATCCTCTCCTCACCCGCTTTGACAAAACTTAACTGAGCAAACCTCTCTTAAATCTGAGGATTTAGGGACTTGTGAAACTTCCTAACAAATGCTGAGCATGGGAATCTCAATTTGCAGCCTCTTCTCCCACAGGCACCTCCTAAAATTTTAGGATGCTGGCAGCACATCACTGCCAGTGGGAATTCCAGCTTCTGACCAGGCCCATTCATGTGGTTCTGCAGGGAAGAGCTTGGCTTTAATTAGAGCTTGGCTTTAATTAGCTCCCTCTTTCCCAGACTGGAGCATTTTCCACCAATAATCTTCTCCTTGGGATGCTCCAGTTAGATCAGATCCAACATCTGCACCTGCCAGCAGCAGGAGAAATAAGGGAAATGTGGGGTTTGCATTATTCCTGGTTTTTGGCTCTGCTGTTTCAGGCAGAAACCTCAAGCAGGAGCCCCCCAGCTCTTTGATCCAAGGCAGATTTATCCTGGAAATTGGGGCTGCACAACAGAACAGCCTGAGGGTCACCTCAGGAGCTTTTTGCAAGGCTCCAAAGGGATCCTGAGTGACCTCATCCCTCCCAAAATAAAACACACATTCCCTGAAAGACTCATCGTTGATGAGGTGGTTTTTTAAAAATTTTGGGGTTTCTTGGGGGTTTTCAGCTTTGCTTTTGGGGGTTTTTATGTGGGTGCTTCATCAATTTTTGAGCTTTGTTTTTATATTCAGAGTATTCTCAAAAACCTCTGCTTGTTCTCTCCCTTTATATTAAAAAACCCAAAAATTTCTCTCTTAAAGAATTAAAAGGCAAACGCAGAAACCCACACTTGGCCCAGGCCGAGGTGAGATTTATTTATTTTTTTTTAGTGTTTTGCAAGCAGGCAGAGCCAGGGAATCAATGTGTGTGTCACTTTCTATAGATAGCAGCTCCCCGAGTGTGAAATTGTACACGGAATTGTGCAGGAGCTCACAGGGGTGGCACCATTGATTTGCTCTGCCTGTTATCAACCCTGCCAGATTTGTACAGCTGCTCCATGGAAAGAAAATACAGCATGTGCTGTTTGCACCTAGGAAAGCTCAGGAATTTACTGAGAACTGCTCTCATTATTATCAAGTTGAGTTTGAAGGAGCAGAGTTCTTGCAGAAGGAGCTGCTCAGGAATTCCTGAGGAAATTCAACATGGGGAGCTCCAAAAAGGAGGGAAACCAACAAATTAACTCAATTTCAGACAGGAACATCCCGTTTGGGCTCTGATTTCAGCTTCACTCACCCATCGATGATGAGATGCTCATAAGGAGCTTTCTTGTCACACACAGGGCACACCCAGGTGGGTTTTTTCTCGTTCATTTGGATATAGAGAGTGGCATCAAAACACTGCAGGTGGGAGCAGGTCAGGGCCCTGCAGGGGATGGTCAGGCGCATCTTGCCAAGCTGGAAGAGAAAAAAACAGGATTTTATTACCTTGGGGTTAAATAAATCACCAGGGCTTCCCTGCCTGGAAAGAGACAGGAGTTAGGTTGAGTTTTATTCCACAAAGAACTCTCAGAAATCTGAGTTTTGCACAGTTCACTCCTTCCTGTATGTTCGAAATGGTATAAAAGTGAATAAAAATCATGTTTTGAATTATATTGATCCAGGAAGCTGAAGAATACATCCAGCCATATTCCTGTAACAAAATGTACCCAGCACCTGTAAGCAGCAGTGTCCTGCATGGACCAAAAATAGAATTGTTATGTATTATTCCATGTATTATATGGACCAAAACCAGAATTATCCTGCATTATCATGAAAGTATAACCAGACTGAAAGGACAGCAGACAGCGAAAGCAATTCCACTTTAATCTGAAATAAAAATCTCCTCACAAAACCCCACCAGTTGCAAAATTCCAAATGTTCTTGCTTGCTATACTATTGTCATTTTTTCTACTTTCACATTTTGCAGCTGTTTTTCTCTGCTCTGCTTTTTTTATTTGTATCTTTCTGAAATCCTTCTTACCTTTACTATTTCTGTGTCCCCAGAATTTCCTGGGGACACACAATTCCCACAGGAGATGCTCTGGTGCCAGGTGTTTGGCACCTCCTCCCCTCAAATCCATGACCAAGAAGATTATTCCCATCCCAAATCACATTATTCCCATCCCAAAAATCACATTATTCCCATCCCAAAAATGACATTATTCCCGTCCCAAAAACCACATTATTCCCATCCCAAAAATGACATGATTCCCATTCCAAAAATCACATGATTCCCATCCCAAAATCAGCTCCCCCCTGCCCTGTGTGGGGCAGGAATTCTCATCTCCCAGGTGCTGGGGCAATCCCTCATTTGATTTTTGGGCACAGTCCCCCAGCTCAGGAGCATCAGAGGGAAAATCTGGATGCTTCAAAAGGAAAATAAGGGAAGCCAAAGGCAGGAAGGATTTAAAACCCCATCTACTGGGAGGAAAAAGGATTAAAAACCAGGAAGATTTTTATCAATCCAAGCCCAACCTGCACTCTCAGAGGATCCAGTGACACATTTAAATGTATGCTTACATATATTTTGAGTAACATTTCCAAGTTAATGGAATATTCATTTTTCCAGGGGAATTTCAGGAGCTTTTCAGCACAGATATAGAGAATTTCAGCTGCTCTCTGTCCCCACCAAAGTTACACCAGGTAAACACGAGGTAATTTCCACCAGAATCACTTTTGAAGGAATAAAAATCAACTTACTGGACAAAGCAGAGACACTCTTAGGCTGGTTGTTGCTATTTCACTGTCTGGATCAGCAGTTAGTTTTTCTTTAACTGGTATTTGAAAGAAGAAAAGGTTTATTTTAGGTTAATTCAAACATGAATTGGATGATAAAGAAATAAAATACGACTGAAATGGTGTGGTAAGCTTTGAATTCAAAACCCCTAAAAATGTGTTTATCCAGAAATGTCTTAACTCCTTTGCATGCAACTTTGTACCTGACCATTATTTAATATTTAATAGCACATTGATTTCATTTCTAACTCCAAGCTGAAGTTGGTAAATTTATTAACAACTCTCACATGGACAGGCATGACTATAAACCCCCCCAAATCCTCATCAGGTGATTTCAAACTGAAAAGCAAATTGAGCAACAGGCAGCCAGCAGTACCCTGAAAAAAATCTGAGATTTAAATAAACTGCAGTGAAATATTGAAGTCTTTCATTCCCGGAGTTTTTCATCCTCTATTTTTATTTACAAGGGCTGTTTCATGAGCAGTCACTGGCAAAATGAACAAATCAAACTCATTTTATTCCTGCTCCAAGAACTGGACCTACACCTTCATCCCCACCTTGCAGAGCAGCAGCCACCTGGAACTTTGTAGATTTTTGTGCATTTTGTGCATAAATCTGTAGATTTTTGTGCATTTTGTGCACAAATCCACAGAAGTTTGTGCATTTTGTGCACAAATCCATAGGTTTTTGTGCATTTTAATGCATTTTATGCACAAATCATCAAACTGCATTAGGACAAATTAATGCCCAGCATTATTTTTTACTGTTGCACTCATTTCTTCCCCTCTGGAGAAAGTGCAACACCTGATGTGAGCATTAATTAAGGAGTAATTCTATATGGATCAGGTGTGGGGATTTTCCCTTCTCCATGAAAACCAAACCTGCAGCAGAGTTTTCGCCAGCATTTTTCTGACACAAACTTCCACAAGCTTGTCAGGGGAAACAAAAAGGCAGCAAATTCAGTGCTGGGCTCTGTCTCTGGGCTCACCCCACAATTTTGGGAACACAAAATGCTCAGTGGAGCTGCTCCTGCCCAGGCCCAGGGTAAGGCCTTCAGCCCTCAATGCCCACTTCCCTGTAAATCACATTTATGACCATTTTTTGAACTATTTTTTACTTCTGTACTAGTTTTTTTTCCCTCTGTAGAAGGCAAAACAGCTGATGTGAGCATTAATTAAAGAGTAACACCACTATCACGGGCTGGGATTTTCCTCTCTCTCTGAAAACCAACCCCACAGTAGCTTTTGCTGGTTTTATGCCACAAATTTCCACCAATTTGTTGTCAGAGGAAACAAAAAGGCAGCAAATTCACTCTGGAGTGAGAAGGGGCTCTGTGCTGGGCTCTGTCTCTGGACTCACCCCACAATTTTGGGAACACAAAATGCTCAGTGGAGCTGCTCCTGCCCAGGCCCAGGGGAAGGCCTTCAGCCCTCAATGCCCACTTCCATTTTGTGGCATTTTTTGCATTATTTTTTACTGCTGTACTAGTTTTTTTTCCCTCTGTAGAAGGCAAAACAGCTGATGTGAGCATTAATTAAAGAGTAACACCACTATCAGGGGCTGAGATTTTCCTCTCTCCCTGAAAACCAACCCCACAGTACTTTGTGCTGTTTTTATGCCACAAACTTCCACCAATTTCTTCTCCTGAGGTACTGAATGCCCACTTGACTGCAGAACACAGTTGTGCCATTCTGCACAAACAAAGCCAGGATGGCTGAGCTGAAAGAGATTCTCTTGCATTTTTCCCCTCACAGTGTCAACAGGGTTCCTGGCCTGGCT
This sequence comes from Taeniopygia guttata, assembly GCF_003957565.2. Taxonomy (NCBI): domain Eukaryota; kingdom Metazoa; phylum Chordata; class Aves; order Passeriformes; family Estrildidae; genus Taeniopygia; species Taeniopygia guttata. Next base: position 19,380,414 of record NC_044222.2, on the reverse strand, counting down.
CCTAGTGCAAACAAAGGCTCTGAGTCTTTGAATTGCAGCTGAGCACAAAGAACACCACTATCACATTCCCAGAGCCCAGAGGGCTGTAGGAAGTCCAAAGCTTGGTTAGCACAGTCCTAATTCCAAATCTCCCCTCACAGAAGTGGTTTTTTTGTGGTTTTTTTTTTCCTTTTTACAAAAGCCCAGCAGACACATACTCAGTGCTCTGGAGTGATCCGGGTTCCGGATTCCCTTGGCCCGCAACCGCTGCAGGAGCACCGTGGAGGAGAGCTGCTTCACCAGGTACACTGCCATGGAATAGTTCTGGAAAACAATATCAAAACATCAGGGAAAACCCCAAAAACAACCCCAAAACCATCAGGGAAAATCCTGTCTGCAGCATGTAACAGTTTGTTATAGGATTGCTGGGGAACCATGGAGGAGGGCTGCTTCACCAGGTACACTGCCATGGAATAGTTCTGGAAAACAATATCAAAACATCAGGGAAAACCCCAAAAACAACCCCAAAACCATCAGGGAAAATCCTGTCTGCAGCATGTAATAGTTTGTTATGGGATTGTAGGTCACTCTGCAGGAGAGCTGCTTCACCAGGTACACTGCCATGGAATAGTTCTGGGAAAAAATATCAAAACATCAGGGAAAACCCCAAAAACAACCCCAAAACCATCAGGGAAAATCCTGTCTGCAGCACATAACAGTTTGTTATAGGATTGCTGGGGAACCATGGAAGAGAGCTGCTTCACCAGGTACACTGCCATGGAATAGTTCTGGGAAAAAATATCAAAACATCAGGGAAAACCCCAAAAACATCACAGAAAATACCAAAAACACCAGGGAAAATCCCAAAACCATTGGGGAAAACCCTGTCTGCAGCACATAACAGTTTGTTATGGGATTGCAGGGCACCGTGGAGGAGAGATGCTTCACCAGGTACACTGCCGTGGAATAGTTCTGGGAAAAAATATCAAAACATCAGGGAAAACCCCAAAAACATCAGGAAAAATCCCAAAACCATCACGGAAAACCCTATTTGCAGCATGTAACAGTTTGTTATGGGATTGCTGGGGAACCATGAAGGAGAGCTGCTTCACCAGGTACACTGCCATGGAATAGTTCTGGAAAAGAATATCAAAACATCAGGGAAAACCCCAAAAACATCACAGAAAACCCCAAAAACATCAGGGAAAATCCCAAAACCATCAGGGAAAACCCTGTTTGCAGCATGTAACAGTTTGTTATAGGATTGCTGGGGAACCATGGAGGAGAGCTGCTTCACCAGGTACACTGCCATGGAATAGTTCTGGGAAAAAATATCAAAAACATGAGGGAAAACCCCAAAAACATCAGAGAAAACCCCAAAAACATCAGGGGAAACCCCAAAAACATCAGAAACACCAGGGAACACCCTGTCTGCAGCATGTAACAGTTTGTTATGGGATTGCTGGGGAACCGTGGAGGAGAGCTGCTTCACCAGGTACACTGCCATGGAATAGTTCCGGAAGAGAATATCAGAACATCAGGGAAACCCCCAAAACATCAGGGAAAACCCCAAAAACATCAGGAAAAATCCCAAAACCATCACGGAAAACCCTATTTGCAGCATGTAACAGTTTGTTATGGGATTGCAGGGCACCGTGGAGGAGAGATGCTTTACCAGGTACACTGCCATGGAATAGTTCTGGGAAAAAATATCAAAAACATCAGGGAAAACCCCAAAAACATCACAAAAAACCACAAAAACATCAGGGAAAACCCCATCTTTAAAAAAATCCATGTAATTGTGACAGCCCCCATCCTTTATTTAGGATCTGAAGGCAGGATCTCGGTGATATATCTCACCACAAAATCACATCAATTGGAGCAGCATCAGAAACACCACATTTTAAATATTTTATTCTCACAATGAACGCTTCTCAACGTCGTTAAAAACCACTACTGCCTTAACTTGTTTGTTTAATGCCTCAATTAGGAGAGGAGTTAGAAAAATGCTAATTAACGTTGTGAAATTATTTACCGACAGCTTGAATCTACAAAGGCAGGAACTTGCCCCAGGCATCTTGCACAGAAGAAACAGATTGTGTAAAACCCTCGGTGAGGACCCAGCAAAGGTAGGGAGCACAGCTGGGACAAGAACTGCCTCTTGAGGGAAGGGGGAAAAAGGAACTCGGATTTTGTGCTACACAGGCACAGCCAAATAGAAAATAATTCTTCACATTTCACTGTCAAAGTCTGAAAGAGTCAAATTAAGAAAGGTTGTGTCTTAGTATCTATTTAGGAAGGGTTGTGTCTGAAAGAATCTGTTGAGGAAGGGTTGTTTTTTATAGAATTCCAGGATGGTTTGGGTTAGAAAGGATCTTAAATTATCCCATTCCACCCCTGCCATGGGCAGGGACACTTTCCCTTGTCCCAGGCTGCTCCAACCCTGTCCTACAATTCTGGATCTAATACTTATTTATGCCAGAAGTTACCCAAAATGTTCTTTATAAATGATTAATCTGTGAAACCTGAGAACCAGGTTTCACAGATTAATCTGCTCTGAGGGATTCACACTTCAGGATTTAGGGACAAGAAGTGCCCCAGTTCCCAAGGGACTGACTCAAACCTGGGGCACTTCTTGTCCCTAAATCCTGAAGTGTGAATCCCCCAGAGCAGCACCTGGGACCTGCACTTCAGCATGCAAACCCAAGCAGGCTGATTTGGAACTGCTTCTTTCTGACACCTGCAGCTCTCATTAGGTAAAAGAGGATTTTTTGGACCAGAATGACTCAGCCATCCTTGATGCCACCATGTGAATGAGATTGTTTTCTGCTCCACAAGAAATCCACCACGAAATCCCACCCTGGTGTTTCAGAGCTGCCCATTGTCCCTGACTGGAGTGTAAGCATTTTTCCACACCGGGCTTTGCACGCTGACAAATTCTTGGCCAAAGTTTCACCTCAGGACAATTCTGGGCACTCCTAAAAACAGGCTGGGGGCAGTGGCAGCAGCACACGGTGCCTCTGGAATGCCCACCCAGCAGCTTTGGTGCCAGCACTGAAAGCAGCTCAGTAATTCATGGCTGGTTGACCAAAGTCACTTTTTGCAGCATGTTCCAGATTTCGTCAGCCCGCTGGAACATCACGGATTTCTGACACCGGGTGTAACCTTCTCCCCACAGACACAAAAAAAGGATAAAAACGTGAGGTTTTAAATGGGAAGGATGAGGAGAGCAGCTAGGAGAAGTGTAAAAAATGGCATGTAAAATGGAAATGTAATAATAGAATGAGGTGTGCTGTGCTGTGTGCACACTCACAGCCCTGAAGGGCCACTCTGGGTCCATGGCACCCGCACCTTGCGAGTCCAAGCCAAGCTTTGGCAAGTCCCTGCAGTCAGCAAGAGCTTCAGAGTCTGAAGCTTGGCCAAATCAACAAACAAAAGGCTCAGAGCATGCCTTGATCTCTCGATCTGCGCCCTCCCTGAGTGACAAAGATGAGGAGGGAGAGATCCCACACTGAAGGTGAGGGGGGATCTGAGGGAGCACAGAATTCCAGCTGAACCAGGGCATCTGGAATTGGAATTCCAGCTGAACAAGGGCATCCCCAGCAGGGCTTTTCTGCCCAGGATGATCCCCAAAGCAGCCAGGAGAGACCCCAGGGCACTCACTCTGCCAATCTCTGCAGTCCAGGACACGACGATGGTGTTGGGGACCGTGGTGGACAGGCGGACGAGTGAGGTAATGTTGATTGGTCGGCTGGGGCGCTTTGGTTCCACACCGTTTTTGGTTGGTGGCAGGTAGCCCTAAAAAATAAAAGTTCGGCTCTCAGAAGAAAGAATCCCACCGTGCTTTTGCCTCCTGCCCCGCCCAACACACCCAGATCAAACTCTGTGTTTAATTCCAAGAGAGAGGGATCAGACAATAAAATATTGAGCATTTTAGAAGTTCTTTCTCCTGATGGAAATCCAAAATCCTAACCCTGCCCACAGAATATTAAAGGGAACTTTGCCACCTCTCCTGTCTCAGCAAAACCAAACAAAAAAACCCCAAACTTTGGACCGGAATTTCTAAAATTCAATCCTTTTTTTCTCTGCTCGTGTTAGTATTATTAAATACACAATCTTGAAAAGGGGTTTTAAACTTCCATATGAACTTGTGGCTCTACTGGCTAGAACAAATTACTTGATCTTTTCTATTCATTCCAATGCTCCAGAACATGGAAACAAAGATTGGGATAAATTTTCAGGCAGGTAATTCCTAATAATGCATCCCAAAATGAGTATTAAAAGGAGATTTTACTTACTGGAAGGCTGCATGGTTTCCCATTGACTTTCACACACAGATTGGGTGGGAAGTGATCTTCTTGTGGACAACTGGTTTCTGATAAACAAAACCTAAAAGCAAAGAGCTGCCATCATCTTTCACTTTTAGAGTGATTTACAGATCATCTCTTCCTAGAAGGAATTGTTTCTCCACTGAGCCATGAAATCATGAGAGATCCTGCTAAACACAGCCCTCAAATGATGTCACTAAGCAGGAAAACCCCCCAAAATTACAGTGCTGGAGGTTCCTCCTCAGATTCCTTGAATTCCTCAGCCCAATTTCTCCTCTGCCTCTTCTCCAGCCCGACCTCTCCACACAAGACCAAAGTGCCACAAATGACATTTCCCCCACCCCAGCTGCAGCTCCAGGCGGTTTCTGCTGTTGGATTTCTTTTTTCCCCAGCTCATGGAGGTGTTTTTGCTGCTGACCTCCAGCAGGACAAACCCTTCCTGCTGCCAGCAGGACAATCAGCATTCCAAGGAGCAGCCAAACCCCTGAGCTCCCCTGGATTCCTTCCAGGACCTGCCCCACCCCTGCCCATGCAGGATCCCAAGAGGGGCTGGCTGGTTTCCCTCATCCCCTCCTCACCCCCTTGGTCCATCCCACCCCACCAGGCTGAGACAAAGGGTTTAATCTATTTTAGATGGATTAAAAACCCCCAGATTCACCAGGCTGGTGATTCCCAAAGTGCCTAAAGAAGGAGATGTAGGGATGCCCATGGAATCCATCCCTGCTAAGAAAAAATCCCACTCATTGATTTTCCAGCCCCAGGCCATGGAATGACCAAGGTGGAGTTACTGGAAGGATTCCCTGACAAGAAAATCAACCAGGATGAGGAAAATCAGCACTTTTCCATCCAGGAATTCCCAACCTGGCTGATAAATTCTAAAAACCAACAGGCAACAAAATCCCTACCTTAGCTGGACCTGTACTGTGAAGTCACATTTGGTCCCAGAAATATCCCTGGAAACAAGAGGAAAAAATGAATTAAAATATCCTGCTTTTCACAAGATTCCTCAGCATGGCAATACAGATTCCTCAGGAGTTTGCTGGAAGTTCAATTTATGGAAAACATTTAATTTTGACACAAAGAATGGAAAATTCACACTTTCAGGTATGATGCACAGCAGACTTTGCTGCTCCTGCTCAAACCACCACTCTCAAGAGAGGTTAAAAGGAAGAGGTTTCATTTTTTGAGGTAAATAAATAAATTTGTGTCTGACCTCTTATTTTTGTGGGGGTTTTTGTTTGAGGTTTTTTTGTTGGGCTTTTTTTTGGGAGGGTTGTTTGATTTTGTTTGTTTGCTGGATTTTTTTGCTGGTTTTTGTGGGGTTTTTGGTTTGCTTTGCTTTTTTGTTTTTTTATTTTGAGGGGGGTGTGGTTTTCTGGGGTTGTTTTTGTGGGTTTTTTGATTTTTTAAATGATATAATATATATATAATATAGGTAATTATATATATAGAGAGGTATTATATATATAATACAGGTATATTAGAACGAAAATTCTGATGGGTCCCCACAAAGTCACAAGTTTATAAGGAATTAACAGAGAAACTGATGGCAAGGAAGGGCTGCAGGAAGCAGAATTGTGGATTTGCAGGGAGCGCAGCACCAGAGAAACCCACCCAAAACTCACTGGTGGGGTCGAATTCTCTCCATCCCACAGAACAACACTCACAAATCCCCCAGAGGAGTTTTCCCCTGCGCTTCCCAAGCAGGGCTATGGGAACCTGGGTGGATTTGGGGTGGGTTATTGTCGGAATCTGAGGTATTGATGATTCTGAGGTTGTAGAAAGTCTCTGTATTTCTGCCCCGCTGCCAAAGCAGAAGCCATAATTGGTCTGTGCTGTTTCAAGGTTGTTTATTCTGTTTATCTCTACCATGTTCTGCTGCCCTGCCGCAGCTCTGTCCTGCAGGGCAGCGTGTGGGGCTCTGCCCTCAGTGGGATGGTACAAACATTAAATACCACAAACTACCTGTGCTGGATTTACAATAACGTGCCAATATCTGTCACCTACGTTGGACAGTGTGTCCCCAGCCTGAACCAACAGAAAAATGCCAACACCACAGTGAAACATGGAGGGCATGAAGAAGGAGAAAAAGGACAAGGCACACCCAATTTCCTCCATCTTGTGCCCTTTGGACCCCTCATCTAGAATCCTAAAATTTTACTTTTGCACCCGTGCCACACTTAATTATTACTGATATCAAACACTCAGAGCTGGTAATTCATCCTGTAAGATTGAAAACTCTTTTCCATGGACAGAGATCACAGCCAGTGTCTCTGGGGGCTCTGTCCAGGGGGGTTCTGACCCCTGCCAGGGCAGCCAGAGGGAGTTATTTGGATGTCAGGGAGTGATTTGGGTTTCAGGGCTGCTGAGCCCACTCACATGGAGCTGCTGATCTGCTGCACTTGCTGCGGCGTCAGCGCGAAGGCGAAGCAGGTTTCCCGAAACCTCTGGCTGTTATCTGAGGCTGCAAGAGAGCAGAAACATCAAAAAGCAGCCAGGACAATCAGGAAATAATTCAATCAAGTCAGAACACACGTTTTTGGAAACTCCAGCAGCATCAGACACATCTGGCTCTGAAGAGTTTTTGAGGAAGTTGCCACTGGAAGCCTCCTGTAAATAAAAATACAATGAACAACATTTATATGCCTGTAAAATGTACATTAAAATAGGGATGGAGGTAACAGCAGAGCTGAGGCAAATCGAGGCTTTTATCGCTGTAATTTCACGTCAAATTGCTCTGATATGAAATAAAAATACATCTGAGGATTCTCATCAGTCACTTTTTTATTTCCCTCCGTGCACCAGGCTGGGCCTGTCAAAGTTCAGAGAGGGGCTGAACACAACACGTGGCACATCTCACATTTCACTCTGAGGTTTTATGGACTCCAATGCACCAAATACATCCAGAACAAGCCCAGAACTCGTGAGACCCGCAGCTATAAAATCTGATTTTAAAGTCTTCCCACTCTGTGCCACGGCGCTCCAGAACCAAGCAGTGCTCAAGAGGAAAATGCTCCTGCTGGAAATTAATGTTAAATATCCCTAAAATAGTGGTTTTAGCTGAAACACAGCCTTTCACAGGGCCACTGCTGCAATGAAAAGGGTTTTTTAAATAATAAATTGAAAGAAAGCATCATCTCCCAAGAGAATGATTCCACACACTCACCAACACACATTGAATGAAAAGCTGCTTGCAAGTTGCACTTCAATCTCATTATTCGTCATAATTTTGTACGTTCTGAATAAATTTGTAAGCTCTGAATAAATATGATACAATATAAATATTCTGAATAAATAAATATAATTCTCTGTGCACCAAACACTGGATAAATATCCCATTTTTTGCTTTACTATAATGCATTCCTGACTCATCCCTGAGTGACAGCTGAGTGAATATTTCAGGGTGAGAATTGAGATTTTGTTCCAAGCAGCGTGTGGTGGGCTGGAACCAACAACAGCAAAGACACTGAGTGTAAATATTACAGCAGGAGCCTCCCAAAATTCCATTTTTTGTCTTTCCTGCATCACACTGCTCCAAAATCCCTCATTTATCCCATTATTTGCTGTTGTGCATGAGCAGGAACAGGGACACAGAGCTGCTGTTTGGAATCTTTGAGAAAGAATGAAGTTTTATAAATATCTCAGATTTCGAAATGCATACGTTTCCTCCCTGCCAGCACAATGTCTGCAGGAAACAGACACAATCTACACAATTAACAATGAAAATCTGCTTCCACATTGGCTCTTCCACAGAATTTGACACCTATTTTTAGCTATAAATGGCAGGATCACAATTACAAACTCTAATTAACAAAAGCTGAATTAGCAAAGCTCATGCAGAGAAATGAGGGAATTCCAGTTATTATTTCCTGCTTTTCCATGGGTTTTTCTGCTGGGTTGATTTTTCTCCCAGGTATTATTTGCTTTAGCCTGGAAATTGTCAATTTTGGCTTTATTAGAAAAGTTCTGGAAGGTTTTTGGGAACCTTTGGTGTGAACTCCAGCACTTCATTAATTAAAAACTGCTGACTACTTAACTAAAGCCACCTTCATTTAAAGCTCAATTATCCAGAGAAGCCAACCAGCAGCTACCAAAATTCCTTGGATTTCCCAAGCTTCTCCCCTGCCCATCTTTTTTTTCCTCCAATTTAGGGAATCCAGCAGGGAAATGGGCAAACAGGAGGAACTGGAATTGTGTGCAGCAGGAAAACTGTGACGAAGTTTGATCCAATCAATCCTTTTCCCTCTGCTCCTGTTGATAACAGATTTATTTTTACTAAATGATATGAAAAGTGGGGTTTGAGCTTCCATATTCATGGAATCACCGAGTTATCACAGCTGGAAAAGACCTCAAAGCTCACCAGGTTCAACTCCTGATGAAACACCTTGGCAATTAAATCAAAATCTGATTTTTGAGCCCTTCCAGCGATGGTGATTCCACACTTCCCTGGGAAAGCTGCTTCAACACTTAACCACTCTCCCAGGAAAGAAATATTTCCTAACATCCAACTGTTGTATTGGTCAGATTACAGAATTTATACATTGATTTGGGAGAAAATGAGGAAGGACAGCCCTGAGTGCTGCCTCAGGAGCTTTCCCTCCTCCAGCTCTCCTCAGGAGCCGTGCCAGACAGAAAACAGCCTCTGCTCGAACCAAAAACTAAATTCAAAAAGGCCTCTGACAGTTCCTCTGGAGGTTTGGGGTTTTTTTTGAGTTTTTGGTGGTTTTTGTGCAGTTAATGCTGCAGCCCCAAAGAGCAGACTTGGAAAGGGACTGAGTCAAGGGGGATGGGTTTCAATGGCCAGGGGTGGGGTTAGGTGGGATTTGGGAAGGAATTCCTCCCTGGCACGGTGGGGAGGGGCTGGGATGGAATTCCAGAGAAGTTCCCTGGATCCCCAGAATGTCCAAGACAAGGCTTGGAACACCCTGGGATAGTGGGAGGTGTGGAAATGGGATGGGGATGGGGATGGGATCCATGGGATAGGGTGGGATCCATGGGGATGGGATCCATGGGATAGGATGGGATGGGATCCATGGGATAGGGTGGGATCCATGGGATGGGATCCATGGGATGGGGATGGGATCCATGGGATGGGATCCATGGGATGGGAACCATAGGATGGGATGGGATCCCTGGGATGGGATGGGATCCCTGGGATGGGATGGGATCCATGGGATGGGATGGGATGGGATCCATGGGATGGGATGGGATCCCTGGAATCTCAGCTCCCTGCCAACCCAACCCCAAAATACTTCCAAACTCCCGACAGGCGGAGCAGAGCGGGCACAGGGAGGCAGGCAAGGCAAGGGAGCCACAGCTGAGCTCTGCTCAGGCTCCTCCTCTGCCTCTGCAGCTGCACCTAAAAAAGGGACAAAATCTGATTTTTCTTGGTGGTTTTCTCCAATCTGCTGCCCTATCATCTCTGCCCTTGCAGATCTGCTTACCCTACAGAGGATGTGTGAAGATCCCAGCAAACCACACCAAACAGAGCGCAGCTCTTCCCCTAAAAACCAAACTCTGCCCTTAGCTCTGGCTCCTGCTCCTCTGCTCCCAAAGATCTCAGATTCTGCAGGGCAGCAACACTGGGAATTTGGAATTTCAGAGGGCAGAAAAGATGACAGATTTCTGTTAATTCATCTGGTGTATCTGCCGTGTTTAAAACACCAAACAGATCCTGGCACGTCAAGCACATATAATTTACTTTTAGAAGTTCAGGAAGATGATTAAAACCAGAAAAATATTAAATTTTAGAAAATAAAATCATTCTGATGGCTACGAACGCAACTGTGCCCCGCAAACAACGATTATTATTTAACAAAAGAAAGGTAAAAATAGATCTGCAATTGAAAACCAAGAGGATGGAAATAGAATTTATAATCCAATAAAGCTGGAATCAGGCCAGGACATCAGAGTTAATATGGACATTCTTCAGAAAGATGCCAGGAATGTTTCTGGGGGGTTGGGTTTGTTGTTTCTTTTCCAGAACGATGGTTTATTAAATATTAAAATATTTTCTTTTGCACTGTGAATGCAACAGAGCTTGAAAGAGTCAAAATTACTAAAAAGCCACAGAGTTTCTTCTCCCAAACTTCTCTTTTCCTAATTTCATCACCAGCATTTCCTGCATTATTCCAGGCTTACCTCACTCCAGGAATGATCCACGATGAACTGAGGGACAAAATTATGCCTTGCTGGTTGTGGATTTTCTTAAAACACTTCACTGAGGTAAAAAGTTTTCCAAATTTGAGGGAAAACTGTTTTAATATATGGTACTCACATGGCCAAAACACTTAAAATTGTATAGGAATGGAAGTAACTATAAATAAATAAATAAATAAATAAATAAATAAATAAATAAATAAAAATATAAATATAAATATAAATATAAATATAAATATAAATATAAATATAAATATAAATATAAATATAAATATAAATATAAATATAAATATAAATATAAATATAAATATAAATATAAATATACTAGGTGTATCCACAGATCACCTGTTTAATAAATAAAAATGATACAGAAACGCCATTTTCTACTAATTCTGCTCCTTATTTTGGAAAACCCCTCCAGCACCAGTGTGAAAAAAAGAACCCAGCTAGAGTGGCTGCATTTTCTACTGCTCTAAAAATATTCTGTTCCACCTCACCAGTACCCAGGGCTAAAAATAGCCACACAATCTTTCTGCAGTAAAATACCTCTTGCTGTCTTGAGAAAAAGCCACTCTCTGAATTTCCACTCAGGCACCTTCAAACCCTTTGGGAATTTTTTGGGATCACGGAGTTGAGGTGGTGGCGCTTCCTAAACCCCAATAAACTGAGGCTCACCCTCCCATCAGCATCACCAATTCTTAAATACGAAGGGAATGTATTAAAGAAAGGCTTGGACTAAAATTAAATTTGCACTTTATACAAGAATTATCAGAGGTATCATGAAATGGGCCCTTTCCCAATGATTCCAAATAATTGTGTTTATTTTCAGAGGCAAAAAGAGCTGTAAGGAAGAGGATGAGGAGCAGAGGAAATTTTTGTTGCGTGCTGTAAGAAAAACAAGAGATGCCCAATTGGTAATTCACTAACTAATGGCCTGGATTAGCTAAATTTGTCCAAATATTAACCAGAAATGTGGCAAAGCTGCCTGGGACTTCCTCAGGAGGGGCAGCTCTGCTCCCCTGGCCAGGGACAGCAGGGTCTGGGCTTTGGGGTGGGAATCAGGAACTGGGCTCCCCAGGGAATGGGACATTCCCAACAACTCCGGGGATATTTGGGTAATGCTCTCAGGGATGCACAGGGGGTGCCCAGACTGGAGAATCCTTCCCAGCTCAGGGCATTGCCCAGTTCTTGTTTTCCCTCCCCACATGGGTCAGGTGCCTCATTTTGCCTTTCCTTTAAACACCAGAAGGCATCACTGTTGATTTATAGCCACTCCTCCAGCAAACACCACTGCTGCAAACTTCATCCCCACTCCCCAAAACTGAGCACAGCAAACACCTGAGCTTTGAAAATGTGAGAATTCAGAGAGGTTTGACTGCAAAGGCTGCTGCAGGGCAGGGAATCCAGGGAATCCAGGGAATCCAGGGAATCCAGGACAGCCCAGGGAGCTCATCTTGATGCCTTGTGCAGGCTGAGCTGGAGCAGAGGCTGGGCAGAGTCCCAGAACAAAGCAGGGATTTATTCAAGGATCTCCTCCATGGATCCACCTTGGGCAGCACCAGAGCCCAGCCAGGGCTGCCCCAAATGAACCAAAATGGCCCCAAAACGCACGAGCGCTCCCGGGGGCTCTCCCTGGGATCAGTTCTGCTCCATTGGCACCTTGGAGTTCATTGTCCCATTCCAGCTTTAGCCCAGGCAGTCCCACCCTGCTTGTTTTTCTCTCTCCAGCCCACGGGGTTTGTGCTCCTGGGATGAGATTTGGATCATTGTCCTTGGTGCCCAGCTGGGGCAGGAATTGTTTTGTTCCCCTGATATGGAGCCCAGACCCAGCTCAGCATCCCCTGATATGGAGCCCAGACCCAGCTCAGCATCCCCTGATATGGAGCCCAGACCCAGCTCAGCATCCCCTGATATGGAGCCCAGACCCACACACTAAATCAGCTCAGAATCTGAAAATATAAAATCCAAACCTGAGGGATCCATCTCAGGATGCACTCTGAGGCCTTTAAGGCCACCCCAAATTCTGGAGTTCTCTGGTAACCGAGTGTTTATTTACACATCAGCATTTCCTGCCTCTCACCACAACCCCTGAGCCCCAGGCTCGGACATCTCCTGCAGCCAGCAGCACTTGCAGCCCACACCCACCATTCCCTGCATTTCCTGCTGCATTAAATGCAGCTGGAGCGAGCAGGATGGGGCTGGGAGCAGATCCCCTCCCTGGAAAAGCCTCTCAGTCATCACTAAATCCATCCCAGCCCACGCCAAAGCAGGGCTCTGCACCCCAAAATCCAGCACCTGACATCCCTCTTTGTGGTTTTCTCTAATCTTGAGATTTGGGGTTTTTTTTGTGGTTTTGGTGTCTTCTGTGCAGTTAATGCTGCAGCCTCAACAAGGAGAGTTGGAAAGGGACTGAGTCAAGGGTTTAAATGGCCAGAGAGTGGGGTTACATGGGATTTGGGAAGGAATTCCATGCCCTACACAAGCGCTGGGATTCAGGAGATGTGAGCTCCAGAGAAGAGAAATCCCAAATTCCCACTGCTTTTTGTCCCACCCTGGCCATTCTGCTTCATTCCATGAGCACAATGGATGCTGCTGCCTCCCTGACCTCTCCAAACACTTCAAAGCCACTTGAGGGGACACATTTTGGTAAACACCCAAATCCTTCTTCCCCTGCTGAGCCCTTCTGCCACCTCCCGGGTGCCCACAAACCCCCTGAGAGAGGGGAAGTGCCAGGGCCACGTTCTGCACCTTGGAGCAGGTGAAAAACTGAACCCTGGCTCTGGTCAGCTGCTGCATTCATCTCTTCAAACCAATTTCAGATTCTGTCCAACTCACAGTTAATCCTCAGGAGGAACAGGCAGAGCCACCCTGGGGCTGGGAAAGGAAGGGAGGAAAGAGATGTGAAGGAGCTTATTTGAAATTGTGCCTAAAGATATACATGAAAATAGCCTGGAAATACTCCAAGGGCTACAATTAATCCATAAATATTATGGATTTTATAACTCTTTCTGATATGTTGTATAAACAGAACACAGAAGAGATCAGCTGGAAATTATGTGCAATTGGACAGACATTTATGTGATTATTCTTTAAATCCTTCCTGAAGACCTGCAGGAAGATCAGGGGACACTTCCATGGCCAAACTCTTCACTCTCCCAACCACCTCTGTGGATGGATCCCAGCTCTCCTCTCCTGCATCCCTGGATCTCACCTGATCCATCATTTTTCCAGAGGGAAGGAACATCACAGGATCCTCCTTACTCAAATTCAGCCCCTTGATTCCTTCAGACACCTGAACTACATCCCTCAACTGCAGTGCTGCTTTCAAGGGCTTTGATATTTTAACTTTTACTCCTAAAAGCACCGAGTCAGCCACTTCAAAGGAGCAGCACAGAGGCAGCACTGCCACGTCCCTGGCTCTGGAGAAGTTTTCCTCTCAACGAGGAAAGTTTTTTCCTCAGGCACAAGATGGGATTGTTGGGCCTGGGAGATGGGTTTTGTCCCTTGTTTGTCCTAACTTAGGATATTTTATATTCTCTGGAAGCCAAGTGGATTCTTGCTGTGTCTGGGAACGTCCATGTCCTCTCAGGGCCTGGAACATCGGGACATCCACGGCCTGACAGGACCTGGAACCTCGGGACATCCATTTCCTAGAATCTTGGGACATCCATGGCCTGGAATCCTGGGACATCCATGTCCTATGAGGTCCTGGAATCCTGGGACATCCATGGCCTGCCAGGACCTGGAATCTCAGGACATCCATGGCCTGTCAGGGCCTGGAACCTTGGGACACCTATGGCCTGGAATTCTGGGACATCCATGGCCTGTCAGGACCTGGAATCCTGGGACATCCGTGGCTTGGAACCTCAGTACATCCATGTCCTGTCAAGTCCTGGAACCTCAGTACATCCATGTCCTGTCAAGTCCTGGAATCTCAGTATATCCATGTCCTGGAATCTTGCTCACAGATATCCTGACAGGGCCTGGAATCTTTATCAGGGATTGGAATCTTGTTCATCCATAGCCTGGAATCCTGGGATATCCATGGCCTGTCAGGATCTGGAATCCTGAGACATCCATGGCCTGGAACCTCGGGACATCCATGTCCTGTCAGGACCTGGAATCCCGAGACATCCATGTCCTGGAATCCTGGGATATCCATGGCCTGGAATCCTGGGATATCCATGGCCTGTCAGGACCTGGAATCCTGGGACATCCATGGCCTGGAATTCTGGGACATCCATGTCCTGTCAGGACCTGGAATCTCAGACATCCATGGCCTGGAATCCTGGGATATCCATGGCCTGGAATCCTGGGATATCCATGGCCTGGAATTCTGGGACATGCATGTCCTATCAGGACCTGGAATCCCAGGACATCCATGGCCTGGAATTTCAGGATATCCATGGCTTGGAATCCTGGGACATCCATGGCCTGACAGGACCTGGAATCCCAGGACATCCATGGCCTGGAACCTCAGGACATCCATGGCCTGTCAGGACCTGGAACCTCAGGACATCCATGTCCTGGAATCCTGGGATATCCATGGCCTGGAATCCTCTCAGGACATCCATGGCCTGGAACCTCAGTGACCTCAGCTCCAAGCATGAGGAGATTCAGCAATGAGCTGAAGAAAACCTGAATAAATCAGGTTTTTTTAGGAGTTACCCAGTTGCTTAAAGCCCTCTCAAAAGAAACTCTTGACTGTGGAAAGCCCAAGCTGAGGCCCAGCACATGGAAATGCAAATAAAGAGCCCCAAATGTGCTGTAATTCCAGCTCAGCCCCAGCACTGAGCCAATATTTCACCCCGTTCTTGCACAATTAAAAGCTGCAGGGCCGGAAGTCAGAGAACTCAAAGCTGAGTTGAGAATTCAGTGTTTTGTTGAACTTCCTCCCACAAAGTACATTTCAAAAAAATAATAAACACAGAAGACAGTAAAAGCGTGACTTTCATATAAACCATAATAGCAATTGCACAGAGCACGAGATCAGCTCGCTGATAGAGAAAAAGGAGAAATTCTTGCCAAGCAAAACTTTCCTGGTTTCCAGCCCGGCTTTCTCGTGCACTGAATTGTTTAATTGTTTAATGGCTGTACCTTGAACTGCAGGCACCCTCAAGATTTTAGGCAGCTCAGCTGCAAGATCTGGCTCCAAGTGTGAGGCACCAGGATTGCTCACAGCCACAGGAAAATCCATGGGAAGTGCGAGGCAGGGTGGGAATCAACCCCCGAGGGGGAAATTCTGCTGCTCACAGAAATCCTGGCAGTGGAGCACAGAAATGAAGGAATTAAACTGAGCCCTCCATCAAGAGAGCCTCACTGGAAGCTCTGATGGAGCTGGAATTCTGCTGCCTCTGAGGGATAATGACTGATCTGTGCCTCTTCCTTCCAGGAGGCTGCAGGTAAAAAAAAAAATTAAAAAATCTCATTTCTCTGGCTCAGATCCAACTTCCAGCGCTGTGTTTGTATCACTGAGAGCTGAAGCACAGCAAATAAACTGCAGGAGGATGATCCTTGTGCCATTTGGATCGGTTTTACACAGGAGAGAGCTCACAGCCTCTTTAATCCTTTCAATTGGGAAAAAATAAATAAATAAAACAGCTTCATTTCCCTTACAGGTAAGTAAAGACTCCTAAGCCAGTTAAAATGTTTTTTGGAGCAACTACACAGCTCCAGCAATTAGGAATGACATTTGCTGTAACAAGAGGCATTTTTAAGATGCTGCTTAACTATCTCATGTCCCTTCCACAATAATCTGGCAAATTCGGGGCCTTGCTACTCACAGTAAACACATTTCAACACACAAAAGAGATCTTATCTGCGTGTTAGGAGTTACTTTTAGAAAATGTGCTTCAAAAACAACCAATTAGCAAGGTCTGTGCTCTGGGGGCTGGAAATGGGGGAATTAAGTGAAAGCTGCAGCTTCACTTGACAAACAACCTCAATTCTCCTCTTTGGATGCTGTTAGGAAAACAAGAGGAGCACAGGAATAAGGCACACATTCCATCAGAGCCAGAGTGTGCAGTTTTCCTCCAAACATGAAAAAAAAACCTTATAAAACAATTCAGCTCGCTGAAAATGGTGGTTCAGCAGGGGCAGAGAGCTGCAAGCAGACATTTGCAGCACGAGGAGCTCTCCTGGCTGGCTGGGACACAAACCCATCCCATCCCCATGTTCTGCACTTGGCAGAGGGTGACTAAGAAATGTGGATCAAATTCAGCAGCTCCACTGCAAAGGAACAAACGGCTCTTTGTCTCAGCCCAGCAAGGGCCAAGGAGCACTGGACAGGGCCTGGGCTGCTGACAAGGTGATGATCAAAGGCTGGGCTCTGATCTTGGAGGGCTTTTCCAGCCTCAGGGATTCTGGGATTCAGCCAGCTGTGCTCCAAAGGTGCAGGGATGGAGAAATCCCTGCATCCCACCAATCCAGCCCAGCACATCCCTCTGAATCTGAATCCCAGGCTGGAGCTGCATTCAAATAGAAGAATTTCTATTTCCTCCTTTTGTTCCTGTTTTATTCCTTTTTTTTTTTTTTTTTCCCCTACAAATAAGAGCAGATTTCACGTCCTTATCTGTTCCTCACATTAGCTGCGTGCTACCCACCCACACGAAATATTTGGGTACAGAATGCCTGCTCAAGTGCCCTGCTGGGCAACTCCCTGCCCTGAGGCTCGCTCAAATTATTGCTTCTTCAACCAAACATCCTTCTCAAAATGGACAGAAAACTGGAGCAAAGCTCCCCAGCTGTGCCACCTGCACTTGGGAACAACCAGGGGCAATCCCAGCACCCAGGGGTGTGCTCTGCCCTCTTTTATGTCATTTCAGGAGGGTGTGAAATTTGAATTATACAAATTCTCTCTCTCACACACATTTTCTTTCCCTTCTGTTTCAAGCAGGCAGAGAATTATTCCAAACCCCACATCGGGTCATCAGTTCATCCTTGTGGGGGAGGGACACAGAGTCAATTCAAAAGTCCTTTATCCCTATCCCATGAGTAATCTGATGGGAAAAAGCAAGCAGGAGATGCTGAAACACTGGCTAAATTCCAGGTTCTGAGTGGCTGCAGCAATATCTGCCAGTGGAAAACAAACCAGGGAACCCACACACGGGACACTTGAGGGAACCCACACTGCTGGCAGCACGGAGAAGGATGCCCAGACCATCTGGGGAAAACGTTCTACAAATGATTTCAGATTTTGTAGTCGAAGTATTAGTAAATGCACAAATGCAGAAAATGAATCTGAGTCTGAACAGGCTGGGGAGGGGCTGGGATGAATTCCCACAGGAGCTGTGGCTGCCCCTGGGTCCCTGGAGTGTCCAAGGCCAGGGACAGTGGAAGGTGTGGTGGGATGGGCTTTAAGGCTCCTTCCAACCCAAACCATTCCAGAATTTTATGATGGACACTGAGGCTCTTCCCCCAAACTCTTAACTCAAAGGCTTTTTAATAGGATTGCTTCAGACAAACAGAATTCCCACACAAAACAAGCCCCAAACATTCCTGAAGTTACCAGAAAGGCCAGGGATTGCTTCCAAAGGCATCTCCTTGGAATTGAAAATGGAAAACTTCCATTTTCTTCCCCTGACACTCCACACAGGGGAGAAATATCCCATTGTCCCTCGGCTCCGGGGGCACTGAGACCTGGCAGGGAGTGAGTGAGGGATGATCCCTGATTTGGGGTGCTCTGTCCCACTCAGAGCTGCCAGCAAAGGGCTCTTCCCACAGCCAGGAATAAATAAATAAATGCACACCATCACTCCTGCCCTGGAATGTCTTGTGGGAATTACAGCCTCACCCTGCAGTATTACCAAAATCTCTCTGCTTCTCCCTTAATTACAGCAGCTAAATTAAAAAAAAAAAAAGAAAAAGTAAAATACTGTGCCAGATCCTTCAGAAATGCACAGACAACCTCGGCACTCACACAACAGGTGGAAAAACCACCTGAAAAAGAAAATCAAATTACCAAAATCTCTCTGCTTCTCCCTCAATTACAGCACCTAAACCAAAAAAATATGCAAAATACCGTGCCAGATCCTTCAGAAATGCAGAGCCAACCTTGGCACTCACACAACAGGTGGAAAAACTACCTGAAAATCAAATTACCAAAATCTCTCTGCTTTTCCCTCAATTACAGCACCTAAACCAAAACCAAAAAAATATGCAAAATACCGTGCCAGATCCTTCAGGAATGCAGAGCCAACCTCGGCACTCACACAACAGGTGGAAAAACCACCTGAAAAATAAAATCAAATTACCAAAATCTCTCTGCTTCTCCCTTAATTACAGCACCTAAACCAAAACAAAAAAAAAAATGCAAAATACTGTGCCAGATCCTTCAGAAGTGCAGAGCCAACCTCGGCACTCACACAACAGGTGGAAAAACTACCTGAAAATCAAATTACCAAAATCTCTCTGCTTCTCCCTCAATTACAGCACCTAAACCAAAACCAAAAAAATATGCAAAATACCGTGCCAGATCCTTCAGGAATGCAGAGCCAACCTCAGCATTCACACATCAGGTGGAAAAACCACCTGAAAAAGAAAATCAAATTACCAAAATCTCTCTGCTTTTCCCTTAATTACAGCAGCTAAACTAAAAAAAAAAATGTAAAATACTGTGCCAGATCCTTCAGAAATGCACAGACAACCTCAGCACTCACACATCAGGCCTCCCACATGCCCCAGCCCTCCAGACTGTCACTGGAAAGTACCTGCTCAGCTTTGTTTACAAGGGATTTCTTCTGCAAAGGACTTTTTTTTCTCACTCACCCACCCTCTCTCCCCAGATCTCCTCTCACCAATCTGCTCCTCCTACCAGCAGGGAACCTTGCCTGGGGTTTTGGAGCCAGCAGAAGGTTCCTCCACACAGAAATCACCTAAATGCTGCTGCATTTAGGCAATATTGAAGGGTGTTAGAAGTTACCCGTGCTGTGAAGGGCTCCGTGGAGCCATGAAAATCAACATTATATAACGCTCTGGGAGCAGCAGATTCTCCTCAGCAGCTCCACCAGCGATTTACACCTTCACACAAAAAATCAGCTGCAAGGAAAGTAGCCACAACTGCAAAAGAACCCGAAATTCAGATGCTCACACTGTAATGGATCCAGCAAATTTTCAGCCTGGCACTCCTTCCAGCACGGATGAGAACATTCTAGAAGCCTGGCGGATTTGGGGATAGTTCTGTTTACTTTGGGTTTTTTTTTTTAATAATGAAGCCCTGTGGTTTATAGAACTACTGAAAGCAGACTGTTTTTTTTTTTTTTTTCTTCCTTTTTTTTCTAAGATTTAGTTTGTTTTTTTCTCAAAGCACCTCCCCTTAAAAATAACGGATGTTTAAACCATATTTAGAGGCTCAGCTAAAGCAACTAATGAGTGTTAGGTAAGATGTTTCTCCATGTAGAACAATCTGTTCCAAAAGTTCCCAAAAATAGCAATTCTCCAAACACTGCTGTGATGCAATATTTAACCCCTTGCTGACAGCAGCAGCTGAAATTTGACCATTTTCCCCCCCAAACACAAGGCAGTGCTGCAGGAGCTCTCCTTACCTAGGCTGGTAGGTTTGATCAGCTCGTCCAACAAGTCGTAAAAAGGGAGTTTCTGCAGCTTGATGTCGGGGTGCACGGGGTGCAGGGCCGAGGTGAGGTGGGGCAGTTCCAGTTCGTGTTTGGGTCCCAGCAGCGAGACGGGGAGCAGGGGGGACGTGGCGGGGTGGCCGTCGTAGCCCAGCTGTGGAATGGTGGAGGGCGACAGCGTGGCCGGCATGGAGCTGGAGTGCACGCTGGCGATGGACAGGTCTGCTGGGGTCATGATTTTCTGGGGGAACCTCCTCCTATAGAGTTCTTTGATTTTCATCTGGACGGCGGGGCTGCAGCCAGCCTTCAGCAGGTGCAGGGCTTTGGTCAGCAGTTCGTGTTTGCGGCCGTGCTTGTTCCTGCCCGCGTAGCCCAGCAGCACCTGCAGCTCCGAAACTCGAAGGCTCATAACCATTTGCTTCAAAGAAATGAAATAAGAGGGTTAACGTGGTCCTCGCCAGGAATAAAGCAAAGGGTTAACAGAATCCTCACCAGGAATAAAGCAAAGGGTTAACAGAATCCTCACCAGGAATAAAGCAAAGGGTTAACAGAATCCTCACCAGGAATAAAGCAAAGGGTTAACGTGGTCCTCACCAGGAATAAAGCAAAGGGTTAACAGAATCCTCACCAGGAATAAAACAAAGGGTTAACAGCTGAATTCCAGAATCCTCAACAGAAATAAAGCAAAGGGTTTACAGAATCCTCACCAGGAATAAAGCAAAGGATTAAGAGGTGAATTCCAGAATCCTCACCAGAAAGAAAACAGAATTAACAAGTGACTTCCAGAATCCTCACCAGAAATAAAACAAAGTGTTTACAGGTGAATTCCAGAATCCTCAACAGAAATAAAACAAGGGGTTAACAGAATCCTCAACAAAAATAAAACCAAGGGTTAACAAGTGAATTCCAGAATCCTCAACAGAAATAAAACAAAAGGGTTAACAGCTGAATTCCAGAATCCTCACCAGAAACAAAACAGAGTTAACAGGTGAATTCCAGAATCCTCACCAGAAACAAAACAGAATTAACAAGTGACTTCCAGAATCCTCACCAGAAACAAAACAAAAGGGTTAACAGCTGAATTCCAGAATCCTCACCAGAAACAAAAAAAATGGTTAACAGGTGAATTCCAGAGCCCTTACCAGAAACAAAACAAAGTTAACAGGTGACATTCAGCACTCTCACCAAGGCTCAGACCCATTCACTTCAAAGAAACAAACCAAAAATTAACAGGTGACTTCTGCATCCTCAGGGAGGCCAGAGAGGGCTTGAAGCCCGTTGAACATGAAGTTTTTCAAGGCTCTGGGCCACTGCTCTGCCCCCTTTTACAATGCTCACATATTTATTACAATTCTGAGTGTCTATTTGCAAGTCTGCAATGAGAGATTTTTAAAGGCATTTCCATCCTGTGGGCAAAAAGCTGAGAAAAGGACTCAGTGCAAAATAAAGGTTAACTCTAATTCTTTTTGAATCACTTGCTAGGATCTCTGATGCCACTGATTTTTCCTGCTCTAGCTGGATGTAAAAGCAGTTGTACACTGACAATATCCAAGCTGTGCCAATTCTCAGCTCCAAGCAGCACTTCCAAGTGCCTCCCTCAGTTTCTGCCATGCAGCAGAACTGATCCACACAGGCTGGAAGGAAGGAGATCAATGACATTAAACAGAGTGAACATAATCCCATGTGAGCCCCTGTCACCATTCCTGGGTTAAAGGGAACTTCCTCCCATTCCACCTCTGCTCTTCTCCCATCGGAGCTGCCTATCCTGTTTGGATGGGAGGTAATTAGCATCTTCATTAACACAGCCATTTAGTGCCTCCCAACAGGATCTAATGAATCACACTGGTACAACTCGTCACCTGTTTCACTTCTCCAGGAACTGGGAAAAACACTTCCCAAACCAGTGAAACCAGTAATCGCCAGTGTGCATCAGCTGGGCAGGCAGGAGCCAGAAAATCAACTTCAGGGCCTGGTTTTGATTGGAAAATACATTTCAGTGCTTGACAGGGGCTTGCTCATCATCAGAAGGCCTGAGACACCAGCTGGAATGAGGAGAACCCTGCAGAAGTCTGGGTTCCCAAGGAATAATGAAGAAATGCAATGCCTAAAACTCATGGATGTGACAGGCTGCCTTCATCTTCTGCAGGAAAGCATGAAACTCCCTGAATGTTCTGTACCCAGTCCCAGATCTGATCCCAAACAACACTTGATGGATGGATTTGGGACCCAAGCAGCTAATCACACCAGGGAGGGTTCTGCACTTTCCCAGCCACTGAAGGATGAAGACCCAAACCAGAATTCGCATTTGAAATCTCTGAATTCGACTACAAACGCTCCCATCCTCTCTGGTCCTTCAAACTCTGCCAAGTCTCAAACACTGCTCTGATTTTTTCCACATTAATTCTCAAACCTGAAGTGCCAAGATTAGAAAGGTGCTACCCCCTGGCTTTAACAAAACCAGCCCAAAACTTCCATCATCTCCTCAGAGCTCCAGCACCTGCAAGAGATCTTCAGTGCCCCGGTGTCCACGGGAGGATTTCCCTCCACTGAAACTGCTCCTGGTATGTAAAAGCCCTAAATGAGATGATTCATGTCTTTGATGAGATTTGCAGCAGCCACACTGAAGTCAAATTGGCCACAAAATTTCTGCTCTGCTGAAGCACAGCTCAAGAACCTCGCTGCAAATCCTTGCTGCAGCCTTCCACAAAGCCTTTGGATAGAACTGGAGTAGTTTTATTTCCCTGTATACCCCAAGAACCTTCTTCACACTTGGCTCTGAGACTGCCACAGAGCCCCTAATGAGAACAGACGAGGTACTTGGTAAGAAATGAAGATGTCTTAAAAGAATAAGGCATTTCAGCTCCAATCTGAAGTGTTGACAGCTGAAAGGAAAGTGAAACAAATAGATTTGAAACATGGAAAAACACTATTTATAATGCTATACAAACACTTCTTCAACAGAATGAGTAGTTACAGCTGAAGGGTTTAATGCCATCACCATTAAAAGTCACTTTCTGAACAGGCAGAACCTCTCAGAGCTTCACTCTGTTCTTGTTTTGTGATAAACTCCCGGGCTCAGCTTGCCAAGAGCACAAGAGGATGAAGAAATAACTGAGGCAAGGGAGAAGCTCCTGCTCCACGCTGGCTAATTTCCATTTTTAAGGTAAAGGCGAGCTGGAATGAGCACACAGAGAGCAGGGACCATGCTGGAGCCAGACTCAGAGACCAAAACAAACAAAATCCCCACATCTTCCCCACCCCGGCGCATTCCTCACACACGAGGACAAGAACAATTCTGTTTGCAGTGTTCAGGGCACTGACAGACCCATCCTTTAAACCAGCAATAAAGCCTTGTGGGTTTATTATCCTTTTATAATTTAGAGATAAACCTTTTATCCACATCGCAGGGAGGCAATGCCTCACACCTTCCCCACCTCACACAGGGCACTGCCAGGGGATGGTGTCCCTGGGAAGTCCAGCTGGGGAATTCTCCTACAACACCAACAGGAGAATTCCTGTCCCCTCCTCCAACCCAGCTGAGGTTTACAGGACCCAACCTGTGGGAAATGGATTTGTGAGAGAGAATAAATGCTGATTTAGAAATGCCATGGAATAGGACAGACATTGCTGAGAGAGAAAAGGAACTAGAAACGAGTTTCAAAGGATGGCCTAGCAAATAAAACTAGATATTTCAGAGAAATTGAACACTGAAAGGTGCATTGTAGCAGGACCCACAAAGGGCAATTTTAGATGATTGGCTTTGAGGCAGTTTACAGCATGGTGTGGCTAAAGCTGATAGACCAAGAAACACTTATAGTGTATTGTAATTAGGAAACTTCTGATTGTGGTTGTGTGAATTATAACATCTGTATTGTCTCACCCTTCACATGAGACTGAAAATGGAATAAAAGTTTTTAGGCACCTCTCAGTTGCCCCACCCCTGGGTCAGAAAAGGGCATCATCTGACACCAACCCAGCTCCACCAGCAGAAACCCAACCCTCTCCATGCCCTGATCCATGGTATCCTGACCCTGGGCCAGGCAGGACAACACAGCAGGGAAACCACCCAAGTGCTGCCAAAACAGCAGGAAAATCCACAAAAAACCCTCAATTTCTCCAGTTTTCTCTGTCACATCTCCACTCCAAGCCCTTGCCGGCTCAGCTGCAGCAGCAGAGCTGAAGGGCAAAGACACAAAGAGTTTTGCTGCAGGAAATGTTGTTTTTCTTTCCTGCTGCCTGCAGCAGCGGAGCACAAAGATCTTTGCACCTGCCAGGTACAAACCCCAGCACAAGGACTGCCCCCAAATAACAACAAAATCCAGAAAGTTTGGATTTCTCTATCCTAACAGGAAATAAAGTCACAAAACAACAACAAACAGCTGAACTGCAGAGAAATGAAAGGCCAGGCACAGCTCCCAAGGATTGGCTGCAGAGAAATCCTGCAGACTGCACCTCCAGGTGTTTAGTTCTGGGAATATTCATTCCTGCCAACAGCACTGCACAAGGAATTGATGTTGTTTAGCTCTAAAAAGGTTGAGGTTTTGGCACTCGGCTTCAAACTGCTTTCCAACAAATCCCAGCCTCAAGCACACAGTGGTACTGTGTGTTCTGGTACTGAGAGAACACCCAAAATTCAAAAAGAGGATGAGGATGGTGAGAAACATTTCTCAGAGAGTAAAAGCTGGAAGAAGCTTTCCAGACATCCAGCTTAGCTGGGGATGGTGGCACATTCCCATCCTGAGGAGGGGATCCCTGAACACGCCTCTGACATTTCCTGCTCCACAGCCCGACCCAGCCTCCCATTCCTGCCTCACTCACAGATTCCTTATCCTGCACCCCAACTGCAGCACAGCTTCCCAAATCCCTCAGGGGCTTTGCTGCCACCCAGCATCCCCAGCACAGTCTGTGCCAGGCTGTTTTCCCACCTCCCTGTTCTCCCTGTCCAACCTGGGCTGTTTTCCTGGCTCTGTCATCCCAAGCATTTGCTGCCATTCCTGCTGCTGCAGGAATCCCAGATTTCTGTGTGTTGAGGAAACGCTCTGAAACAACCCACCTGGAAACAAGGAGATCTGGGGAAAAAAGAATTTAAATATATGGGAGTCATCCATGGGCAGCACTGATGTCATTCCCCTCAGGAATTCCCAGTGATTATCCATAGGGAAGGGATGTCCTACCCACAGCTCCTTCCCAAAATAACCAGCATATTTTTTAAAAAAGCTATTAGAGATGAAAACTGGTTTTCATCAAGAATCATTTACTTAGATTTTCTCTGCAACAGCAGGGATGAAACTTGGTTTTCCACACAAACCCAGCTGTTCCAGCCAAGGAAAGATTCCCAAACTAAACTCATGGAATTCCAGCCCTCAGCACAGCTTAACAGCCCAGAGCACTTTCAGGAGTTGCATCTTGTCTCCATCACCTATGAAAACTGGGAATTAAGCTTAAAAATAAATAAATACAAGTGTTGGTGCCTCTGGATAAGAAATTCCCTGGATAACCTGTGGCTGGTCTCACAGGCACTGATTATTCAGGGAAATAATCTGTGAACCTGAATTATATTCCCCATTTTTAGAAGGTGGGGACTTGTCTGAGAGGTAAAAACCAGGCAGAAACCAGTATTAATTTGTATTTTTAATAAACTGAGCAGCACCCACAGAGTGATGGACAAGACTAAATATTTTTCATCCATCCAGCAGCACCAAAACTGTCCTCAAAGCAAAATATTCAAATCCAGGTTTAGTGGATCCAAAAAGGATATTTCTCCAGTTATCAGCCCTAGGATCTATCAGGAGAATCCAATGAGTTATTCCTGGATGTTTATGGTAAGCAGAAGCAGGGAATAAGCTCCAAAACATATTTAAATTATTTGCCAGAACAACAAGAAGCATTTGGCTTGGGCCCACACCACATTCTGTGCCTAAAGCAATCCAGCAGCTCCTCCCCAATCCTCCAAGCATTACCCTGAAAGATAAGGGGGAGAAAAAAATAGGAATGAAAAAAAAAAAAATCACCTCAAACCCCAGTGAAAAGATAGAAGAGAATGAGAAAAAAAGAGATAAAAAAAAAAATGGGAGATCATCAATTTATAAACAGCAATTTCAGGCAGTGGCAGAAAATTTCTGGTTATTAAAACCAGAATTTAGAGATCTTTTAGAAATTAAGAGTCATTATGACAGAAGAGAGCAAGCAAATTCCTTCAAAGGTGAAGGACAACACAAATGGAAATCTCCCCCTTATGAAAAAGGAATTCTGTAATCACTTCCAAAAGATAGGTTAAAAAACTGAAATTGATCTTTTTTTTTGTCTAATAAAAGCAACAAGGAAGTGTCAGTGAGTATGGAAATGGTTCTGAATGAATCCCAGTAAACTCCAGGCCCCAGCTGTAAAAATACAGCTCCTGCAAGCTCTTAACCCCTGAGAGGAATGTTCTGGAAAAGGGACTCACACACAGCTCTTGGCTTCTTGGATATTTCAGATTTGTGATCACAGAGGTTAAAACATCCCCATTTTTAACAACCCACATCCCCTAACCCTAAATCCCACCTGCAAGGCTCACTCAAGGAAACCCTCGAGGCTGAACTATGAAAATGTGGAGAAAACTCCCAAAACCCTGCAGGAGGGAGTGAAGCAAATCTGGAGCTGAAACTTCTGCCTTTGTCCCAGCAACCACAACTGCCACAGGTTGGAGCCCCTGCAATTCAAAGCAGAGCAGAGGCAAAGGCACAGAAAAAAATCATAAATATGCAACATCCTCCAGGCTTTAAGGAGGGTTTCATCAGGAAAAACTCTTTTTTTTTTGGCTGCAGCGGGAGCTGCAAGGGTTTGGGAATGAAGGCAGAACTAGAGGAGTAAAGGGACAAGGCAGCTGCAGGTATAAATATGATTTTGTTGTATAAATATGATTTTGTTGCACATACAAGAGGATTTAGGGTTTCTTCTGTTTCCACAGGGTATCAGCGCTCAGAAAAAAACAGCTTGTAATTGTAGGAGCAAACTGAACAGCTAACAAGAAAAACAAGCTTGAAACCAAGAAAAAATCAGTCAACAAAACGATGCTGGAAATGCCAAAACAGCCTGGGCAGAGCTGCTGATGGCACCTCCGGAGATCTGCGCTTCCTGAAGCTGCAGTGCATTCCTGACTCTCCCAGCAATGCATGCCCTGCACAAAGCTGCAGCCTGCAGGTGTTATTCACCTTTGCAGGCTGACCCACAGGAGATCTCCTTGGGAATCCAATGGCTGCAAATCTACTTACAGAAACATTCTGACCTTTGAACCAGCCGGGGAGGGATGAAGCTTTCTCAGCCTTAACCATTCTGTGATTGTGCCACTTGAAGCTCAGATTCTACGACTTGAGGCTCGGTGCTGACATTAAGAAGCTGGCAGGGAGGAGATCAGAAAAACTGCAGCACTTCAGGTGGGAGATCTGGGCAGGATCTCCCACCAAAATCCTTCTGCACCAGCCCATGGAAGCACAGAACCTGGAATTCCACAGATCATTAATCCAAGGAATATTCCCTTGGCAAGCACTTCTTCTAGTTCATATCTATTATGTTGGTAAAACCTGACTATCCCCAAATCCGGTGAATTTAGGAAGCTTGGTGATGCTGTTTCTTACCTAAACACCAATAAATGCCCAAATTCAGTGAATTTAGGATGCTCAGTGATGCTGTTTCATACCTAAACACAAATAAACTCCTAAATTCAGTGAATTTAGGATGCTCAGTGATGCTGTTTCTTACCTAAACACAAATAAACTCCTAAATTCAGTGAATTTAGGCTGCTCAGTGATACTGTTTCTTACCTAAACACAAATAAACTCCCAAATTCAATTTCAGGAAGCTCAGGGATGCTGTTTCATACCTGAACACCAAAAATCCCCAAATTCAGTGAATTTAGGAAGCACAGGGATGCTGTTTCATACCTGAACACCAATACATTGAAATTCCAGCCAGAGCTCTCCATCTAATCCCACCCCAGTGATGTCACCGAGTTCTTTGAGATGTCTGTCAGTGCCTGGATCCCAAAAACCCACGGTGATAAAAGTCCCAAAACTCAGTGATGAGCGACAGGACATTGGAAAAGCAAACACAGGCAGCTCCAGCCCCCCAGACTGCTGCTGGGAAAGGGCAGAATTTGGAATTTTCAACACAATCCCCACCTCTTAAATCCTGTCCTGTGCTTTTGGCAGATGCTTGTGGGATTTTGCTGCGCTCTGGGAGATGGGAAGTACCTAAACCTGGTACTTTAGTGCCCTTCTAGACCCCAAATCCAGCTCCTTTCCTCCAGTTTGTTCGTGTGGGAGGGAGATCAGCCAAACTGGGCAAGCACAGCCCCCAAAATCAGGGTTTGCCCACTGAACTGTGTGGGTTTTTTGTGGGATTCAGCCAAAGGGTGTGACCTGACCCCCAAAATTCGGGGTTTGGCCAATGAACTCTGTGGGGTTTTTTGTGGGATTCAGCCACAGTGTGTGACCTGACCCCCAAATTCAGGGTTTGCCCACTGAACTCTGTGGAGTTTTTGGTAAGATCCAGTCAAAGGGTGTGACCTGACCCCCAAATTCAGGGTTTGCCCACTGAACTGTGTGGGGTTTTTTGTGGGATTCAGCCACAGTGTGTGACCAGACCCCCAAATTCGGGGTTTGCCCAATGAACTCTGTGGGTTTTTTTGTGGGATTCAGCCACAGTGTGTGACCAGACCCCCAAATTCGGGGTTTGCCCAATGAACTCTGTGGGGTTTTTTGTGGGATTCAGCCAAAGGGTGTGACCAGACCCCCAAATTCGGGGTTTGCCCAATGAACTCTGTGGGGTTTTTTGTGTGATTCAGCCACAGTGTGTGACCAGACCCCAAATTCAGGGTTTGCCCAATGAACTCTGTGGGGTTTTTTGTGGGATTCAGCCTCAGTGGGTAACCAGACCCCAAATTCAGGGTTTGCCCACTGAGCCCTGTGGGATTTCTGTTTGGTGACAATGAGGACACACCAACCAGGCCAGGCAGAGCTGCTGGGGCAGGGATTTGCTCCAGCTGTGAGAGAGATTTTTTAGGAGAAGTCTGCCAAGGCTTAAGTCATGTCTAAAGCAGGTTTGATTTAAAGCAAGTCCCGCTGTATCTTAATCCGTAACGAAAGTTTTACCAGTCCCAGGAGAGTTTCCCTGCTAGGTGAAGGATATTATTACTTTTGCTATTAAATAAGGTTGCTGACACAGTGGTAATCTCCATTTTCTTGGAGACTCCAGGTTCTTTTCAGCCACGCTTAAACTTAATTGTCCCTGGTGTTTTTTCTCTTAGCAGCTGGGAATGATTTCCACGCCAAGCCAGGGCAGAAATTCCAGTGCAGGAATTCCTGGATCTGACACAGGAGCCTCTCTGCAAACACACCTGAGGCTAAGGGTGAAGAGAATTATTTGGGAGAGGGTCACTGCCAGACAAATGGACTTTTTATGAAGAATATTCTTCACCAAAGCCTTGCTGGCTGACAGAAGAGCCAACTCCCATGGGATGAGGTGCAGGGGAGCCCCAGGCAGATGCAGACAGATGTGCAAAAATCTTCCTAAACACAGTGTTCTCTCAGAAGCACAGCTTCTAATCAAAATAAAACAACTGTCAGAGCACTCAGGAATAGTATGAAATGCTGACTGTAAGTGTAAAAAAAGACAGGACCGAGAAGCCACCATCAAAGGTCACAAATTCACACTGATTTCCCCTCCCTCAGTGGTTAAAACAATAAAACATCCACCTTAGAATCCACAATTAGCACAAAATAAATGGTCCCACCAACTCTTGGGGTGATTTGGGATTTCCAGGCAGGATTTTCCTGCCAGACTCCCTTCCAGCCATCCTTTCCCAACCAGATATAATTTCCTAAATATCTCAAATACCTGCATGAAGCACAGGGAGCTTTTGTAAGTCAGTTTGGAGGGAAAGCTGGAGAAGAATGCACCTGGAATTCCATGAATGTGCTCCAGGAGCAGGACACACTCAGCAGCATTCCCACACCCAGGGGTGATGTTTGCCTGTAAAACTCTCACATCTCCGCTGCACCAACAGCCAGCATCGCTTGGCTTGTGTTTGTCAACTCCAACTTGATTCAAATAAATTCCTGACATAAGAGATGCAGATTTTCCTCCAAGATTTGAAAATAAAATCTTATTTCTGTACCTTGCAAAGTGATTTATTCCCCACGTGGCCTAAGTGAAAAATTAGTTATCCACTAAAACTTTGCTATTAATTAGCTCCAAATGAGCTAACACTTCAAGAGATGAGATTATGCACTCAAATATACCCAAACTATCCCCTTTTTTCTCCTCATTTGTCCCATTTTCTAGGATGGAGCACAGGAGACAGACGACATCATCCCTGACTATTATTCTGGTATCTCAAGAAGGTTTAATTAAGAGTCATATTAAATTTGGATACTGAATTGCAGAGTGCTGAACAGCAGGGTGAAGGCAGTACATAATTGAATCTCATTTCCCTGAAAAGTAACCAATGGCTCTGCTAATGCCCCAAGAGAGGAAAAACTGCAAAACTGGAGTGATCAGCTCACGATTCACAACAGAAAAGGGAAAAAATCATGAAAAGCAAAATGGAGTATGACAAAAATTCATGTGTTTTTTTTGTTTGTTTTTTTTTTTTTTTTTTTTTTAATTTGAGGCAAAATTCCCTTCAAGAAATGAATTCCCAAGGTTGGAGCTCAGGCTTGGTCAGTGGTACCAAGGGCCAGGATCAGCCTGGTCACATCCATCCCACAGGAGGTTTTTGGGAAAAACCTCCACTAACAGCTCCAAAACAGCTAAAAATGGGGGAAAGGAGTGGGAAAAGGGAAAAAAGAGGAAGGGGGAAAGGGGGAATAAAGAAGAAGGGGGAAAGGGGGAAAAAGAAGGGGGAAAGGGGGAAAAAGAATAAGGGAGAAAGGGAAAAAAGAAGAAGGGGAAGAGGGGAAAAAAGAAGGGGAAGAGGGAAAAAAGAAGGGGAAGAGGGAAAAAAGAAGGGGAAGAGGGAAAAAAGAAGGGGAAGAGGGAAAAAAGAAGGGGAAGAGGGAAAAAAGAAGGGGAAGAGGGGAAAAAAGAAGGGGAAGAGGGAAAAAAAAAGGGGAAGAGGGAAAAAAAAAGGGGAAGAGGGAAAAAAGAAGGGGAAGAGGGAAAAAAGAAGGGGAAGAGGGAAAAAAGAAGGGGAAGAGGGAAAAAAGAAGGGGAAGAGGGAAAAAAGAAGGGGAAGAGGGAAAAAAGAAGGGAAGGGGGGAAAAGGAAGGGAAAGGGAAAAAGGGGAAAAGAACTATGACACAAGCTAAAATATCAGGTATGGGAAGTGCTAATTGATCACTAAAAGATTCCCCTTCCCAAAGGAAATGGAATGCTGAGAACAAACCCCTCTGCAATGCCCTGGCCCAACAGGCTGTGCCCCTCTAGCAGCTCTGCAATAATAATTAATTACTGCCAGCAATTAGCCTGAGTGTGGTCACAGCAATCAGCCCTGGAGTTCCCACTGCGAGGAAAGGATTCCACCAAGCACCTCCATGGAAAAAGGCAAATTGCAAAGAAAATCCTGCATTTCTTTATTTCCTAAGGTCTTCAAAGCCAGGCACAGCAATCACCTCAGGCAGCAAAGTACACAGTTCTCTTTATTTTTGTTTTTTAAGCAGCCATATGGCAATAAATCATCAAGATTAATTAAAAGCTTGCAGGATCATGAGAAATTGTCTTTTTGCATTCTGTTTTTATGATATTTAAATACAGGATTTGCACCTCTGAGATGTTTTTCCACTGTATGAGTTAAGAATTGGATTGTTACATTAGAAGAATTGCTGCCCCTTTTCTATTTTATAGAAGCACCTACCTGTGAATCCACAGGGTCGGGGTTTAGGTACCAGCACCAAGAAACTCCTGTTCCCACGAGTCTGGAATGATTTACTTATTGCAATATATTTTTTATGTGGTAGAGAATTTGTGTTTACATCCCATATTGACAAAGATTAACGTGCTAAAATATAGTTTATGATTAGAGAAAGCAGCAAAAAAAAAAAACAAAACCAAACTTCTGTGATGTGAATGCAAGCCCAGGTGAAAATCCTGGCAGGGAGAAGTTCAGCTCCCATTGAAAAAATTCATAATTTATTTACTTATTATAAATAAATAAATCTATCTATCTATATTTATAGTATAGAATTTATACTTACATCACATTCTGACCAGAAATTAAGGTGATAAGATGTATTTTATGATTAGAGAAATCAGCGAAATAAGTTCTGTGATGTGAATGCAAGCCCAGGTGAAAATTCGGGCAGGGAGAAGTTCAGCTCCCACTGAAAACCTCCTGTCCTCACAGAATTGCAATTTATTTATTTATTACAAATGATAAATACATAAAATAAAGCTAATAAATAAATATAATGAATAAATCCTGTATTTATGGTACATAATTTATATTTACATCCCAACCTGACTCAGATTAAAGCACTAAATTATACTTTATGATCAGAGAAACGAGCAGCAGAAGTTCTGGGAGGTGAATCCAAGGCCAGGGGAAATCCTGCCAGGAGTGCCGGGATCCCAGCCTGAACCCCAAATCCCAGCCTGAACCCCAAATCCCAGCCTGAACCCCAAATCCCAGCCTGAACCCCAAATCCCAGCCCGAACCCCAAATCCCAGCCTGAACCCCAAATCCCAGCCCGAACCCCAAATCCCAGCCCACACCCAGGAGTTCATCTCCAGCCTGGGAGTTCCTCCCCAGCCCCGGATCCAATCCCAAACCCTGATCCCAGCCCTGGGATCCCATTCTCAGCCCCTGATCCCATCCCAAATCCCTGATCCCATCCCAAACCCCAGATCCCATCCCCAGCCTGTGAGTTCATCCCCAGCCCTGATCCCAGGCCTGGGATCCCATCCCAAACCCCGGATCCCATCCCCAAGCCTGGATTCCACCCCAAACATAGGATGTCATCCCAAACCCCGATCTCATCCCAAACCCCAATCCCAGCCCAAACATGGGATCTCATCCCAAACCCCAGATCCCATCATAAACCTGGATCCCATCCCCAGCGTGAGAGCCCATCCCCAGGATCTCATCCCCAGCTCTGGATCCCATCCCAAACCCCAGATCCCATTTCCAGCCCCAGATCCCATCCCAAACCCCGGATCCCATCCCAAACCCAGGATCCCATTCCCAGCCCCGGATCCCATCCCAAACCCTGGATCCCACCCCAAACCCTGGATCCCATCCCCAGCCCAGGATCCCATCCCAAACCCTGGATCCCATCCCCAGCTCCAGATCCCACCCCAAACCCCGGATCCCATCTCCAGCCCTGGAACCCAGCCCAAACTCGGGATCCCACCCCAAACCCTGATCCCACCCCAAACCCCAATCCCACCCCAAACCCAGGATCCCACCCCAACCCCGGCAGAAGGCGGCCCAGGACCCCGATCGAGCTCCCTGCCTTCCTCACCCCCAGCAAGGAGGAAGAAAAAGGTTTGGAATGAAAAGGCAGCCCAAGATGCATCTGATCCCAACCCCACAGTCCTATCTCACCCCTCAAAATCTGGCATTTTCTGTCCTTGCAGCTTCCAGAGCTGTCCGTGCCAGAAAACGGCATTTTTATGTGTATTAGCAGAGTGTTACCTATAGGCTCAAGCATGCAGCGAGGAGGAAATTCTATATATTCTGTATGCAATATTTTCCTGGCCCACACGGAGCCCAGCAGGGCCTTTAGGAACATTTTCCCAGCACTCTGGCACATGCTGAGGACATTGCTTGGTGGGAAGAGGGAGATTTCATTCCCCCAAGCCACCAGCTCACCCTCCAGACGCTTTTCCTTACAGTCAGACTGAACCAAATTCATTTATTCCCACAATAACCCCTGCCCTGCATGGAAACAAACCCCTGGATGGAATGAGGGGTTTTTAGAAGCCAAGTTTCAGCCACACCTCGGATTTCAAATCCGTGCAAACCACTGCAAGTGAACTCCACCAGGATCCTGCATTCACTGGGAATAAATCAGGACCCAAAGAGAAAATTCTGATAGCAAAACGATCAAAATCCCAACCCAGGCAGAGAGTCAGAGCTGCAGTTTCTGATTTAAGTATTCCCTCACTTTTCCAAGCCTTCCTCCCCCCCATTCCCATCTTTCTCAAACATTCCCCCACTTTTCCAAGCCTTCCTCCCCCCATTCCCATCTTTCTCAAACATTCCCCTCACTTTTCCAAGCTTCAGCCACGAGAATAAACCAGGCTCCAAAGAGCTGCCTAAGAAAACTCCGATAGCAAAACGATCAAAATCCCAACCCAGGCAGAGAGTCAGAGCTGCAGTTTCTGATTTAAGCATTCCCTCACTCTTCCAAGCTTCAGCCACAAGAATAAACCAGGATCCACAGAGCTGCCTAAGAAAACTGCACAGAAAAACCAAAATCCCAAGCAAGTGAGAGAGCTGCAGTTTCTGATTCAACATTCCCTGACTTTTCCAAGCCTTCCTCCCCCATTCCCATCCCAATCTGGGGCAGATGTTCCACCACTGCTCCTTTCATCCTGAGTGACCAAACCACGGCCCCACCTCATTAACCACCTCATCCAAATCCCACCCTGAATAGGAATTTGCATATAGACAAGGCTTTTGCAGCTCATTGATGGCCTCTGAATAACTCCCACACATTCATGAGTTTATGTCTGCCCGTCCCTTTGACACACACAGGATTATTTAGGGTCTGGTGACAAAACAAGGCGTTTTTGGGGGTTCACAGAGATGTTTAGTACGAGCTGGCTTCACCTTTGTGCCTCCTGATCCATTCACTAGGTAACAACCTACAGCTCCTACTTGCAGGTAAGGGTGTTTTAATTGCTTCACAATACTGCTCAGCCTCTATGTCAAAAGGAAAAATACAAATAAAAGCATCAAGACATCATCGTGTGGGCCCGAGGAATGGAGTCTATACCATTAATCAATTATTAATTAGCTCAAGCCTTTTCCCAAACTGTGTGCGTGTCCTCTAAAAAACAAAGCCACATTCTACCAAACTTTTTGAGTGAACTGAAGGTGGGAAACAAGTTCCAACACATCTCAGCTTCCCCTGCACACAGCTTGGCACCACCTCAGAGTCCTCCATGTGTTTAGAAACAACAGAACAGCACAGGTCAAAGGAAACTACAAAAATCCACACCAAGCTGAGTATTCCTCCAGCATCACTAAGTCCTTTTAAAAAAAGGAAGCCAGGCCCTGGATCTTCAGCTGCTATTCAAAGTTCTTCTGTTACCATCAGGCTGAGCTGTTCCAGGGGCAAACAATAGGGGAAGGTCATGCATGGAGAGCTGCAGTGGCACTCGGGGCTTAACCTGTTCCTGGACACCAGAAAATCCTGGAGCAGCAGGGTTTGAAGGGTGCAGCATCGCTGGCAGAGCCCAGTTTAGTGTCCAGAACTCGTGGGAAAAGCAGAGCAGCACCCCAGAGCTTTGCAGAGTGACCTCTGCCAAGATAAACACAGGTAGGAAACATCAGCTCAGCTCTGAGCACAAAAACCTCTGGGAGAAATGGTTGGCGGGGAGCAGAGGGCAAAAAGACAAAAAATTATTCTGAGTTATGTCAATTCCTGCTTCACCCAAAGGTCCAAGTATGGGCGGGTTTGGTGGTCTCATCGTAGAAAATACATTAAATAATTATATATACACATATATAGATGAGAAGTGGAAATGTCAGAGGATGGCAGAAGCCCAGCATGACTTCCCTAATGAAGAAATAATGAAAGCTCAGTGTTTTCAACCTAAAAATAGAGGACCTGGGGACAGCTGTGATCCAATCTAGAAAACCACGAGCAGCACACAGAGATGGACAGGGAGGAGCTGTTTGTCCTCCTGCATCACAACATCACGGATGGAACCAGGCTCCAATCAACACAGAAATCCCTCCCAAAATGCTGGGAACAAAATCGGGTAATAAAGGTTCAAGGAAAGCTGGAAAGACACATGGAAATAGATTGATTATGGCTCTTGCACCCCACTGGATTCAGGGGGCTGAGCTGGAAGTGCCTGGGCATGGAGGAACAGTGCAGGGAGGGGATTTCTCCCACTTTGCCCTCTTGTTGCTCTTCCTCACTCACTCATTTCCAGAAGCCACAGGCTGGATGGACTCTTGGTCTGAACCACCACAGCCACTTTTCCATCCCTAAAATTCAGTTTCTAACACATTTATTTTCAGTCATTTCCTCTGAAAGCCAAGTGACATTGTCAAGGGCCTCAAATAAAAATGTCACTGCAGAACAGAGAGAGTCACATTGAACAGCAAAGAGGTAAAAGTAGGAGGAATTAACTGAATGAAAATCTGGGTGGACACCCTTTAGAAAAATATTATTTCAAATCCTTGTGATTCAAACTAACAACAGTTCTGATACTTGGGGAAAAAAAAAATATTTGAAGCCCTGCCATGGAGTGGCCTCAGCAGATTCACAGATGAGAGGCTGTTAAATCAACACAGAACCTACCAAAAAGAACAGCTTTGTTTGTGTCCCACGTTCCTGCTGCTGTGCATTTCTAGGTGCACTCACAGCTCCATCCAGAGCCTCAGCAGAGCTGCCTCCAACAGCTTTTCCAAGAAGCTGAAAATCTCCACAAATACTTGGACTGCTTCAAAGGCTCTTATTTTGCACCAGGGAAACGAGCTACAACATCTGCACAGAAGTGAGATCATTTTGTCAAGGGACTCTCGAGAAACAAGATGAGGAATGAATGTATCAAAAACATTCTCATCCACACAACTTTTTACAGGACTCTCCTGCTGTTCAGATTACTGATTTTACCTGAACCAAATTGTCCCTACTGCATTTGGCTTCTGCCTTTTACAAAAAATACAGAACAGGGAGCTGCACCTCAGCTGAATTGCCAAGGCAAACTCACTTTGCTGCTGTTTTCATCCTACATTCTATTCTGCACACTAACCATTTCTCAACTGAATATCTTGTATAAACCATCCTGTATATCCCATTTTTCAGCTGAATTTCTTGTACAAACCCAGCTTAGAAAAGCCAGGCCTCTAAGTTCTGCCCAGCACGAATTTCTGAGAACATTTCTCACGTGTTTGCACACTCCACTGACCGTGGCCACAAAAGATGCAGCTTCAGGTGCTGCAGCCAAGCAAGAAGGAGACTGAGCTCAGTTTTCCTCATGCTTAGAACCAAGGATTTAATGGGAGAAGGGGAAGGAGTGGGAGAGCTTCAAATGGACAATAACTTCATGGAGCCTCCTGGTGAAGAGCTGTGTGTCACCTTCTCCCCTCTGAAGGGTCACTGCTTATGAAATTTCCATTTTTGGAAGCAATTCCCACCTTTTCTACTGGTATCAGTGGACAGTCCCAGGAACTACTTTTGCACTGTGCTGAGGATGTGCACAAACAGAAATCCTCAGGAGTAAAAACTCCTCGAGAACGACATCGTGGCATGGGATCACCTGCCCAAATCCCATTCCCAAAATTCTTTGTGAGGTCCAGCAGGATGACCTGGCAGGAGGTTTGGGAACAGGGTTTGGAGCAACCTCCTGAAGTGTCCAGGAGGTCCCACAGAAACAGCCCTGAGCTTTCCACAGGAACACAGCACAAGCTGAAGGAGGAGGTCCAGGATGGAGATCCAAAAAAGCCAAACCAGCCCTGTTTTTACCATGAACACAGCCAAGCCAGGGAAGAGGCTGCCCACGGAGGTGGGGAAGTTTCAGACCAGGCTGGACCAAGCCCTGAGTGAGCTGTTGGGGCTGGAGATTCCCCACAGTCCCTCCCAGCCAGCATCACTGAATGATCTGGGAGCTGGAGCAGGCAGCAAGAAGGTGTCAAACAGAAAGAAACACCACGTAAAACCAACAGGAGAGCCCTGCTGAACTCTGGTTTAAAGAATTCAGCATGACAGTTTCAATCAGGGCTGGAGACCGGGAAAAAGCACTCGGGACACACCACAGACAGAAAAAGCAGAGGGAAGGAAGTGTCTGCAGAGATAAAGGGATGCTTCAGCACCTATGCAGGAGCTGCTGGCTGTGAGAGCCCAAAGCAGGGCACACACAGGAGCTGCCCCTTGCTCCCTGCCCTCCTGTCAGCCAGGTGTCCTTCCCAATGGAAAGTGCCCACTGCAGCATTTCCTGCAGCCAGAGTCCATCCATGTTTACTCCCAAGCATCCAGCAGCTCATTCCCATCTCCTGACCCAAACACGGGAAGTTCACTGCAGAGCACTGCAGAGCAGCCCGGGAGGTGACAGCACTTATCTCTGTCCCCTAAATAAACTTCCACATGGCCACGGAGTCCCTGCTCTGCTGCAGAGCCCAGGGCTCCCTGCTCCCCAAGCACAGGCTGCAGGAGGCTCCTTTTCCTTCCCATTAATTATCCTGCCACTTCCCATATAAATCTCTTGTATATCATCTCCCAGAGACGTGCAGGTCAAGCTCAAGCTGACCTCTGGTCTAATTGTACCCTGGCTTTTCATTTCTTTGTTTCCCATATTCCAGACAAGCCCATAATACCCTCCCACTCTTCCCTAGCCTTGGAATCCCATCTCCAGAGCGCTCTGGAGGGACACAGCAGAGCAGCAGGGACATCCACAGCCAGCCCCAATCCCAAAATAAGATGAAGCAAATTGCTCAGCAGCTCCTGGATCAATCCAGCTGCACCAGCCAAAGAAAAGGTTTGTAGGGACACTAATATCCTGTTCAACTGGCTCCATGGAATTCTACCTGAAAACCTGCAAGATCAGAACAAAACTACCATCTCCTGGCCCCAACCTCAGCTCCATGTATTCTCAAAGCTTTAATACTTCCTAGTTTGTCTTGTAGCCCCCAAGCTTTTAATTTACTTTTAAACAGCCACATTTTATGGCAGTGGCAACGTTTGAAATGGCTTTGATAGTGTTGAGTAAAATTACAGAAATAAGCAGTCTTTTGTAAGCTCCTTTCTCCTCCTCATCCCCCTCCCTAGCAAAAGATTTTTGACTATCTACTCACTCTACTTTTAAGAAAGGCATTTGTTTCCATGAGCAGACTGCTACTGAAGGTACTACGTGCAATTCCAGCATGATAAAATCCAATCAGCTCCACTTTAAAAAGCCCAAACCAACACTCTCAGCACTCACTGGTCTGCACAGGGCTGGAGCAGTGACAGAGCACAATCAATAGCTGAGCTTCAGCAGGAGGATCCCAAAATCCAGCTGCCCCAGCAGCCACTCCAGATGGGCATTTCCCCTTTTCTCCTGCTCAAGAACAGGACAAACATTAATCTGTGATTCCTGCAGGCACAATTCTGTCAATCAGAGGTGAAGGGGGACAGCCCAGGCTGAGGCACACGAGATATTTACAGGGAACTTTTATCACATAAAACCCATGTTTGCATTCTTCCCTGAAATCTGGGGGTTTCAAAAGGCTTTTACTACTTTTTATGGAGGGTGATAAAGCCCAGTTTTCCATTAAAAGGGCACCTGTAAAACCAAAGTTTCTACACTGGAAACACAGTAGCAAAAGCAAAGAGACATTTTTGACACAACTTCAGCTCTGGAGGTCAAATTTTCTCCTGGTGGAGTCAAGAGCCAAACACCAACACCCCACGTAAGAGAAAAGCCCCAGGGGAGAAAATCATTCTCCAGCCTCTGGGGCACTGAGTGATCCAAAAATGAACCCTCTCAAAATGCTGATTCCCAAGGAACCAAGGGACCATGGCTTCAAATTCCATCGTTTCAGCAGAGCCCAACGCCACAGGGATGGGGAGCACCAGCCCACCTCAGGCCAAGCTTTAGGGCAAACAGGAATTCCAGGGGATGCTCCAAAAGGTGAGCCCCCAAATCACTCCAAGCTTTAGGACAAACAGGAATTCCAGGGGATGCTCCAAAGGGTGAGCCCCCAAATCACTCCAAGCTTTAGGACAAACAGGAATTCCAGGGGATCCTCTGAAGGGTCAGCTCCCAGCTCACCCCAAGCTTTAGGGCAAACAGGAATTCCAGGGGATGCTCCAAAGGGTGAGCTCCCAAATCACCCCAAGCTTTAGGACAAACAGGAATTCCAGGGGATGCTCCAAAGGGTCAGACCCCAGCTCACCCCAAGCTTTAGAACAAACAGGAATTCCAGGGGATGCTCCAAAGGGTGAGCTCCCAAATCACTCCAAGCTTTAGGACAAACAGGAATTCCAGGGGATGCTCCAAAAGGTCAGCTCCCAACAAGCTTTAGGACAAACAGGAATTCCAGGGGATGCTCCAAAAGGTCAGACCGCACCTCACCCCAAGCTTTAGGACAAACAGGAATTGCAGGAGCTGCTCCAAAGGGTGAGCCCCCAACTCACCCCAAGCTTTAGGACAAACAAGGATTGCAGGAGATGCTCTAAAGGGTGAGTCCTCACCTCACTCCAAGGTTTAGGGCAAACAGGAATTCCAGGGGATGTTCCAAAGGGTCAGCTCCCAACTCACTCCAAGCTTTAGGACAAACAGGAATTCCAGGGGATGCTCCAAAGGGTGAGCCCCCAAATCACTCCAAGCTTTAGGACAAACAGGAATTGCAGGAGATGCTCCAGAGCAAGGAGGGCTGGGGCTATCTCAGAACAATTACAGGGAGCACTCCACTCTCCAGTGCCTGAAGCTCTGGTTTGGTTTTCACTCTAATGGCACTGAGGAGAGAACTGATGAGAGGCTGATTTCCCCGAGAAGGGATTCCAGGAACTCCATCCCACCCTGCCAAACGCATTAGGGACAAGTCTGCCCTCCCTGGGCTCTGCTGGATGCAGGGCAGGGTATAAAGCACAGCACTCAGAGCCTCCATCCCTATAAATAACTTCAATATCAGAGGTATCCCAGCTCCCAACACCCTGCTCGTGGGCTGCTGTTAACTATTTCTCTGGTGTGCCTGATCTATGAATATTCTTCCCAATGGCCAGGCAGTCCTGAGCACGTCTCCTCCCTCCAGGAACATTTTTCTCGTTCAATAAAGCTGAATAAGGTGCATCTCCTACCTCCTCCTAACTGGGATTTTTAAATAACTTTATAACCAAAAGGAAATCGTCTGTAAATCCATTAAAAATGACTGCTATGAAATGCTGGTGATACTTTCCTCCTTGATGAATTTGACTTGCACAGACCCACAGATCCTCCCAGGATGGGGAAGGTTTACCCAAAGTTCTCTGGCACTGAATTTATCTGCATGCAACAATCTGGGGTTTCTTGGCAATAAAAAAGGTTTATGGATTGAGGCTTGGACAGCTCCAATTTTAACCCTCTGATATCTGCAACCCCAGTGTCGATGACCAAAAGCTCAAAAAAAAAAAGATACTCACCCAAAAATCAGTGAAAAATACAATTCTGCAGGCACACAGCAAATTAGAGCATGAACAAACGTAATCCACGGGCTCAGCTAA
Organism: Taeniopygia guttata; assembly: GCF_003957565.2. Classification (NCBI taxonomy): domain Eukaryota; kingdom Metazoa; phylum Chordata; class Aves; order Passeriformes; family Estrildidae; genus Taeniopygia; species Taeniopygia guttata. The sequence goes on along the minus strand of NC_044222.2, from coordinate 19,339,041 downwards.
CAATGAAAAGTAGATTATATTTACTTTAATCTCAGCAACACACAACCTCAGCAACTTATAAAAGGATTAAGGAGAAAGAGCTCGTAATGCAGAAGTGTAAAATTCTAATTGAACACTGAAACAGGTAGATTATGTTTATTAAAATTAGGGATGAAATTCCACAGGTCCATTTGTCACTGTTATCCCAAAACTGCTTCCCTGGATTTCAGGGAGGGGTCTTTCCCAGCTGAGAATATTTCTAAGTGGTTTGTGCTCCTCACCATTGTGTGGAAATGCTGTGATGAATTTTCATTCAAACTCTTGGCTCACTTTTTTTCTTTTTTTTTTATTTTTAAAGTATAAATTATGTCTAACAAGAAACACACCAGGGATCTCTTCAATCCCCAAAGGCACTTTCTTAAAAGGAGAGAGAACAAAGGAGAAAACCTCCCAGCATGTGCTTTCCAAACCGGCTTCTTAGGACAGTATCAAAAATGACAATACTTGAACATAAGCTTTTCTTTTTCATTCTTTGATCCGTGCTTAATTGAATTGATTATTGCAAACTGCGTAATGATTTCCAAAATGCTGGAGTGGAAGGCGAAGATCACAACAATCTAATAACCAATTTAAAGAGATGTAAGAAATATTGAAGGAAAGATTTAATCACTCAAGTATACTCCTTCCAATTAGAAAGAGCTTTAAATAGCTTACCTTGAGATAAATTAGAGTCTGGGTGCAATTAGACAGGAATAGTAATTAAGATCAGGAAAATTCATATATGCCTCAGCCTATGGAGTGAGGGAGAACTCAGCAGAACAAACTTTGCAGTTCCCTTGTTTCAGCAGCAGAAAGGAAAACATACTGCTTCAATTTACCCCAACCTTCCCAAGTCAGGAATTCAGGACCCTCACAAGGCCGGGATCTGCAAAGCCAGGTTTCACCTTATCTGATTCCCCCACACACACAGAACAAACAAAAATAGGGGCAAAAAAGGCTGAAAGGCTCTCGTTTGTGGTAAGGAAATACATTACAGGAAAGGCAATTTCATGATTAAAACTCCATGAAAAATTGTGGCAAGTATGACTGACCACTGTTTTTCTGAGGGAGCAGCAACTTTAATCTTCCTTTGGCAATAGCACCCATCATATCACATTCCCTAATTTCCACATGTCACATTCCCTAATTTCCCCACACATAGCCCCAGGGTTCTCCGCACAGGAAGGCAACAAAGTTTTAGAAACTTGAGTAAGTTTTTCTGACAAACTTCTTCTGGCCAGGCAGAAGAGTCCCTGCCCAAGTATTACAGTTGATTTTAATTTTTAAAGGTCACTAAATCTGAAATCAATCCCATTTGCTAATTAATCAGAGGAGAACCGTGCAAGGTTTTACCTAAGAAAATAATTAAAGGAATTCACCGGTCATTCTTCAAAGAGCAGAGTCTTAATCGCAAACCCTCCCTTAGCTACCTTTCAACTCCCAAAAAAAGAACTTAAAAGCACGTTTTCTGGAGATTTACTCCTGCTTAAAAAATCCCCAGTGTCCCCTGCCACGATGTCAGAGCTTTCCACGTTTTTCTGAGGAGCACTGAGCTCCTGCAGCACCTGAGAGCCTGGAGAGCTGCAGGGTGACAGCTCCAAGCCCAAGCAGGAGATTCTGCGTCCCCTCTCCTTCCTGACAGAGCAGCTCCCACCCACGCAGATTTTTAATTCTGTTCTGTCTAAAGACAAAAAAAAAATCAGAATGTCCTGAGGTCTTCCAAGCATGAATTTATGAAGTAATTACTTTTTTGTTAAGCAAACTGCCAAGCTCCCGTGGCTGCAGAAAAAAAGCCCAACTTTTCACTGAGTGCCATCCTCCAGTCCCTGCCTTCAAGTACCACTGCAGCCAGAACCTGAACAGAAAATTGAAACTGAGAATAAAACAGCAACTTTGGCATTCAACCTCCACACCCCTGAGGCAGCAACAGCACTTTAGAAACATAAATTTTAAAAACTCTGATTTTTCTCTACCAGTTCTCAAGAAGGAGACTTCTAACAGTGATCAATGAAGGGGTTTGGAATGACTTTATTCCCTATCTCCCATCTCTTTGAACTCCTTTTGAGTCACTCTTGCTAATAAAGGCATCACATAAAGCCAAGCTGGCTGCTGTGCACCACCAAACTCTCGCTGTTACTTACCAAAACACACTATTCCATTTGCCACGCTAAAATTGACAAAAACTTGAGCACTGGAATCACATCTTAACCCTCTGATCTCGTTATGTGGGAAGCAGAGCTTGAAAAGAAAAAAGGCTTAAGGACTACACAGCTCAAGCAATACAATGTGGTCTGAAGACACGCAGAAAAACGAAGGCCAGAGGAGGATTTAAAGGAAGATCTGAAGGGTCCTGACCCACACAAGGCAGAACACACTGAAGATTTAATATTTCTTAACCTGCTGACAGCTCCTTAAGCACCTAAAAACGAAAGCGCACGGTACCTTTGATAGTCAGAAAACGGAAATCTACCAAACCTCTAGGAAAAGACAAAATATTTCCTTAGTCATACCCGAGACATTCCGTAGTTTATGTTACACGTTTAACACGCCTGTGCCCGTACCCATTTCAGATCCACCTGATTCCAGCCCTTCGCTCTGCGAACTTTACAGGAGGAGGAGGCAGGAGCCCTCCCGGGGAATGAGGACCCTGTGAAAACTGCGAGGAAACTCCGCAACTTTTCCCACCCTGCAGCGTGTGCAGGGCTGCACCCGCAAACTTTCGGGGGGTCTTTTCCTGGGATTTTTGGGTGGGTGCCTACCACCCTCTACCCTGCCTTTGCTCTTCCTCAAATTCGCTGATTCTTCTTCGCCTTAGGAAAGCCCAAGTTCCGCCTTCGGCAGAGCGGGAGGAGCTCCTTCCCTCCGGGGTGAGCGCTCCAAAAATCCTCCAAAAATGCCCCAAAACCGCCCCAAGCGCGGCGACCCCCGGCGGGGCAGCGCGGCGGCTCGGAGCGCCCCGTCCCCCCGCGTTCCGCAGGATGACAGGGACCGCCGCCAGCTCAGCACCGCGGAACTCCTCCACATCTGCCTGTGACGTTCTTTATTTACCGGCGGGGCGGCCGGCCGCCCTCCCCGCCGCGCTGCCCCCGCTGTCACCGCCGCTGCCGGGGGTCGCTCCCGCCGGACTCCCCTCGCAAACTTCGCGGGGCGCCGCGGCTCCGTCCCCCCGCTGTCCCCCACACCCCGCGGGGGCTCCCCGCGGCCGCCGCCCTCACCCGCGGCGGCGCCGCCCGACCCGGCGGGCGCGGAGCGGAGCCGCCCGCGCTGCCCCGGCTGCCGGCGGGGCCGCCCGGCGGAGCGCGGCCGGCGGAGGGGGGGCGGCGAGAGCAGGCAGCTCCGCGCTCCGCTCCGCACCCACCCCGCCTCTCACCCCGCGCTGCCAGCGCGGCTCCGGCGCGGCCGCTCCGGCGGGGCTCATCCCGCCGCGGGCCGCTCCCGACCGCGGCCCCGGCGGCGCCGCGGGGGGACGCGGAGCTGCGCTTTACCTTTAGTTCCGCACTGTCCGCCATCTTGCGACTCTGCGCGCAGGCGCAGTGAACCCCGCCGGGACACCGCCCCCCCCCGCCGCCGCCCCGCCCGCCCGCAGCGCGCAGCGTTTGAATCGCGGCGCCATTTTGTGCCTCCTCAGCCGCGCCGGCCCCGCCGCTCCGCGCCCTCATCCCGGGGCTGTCGCACCCCTCCGGCTCCCGGTACAGCTCCCGAGCCGCCCCGGTGATGCCGTGTGGGGCCGCCGTGCCGGTAGAGTTTCGCTTTGCCCGTAGAGTTTCGCCCTGCCCGTAGTTTGGCGCCGCTCCGTGAGGGGAGCGCGTCCCTCAGGGCGCCCCGGCTGCTCCCCTCAGCCCCGCGCCGCCGCGGGGCAGCGCTGGATGCGCGTTCCTCCTGTAATAAATAAATTATTAAAATGGGATTTTGCAGCTCCGATGTGTGGAAAAAACGCCGATCGCTTGGTTTCTAAAATATTTAGAAGTTTAGTAATAATAAAATGATTATGAAAATAGTAATATAATTAGAGTGTGAAAAACGCCAATCACTTGGATTTTAAAATTTTTTAAAGGTTTAATAATAATAAAATTATTATTAAATTAGTAATATGATTAGAGTGTGAAAAACGCCAATCACTTGGTTGTTAAGATCTTTTAGAACTTTAGTAATAATAAAATTATTATTAAATTAGTACTATGATTAGAGTGTGCAAAACGCCAATCACCTGGTTTTTTAATTTTTTTAAAAGTTTAATAATAATAACATGATTATAAAAATAGTAATATCATTAGAGTGTGAAAAACGCCAATCGCTTGGTTTTTAAATTTTTTTTTTAAGTATAGTAATAATAAAATGATTATAAAAATAGTAATATCATTAGAATGTGAAAAATGCCAATCGCTTGTTTTTTAAAATCGTTTAGAACTTTAGTAATAATAAAATGATTATGAAAACAGTAATAAGACTTAATAAAATTTAGAGTTAGGACAACTGCAAGACAATAAACAGCGAAGAATTATGGACATCTGGATGCTCTCGGACACTAAGTCATGAAAAAGCAGACTTTGTGAACAAAGGAATAACCTTAAATCAACAGCCTGTTGCATATTCATGTATTTCATACATGATGCATAAATTCCTTACAAATTAAGAACTTTTCTGGTTTTTGTTAACTTCTCCTTAATCTTGTTTGTTCTACAAAGATGGAGAGAAGGTGGAAGAATGTTTGTTTTTTCTGATAAGGAGGAACTTTTTATGGGCCCCCTTCGCTGACATCTCTGTGTGAAGAGTTTCTTAATTATCTCATCTTCCTGCTTGAGCTTGTAACAAATCCTATATCGCAGAGTTTCTATTTTAACATTACGTTGTAACCTAAAACTGTATTTAACACGCTACTTAAGAGATTTAATACAGCAGAACTTTCTAACGCATATATCATTCATTGTAACATTACACATATAATATTCATTGTAACATTTGCAAAAAGCCAATCATAAAATATGCATTTTTCACAGATTCTTGCTACTTAATCCGCGGGTTTGAGACCTCCAGGAGTGGAAAGGGATGAGGCCGGGGTACCTCAGCGGGCACTGGCAGAACCTCCGGCTCCTGGTGTGCACCAAACTGGAAATTATGAGTTTTTTGGAAATTACAAGTTTTATTTTGGGGAATTTTATGTTTTATTTCCCAGGGCCACTGCACAGAGTTCAGGAATCATCATGAGCTCGCCTGGGATTTCCTGTTCTCGAGGAACAGCAGTACAGGTGTTTTAGGAGTCCCAAACAGCAGAGTTTGGGTCTAAATGCACCCATTTCATGTCAATTTTGAATGAAATTTGTGTTCTTCCAACAGCAAGCCAGAGGGGAAAATACCTACCAAAATCCTGCCTGGCAAGATGATGCATCAGTTGTGAATTTGTGTGGATTAAATGTTGATTCAGCTTCTTTCTACCTGTGTTATTCCCTAAATATAGATCACCATGACAATTTCTTTCCTTGGCCTTCACCTTAATGCACAGAACGGAACAAAGAAGACAAAATTTCCAATTTTTCCATAGCTGCCGTAAAATCCATCATCCTCCATTCCCAAAGCACTTAGATGATGGGCACTGAAAATAAAATAAAGCTTTCATGTCCCAACTCTGCAGATTCAAACAAGGCGTGCAGGGAACCTGGGGTAAGATAACCACAAGTGGTAATTACAGAATCAAAATTTGTAACATTTGACTTGGAGGGTTACCCAGGATTTAAAATTTGGTAGTTTGTGATAAGGGAAGAATGGGAGAGAGGTGTCAAAAGTGTTGAAGGAGTTTTTTGCTACAATGCTGTTTATTGTAAGAATATTTATGTGCAGTCCTGAGGAAAATAACTCCTGGTAAGCAGGGATGAGAATGGAATGATATCAGGATGTGTCACATTCCATCAATCCAGGACAAAACTATGGATTTTGACCAAGGTGGACAGGTCACATACACTTAACATAGAAAAAGAAGCTATATAAATTATATTAACATCTATAAATAAATATATGAACATACATATAAATTATATGTGCTCAATAAGCAGATTTTTGATGGCCTCATGTTTATGGTGAGCATATATAAAGTCCTGATAAGCCAAGCAAAGCAAACAACTCATATCTCTTTCCAAACTTTCCATTTCCAAGCGTTTCACCCAGAAATATCCTCCAGACTGGCAGAAGATCGGGGGAGCTGCTGGCTGACACCTCTCTTTCTTCATCCCAACTCCATCCTGGCCCTGCTCTCCTGGATTCTGCCACGCTCAGAAAACGAGCAGCAATTAGAGGAGGCTGACGAGCCCACTCCGACAATCCTGCGTGTAATGAAGGTTTCTCTGCGAGTCTGAAAGGTTGCTTTGGGGAGGGGGCAGGGTGCTCGGTGAGACAGCTAAAAAAAAATAAAATCAGATGACTCCAGCACGCCCACGGCTCCCAGAATTAGCCCGTCTATTTCAGTGGTCTGAGGCAGCCCAGTGCAATTTGAAATTTGAAATTATTAAATACATGTAATCGTCATCTAACATGATCAATGAGTTCATGGAGAGCTGAAAGAATCCGGCCTTAAAGCTCTGTAATTGTGTGGAGAAAAATCCTTGCTTTGTTTCAATTACTTTTGATTTTTTTTCCCCCTGAATGAGGCTGCTGCACAGCCAAACAGCTTTTCCTCTGCTTCTCCACTTCCTACCAAATTCAGTGGGATGTGGACATGTGCTCCCAGTGTTTTGCTAAATCATGGCACAACACTATCAAACTTGACACGTGGCCATAAACCACAGCGTCCTCTCTCAAAACTGCCTTTAAATAAAACAGCCCCAGAATGGCTTCGGCTGCATTAAAATAAGGAAGCGAACTAAAAAAAGGGGATACAGAAAATCAGGTTTAAAATGCTCCTGCTGGTGTTTTTTACAGCTAAACCTCGCCCAGGCTCTTCATTTATTTTTTTTTCAGTTTGGGCTTTTTGATAATCACTCCCTTTTCAGTGCAGAATATACTGAAGGATGGAGAAGGAACTTAATGAGGAAAACAATCTGCGCTTCTATTTTTAGGCTATTATTTACATGTAGTGAAATTTTGTTCCTCTCTGCTCCCGAAGCTCGGCTGATGGTTTATTGCCAAAAAAAGCCTTTGTCAACACTCAGTCATTTCCAGAGGTGCTCGCAGTGGCTCCAGCTGTGGCAGTCATGGCAGCACTCAGATCTTAAAAATTAAATCTTAACATTTAAATTAAAATTGAATCTTCATTTTTTCTCTCCATTTCCAAAACAAAATACTGGAATGCAACTGGAGTAGGGGAGAACAGCCCCAAACAATCCTCAAGTTGTCCTGCTTCTGAGCTAAAGCTAATATTTTTTTGATTTTTAACCTCTGTGAGGAGAGAAAAGTGAAAAATAAAGATTTCCCTCAACCTCCAAAAGTTTGATATTTTCAATTCCCAATTTTCCAAAGTTGCGTTTCCCCCTTTTGGCCGCATCGCAGTAAAATTAATGATTTGAGAATTTGTCTCCTACCCCGCATTTCTTTTATTCTCCTCTTCTGTAACTTCCCCCAAAATGTATCGTGTCACATAACTCACATGCTCAAAGCCATGTTCAGACACAATAATATTTTTAAAGATATGCATTTTTTTCTGTGAACATGTTGTTTTCATTAGTCCGAGTAGCCAAGAGTTTTTCCTCTTTGCCTAATAATCCAAATTTACTCTTTGCCTAAAAGTAACACAAGGGCATTTCTGAGCCTGGAATGATAAAATTCCCACCTGTATTCCCAGCCTGGAGTGACAGAATTCCCAGCTTGGAATGACAAAATTCCCAGCCTGTATTCCCAGCCTGGAATGACAGAATTCCCACCTGTATTCCCAACCTGGAGTGACAGAATTCCCAGCTTGGAGTGACAAAATTTCCGGCTGTATTCCTGGCCTGAAATGACAAATTCCCACCTGTATTTCCAGCCTGGAATGACAAAATTCCCAGCCTGTTTTCCCAGTCTGGAGTGACATAATTCCCACCCATATTCCTGTCCTGGAATGACAGAATTCCCACCTGTATTCCCAGCCTGGAGTGACAGAATTCCCAGCTTGGAATGACAGAATTCCCACAGCAATCAGCCCCTCCTGCCCAGGATCTGCATTCTCGGGGTGATCTGGGGCTGGGAGGGGCTCCCAGTGTCCCCCAGTGTCCCATCCGTGTCTGTACTGGTCTGGGCCACACCTGGGGACAGGGCTGGGGACACCTGGGCAGCATTTGGGACACCTGGGGACATTTGGGACAGCACTGGGGACACCTGGGGACATCAGGGACAGGGTGAGGGACACCTGGGAATGTTTGGGACAGGGCTGGGGACATCCAGAGACACCGGGACCAGGACTGTGGACAAGTGGGGACATCAGGAACAGGGCTGGGGACACGTGGGGACGTCAGGAACAGGGTTAGGGACACCAGGGCCAGGGCTGGGGACACTGGGGACAGGTTGGAGTACACCTGGACAGAGCTGGGGACATTACAGACAGCAGTGGGGACACTTGGGGACATCAAAGCCAGTGCTGGCAACACCTGGGAACATCAGGGACAGGGTAAGGGACACCAGGGCCAGGGTTGGGGACACCTGGGGACATTTGGAATGGTGCTGAGGGATTCTACAGGACACCTGGACAGGGTTTGGGGACACCTGGACTAGCAAAACCAGCCCTGGGGACACTGAGGACACTCTGGGGACACCTGGGGACAGGGCTGGGGACACCTGGACTATCAAAACCAGCCCTAGGGACACCAGGACCAGGGCTGGGGACACCTGGGGACATTGGGAATGGGGCTGAGGGGGTCTGAGGGACACCTGGACAGGGTTTGGGGACACCTGGGGACATTGGGAATGGGGTTGAGGGGGTGTAAGAGACACCTGGACAGGGTTTGGGGACACCTGGGGACATTGGGAATGGGGCTGAGGGGGTCTGAGGGACACCTGGACAGGGTTTGGGGACACCTGGGGACATTGGCAGCTCTGAGGTGCCTCCCAGGCAGGACCATTCCAGGATTCTGGAAGCTGCTGGTCTGCACTGGGCCGAGCTGTGGCCAGCCCAGGGGAGGTGACACCGTTTCCTGCCCTGGATCCTCCTCACCTTCCTTTTACTCACCTAAAATTCACTTTTGGGACTTCTTTCCCTGCCCCTTTTGGGTGGATCTGCTTGCTTTTCTCCAGGCTTTTATTTGAATTATTCTATTTTTTTTATTTTTTTTAATCCTGAAATGAAAACTGGAATAGTTCTCTCTCTGAGAAGAAATGGTCATTCCTGAGATATTCATCTCCAGTTGGAAAAGCATTTCCTTTGGCCGAGTTAAATCCCCTTTTTTTTTTGTCAACAAAATTCCATTTCCATGAATCACGATTGGGATTTCTTTTTTTTTTTTGTCATTAGCACCCATTTTCATAATTTGTGGATGCAGCAGAAGAAGAAAGAGTAAAAAGCAAACCACAGCAGGTCCTGGAGAGCTGAGAAATCCAAAGCCAGGCAAGACTTAAAACATCAGATCCTCCAAAAGCTTTGAATTGGCCAAAAAAACTATTCAAACACGAGGAGAAAAACTGCAGAAATCTGCATTTATTTCCAAAATACCATCACTGAGGTGAAGGAGGCTTTTAATTGCACTCTCCAGACCGCCAGCATCAACAAACCCGGGGTTTCACTGCGAGGAACTCTCTCATTCCAATTAAAAGGGATTTTTTAAGGCCCCAGTGCTTAAGTCAGAAGTTGTTTCTACAGATAGTAAATGATTCTTAATAAGCAATAAAACAAAGAAATAAAAATAATTCACATTTTCCACAGCTTGGAGAGTGAGTCCTTAGGATGTTCCCCCATCCCTCCACTCACACAGAGCATGTCAAATACTGATATTTTCATAGAAACTGATTTTATAATCGTTTTTCCCAGAGTAATCTAGAAAAAGACCTGTTCCAATTTGACTCTCTTTCCTATCCTATAATTCCCATTATGGACCACATATGGAATTCCTATGGAGTAGATTTTGCTGCAAATTTCCTTTTTTTTTTTTTTTCTTTTTTTTTTGCCTAAAAATCAGGATAAACTCAAGATAAAGCAGCAGCAGCCAGGCTGTGCCCCAAGATGGGCTCAGCTAGGAAAAAAAAATTAAAATTCTTCATTTTTCACCCCATCCCTTGTTCCAGCATCCCCTGAGTCATGGGAGTGCTGCAAATAAAGCTGAGCTCCAGCAGCAAGCAGAGCTCATTTCAGATGGCTCATGCAAAAACAACCCAGCTAATTATGCTGCAGTAATTACCTGAAAATTATATGTATGTTGTTTTTCCAGCAGTCAATAGTGCTATTTTTGAACTTCTCATTGTTCTCATGCCCTGCTGGAGTCACGTTGTCTCGAAATCCTCTTTTTTTTTTGGCTCATCACTCACTCACCTCTGGACTGGGGAGGGTTTTTAGGGGAAGTTTCACCTGCAGCTCAGATATTCACCTGTTCTGCTTTTCAGAAAATATTTCCATTTTAATGGCCTTTCCAATAAGAACTACGAGATCCCAACTCAACATCCCATCAAAATTTTCTCCTGAAAAATTAAAATATGAAACATCAAAAATCCTGAAAATTCCTGGATTCCTGACTGGGATCATCCTGATTTGGAAGAGTTTAGTTTCCTTCAGCTCAGATATTCACCTGAGAAAATATTTCCATTTTAATCATCTTTTAAGTAAGAATTACGAGATCCCAACTCAACATCCCACCAAGATTTCCTCCTGAAAAATAAAATATGACACATCAAAAATCCTGAAAATTCCTGGATTCCTGACTAGGATCATCCTGATTTGGAAGAGTTTAATTTCCTTCAGCTCAGATCTTCACCTGTGCTGCATTTCAGAAAATATTTCCATTTTAATCATCTCTTAAATAGGAATTACGAGATTCTGGCTCAACACCCCATCAAAATTTCCTCCTGAAAAATGAAAATATGAAACATCAAAAATCCTGAAAATTCCTGGATTCCTGACTAGGATCATCCTGATTTTGAAAACCTTCATTTCCTTCAGCTCAGATCTTCGCCTGAGAAAATATTTTCATTTTAATCATCTTTTAAGTAAGAATTATGAGATTCTGGCTCAACACCCCATCAAAATTCCTCCTGAAAAATAAAATATGACACATCAAAAATCCTGAAAATTCCTGGATTTCTGACTAGGATCATCCTGATTTTGAAAACCTTCATTTCCTTCAGCTCAGATCCTTACCTATACTGCATTTCAGAAAATATTTCCATTTTAATCATCTCTTAAATAGGAATTATGAGATTCTGGCTCAACACCCCATCAAAATTTCCTCCTGAAAAATAAAATATGACACATCAAAAATCTTGAAAATTCCTGGATTCCTGACGAAGATCATCCTGATTTTGAAAACCTTCATTTCCTTCAGCTCAGATCTTCACCTGAGAAAATATTTCCATTTTAATCATCTTTTAAATAAGAATTACGAGATTCTGGCCCAACATCCCATTAAGATTTTCTCCTGAGAAATGAAAATATGACACATCAAAAATCCTGAAAATTCCTGGATTCCTGACTAGGATCATCCTGATTTTGAAAACCTTCATTTCCTTCAGCTCAGATCTTCACCTGAGAAAATATTTTCATTTTAATCATCTTTTAAGTAAGAATTATGAGATTCTGGCTGAACACCCCATCAAAATTTCCTCCTGCACATCAAAAATCCTGAAAATTCCTGGATTCCTGGCTGTGATCATCTTGATCTGGAAGAGTTTCATTTCCTTCAGCTCAGATCCTTACCTGTGCTGCATTTCAGAAAATATTTCCATTTTAATGGCCTTTTAAGTAAGAATTACAAGATCCCAACTCAACATCCCATCAAGATTTTCTCCTGAAAAATAAAATATGACACATCAAAAATCCTGAAAATTCCTGGATTCCTGACTAGGATCATCCTGATTTGGAAGAGTTTCATTTCCTTCAGCTCATATATTCACCTGAGAAAATATTTCCATTTTAATCATCTTTTAAGTAAGAATTACGAGATTCTGGCTCAACACCCCATCAAAATTTCCTCCTGAAAAATAAAATATGACACATCAAAAATCCTGAAAATTCCTGAATTTCTGACTAGGATCATCCTGATTTTGAAAACCTTCATTTCCTTCAGCTCAGATCCTTACCTGTGCTGCATTTCAGAAAATATTTCCATTTTAATCATCTTTTAAATAGGAATTACGAGATTCTGGCTCAACACCCCATCAAAATTTCCTCCTGAAAAATAAAATATGACACATCAAAAATCCTGAAAATTCCTGAATTTCTGACTAGGATCATCCTGATTTTGAAAACCTTCATTTCCTTCAGCTCAGATCTTCACCTGTGCTGCATTTCAGAAAATATTTCCATTTTAATCATCTCTTAAATAGGAATTATGAGATTCTGGCTCAACACCCCATCAAAGTTTCCTCCTGAAAAATAAAATATGACTCATCAAAAATCCTGAAAATTCCTGGATTCCTGACTAGGATCATCCTGATTTTGAAAACCTTCATTTCCTTCAGCTCAGATCTTCGCCTGAGAAAATATTTCCATTTGAATCATCTTTTAAGTAAGAATTATGAGATTCTAGCTCAACACCCCATCAAGATTTCCTCCTGCACATCAAAAATCCTGAAAATTCCTAGATTCCTGACTGGGATCATCCTGATCTGGAAGAGTTTAATTTCCTTCAGCTCAGATCTTCACCTGAGAAAATATTTCCATTTTAATAATATTTTAAGTAAGAATTATGAGATTCTGGCTGAACACCCCATCAAAATTTCCTCCTGCACATCACAAATCCTGAAAATTCTTGGATTCCCAGTAGGGATCATCCCGATCTGGAAGAGTTTTCATTTCCTCCCCTGCTTTGGGTGGGGCATATTATCCTTGTCTGGTTTTTTTTTTATTTTCCAGAGCAGCTGAGTGCTCAGCCCGCTCCCAGGAAGGGAATGTTGTCAGGCAGCAAGGCTGGGAATTCTTGGATCAATCCCAAAAAACTCCTGCCACGTTCCCTGAGTTTGCCCAAAACGACTCCTTGGGGAAAGGAAGATGCTGGTGATAAAAGGTGTCTCCCTGGACTGCTGAGAGGAAATTAATTAACATTTGGGAAAGCTCTTGGAGATTCTTGGATGAAAGATGTTGGAGCTGGAATGCTGGCAACGTTCAAATAAATTGGAATAACGTTAATATTTATTGCACGCGGCGCTTTCATCTTCAAAGCTCTTCACCAACAGCAGCGAGTTAACAAAGGAAACATCAATAAAGATTGTATTTACCCATTAAATTACCCTCCCAAATCACAGAAATAGAGCTGCCTCCAGTTCAAAAATAGTATTTAAATAAAAGCTGAGCCCCACTCCAGTATCAGGCACTAAATCCCTGATTAGTCCATGGCAAACCAACTTGGAACGAGGAATTATTACTTTATATTCTGAATGAGGAACTATTCATTTATATTTTTAATGAGGAATTTATTTTTATTATTATTATTATTATTATTATTATTATTATTATTATTATTATTATTATATAATTTTTTAAATTATTTAATTTTAACTTCTAATGAGGTTGGCTGGACCCTGGGCCTAACCCGCCAGGACCAGGGTGAAAAATCAGGATGGCAAAGGGAGAAGGAAGAGCAGTGCTTGGAAAATGGCTCTGGTTGTTGAGCAGGAATTCCAGAATTCCTGAGGTTGGAAAAGCCCTCCAAGGTCATCAAGGCTCCCAAAAATTACCCAAAAATTATTTATCACAGATAAATAGAGCTGCCTCCAGTTAAAAAATAGTATTTAAATAAAAGCTGAGCCCCACTCCAGTATCAGGCACTAAATCCCTGATTAGTCCATGGCAAACCAGTTTGGAATAAGGAATTATTAGTTTATATATTGAATGAGAAGTTACTAATTTATATTTTTACTGATGAATTATTAGTTTATACTTTTAATGAGGCTGATTGGACTCTAGGCCTAATCTACCATGACCAGGGTGAAAAATCAGGTTGGCAAAGGGAGAAGGAAGAGCAGTGCTTGGAAAATGGCTCTGGTTGGTGAGCAGGAATTCCAGAATTCCAGAGGTTGGAAAAGCCCTTCAAGGTCATCAAGGCTCCCAAAAATTACCCTCCCAAAATTACCCTCCAGTTAAAAAATGGCATTAAAAGAAAAGCTGAACTCCAGGATCAGGCACTAAATCCCTGGTGGGGCTGTCCATGGAAAACCAACTGGGAACAAGGAATTATTAGTTTACACTGTGAACAAAGACTTATTAGTTTGCATTTTTAATGAGGAATTATTATTTTATACTTTTAATGAGGCTAATTGGACCCTAAGCCTAATCCAGCAGTGCTGGGAATGTATCACCCACAACCAGGGTGGAAAATCAGGATGGCAAAGGGAGAAGGAAGAGCAATGGTGGGAAAAAGGCTCTGGTTGGTGAGCAGGAATTCCAGAATTCCAGAGGCTGGAAAAGCCCTCCAAGGTCATGGAGTCCCATGCCCACCTTGCCACCTGAGTGCCACATCCAGAATTCCCTGAACTCCTGGGACAACCTGGAGGACGAGGAGAGCTTTGAGGAGCCTTCCAAACCAAACCAAAATTCCAGGATTCTGGAAGCTGAGACCTCCCTGAGCTGGCACGTCCAGGAGGAGGAGGAGAAGAAGGAGGAGGAGGAGGAGGAGGAGGATGTTTGGGTTTGTTGTGTCTTTGGGATAAACCCCAGGGAAAGAGGAGGTGCAAGTCCAGGGCAGCTCCCAGATAAAGCATCCCGAGGAGTTGCACTCCCCGTTTTCCTTTGGAAGTCAATCCCTGCTGGCACAGGCACAGCTCTGCCATCATCACCGGGAAGTTCTCCCAGCAATTTACGGAAAACCAGTAAAGCAGAGAGCACTTCCAAGTGCATTATCTGCATTGATTGCAGCTCAGGGGGCAGCCCCTCTGGGGCTCACCTCCCCTCCCTCCAGCTGAAAAGATAACGAAATTAAGACATCAAGAGGAATAAATAAATAAAATAGAAACCAGGGGGAGACCATTCTTTTGCCATTTCCCCCACCCCCAACCCTGATTTATCCCAAATTCCACTCGTTTCATCAGTCTCCTTGAGCAGAGGCTGCTGGCACTGGTGCACTCGGATGAATTCCAGCACATAATGGGCTGGAATGGATTTTTACAGACCCACGGTGCTCGGCGCAGGCTCTGCAGCTCATTTCGGGCAGTCCATCCATGCTCAGCAGGAATATTTCTGCTCAGCGTGCTCTGGGCATCGCCAGATCTGCACACCACAAACCCAGAGCCCTTCCCTGGCTTTTTCCAGCCTTGCTGTGAAAAACACCAAATTATCTGGGAAGGGTTTTGTGGCTCTCCTCAGGACTGGGAAAGTTTCTCCAGAGCTGACTGCAGGTTTTCCAAACTCAGCCAGCAAAGTGCCCCAGGCTGTGGCAGCACATTTCTCTCTCCCTCTCAGGATTTTTCATAGAGGAGCACAGAGAGAAATGGAAGAGAAAACAATTTCTATTTCTGCTCCTTGTTTCTCCCATGTGGAATGTGTTGGGAGAATTGTTTCCCTGGGGTGATTGCTTGGTTGGATTCTGGTGAGGATTGTTTGAGCCTGATGGCCAATCCAACCCACCTGGTATAGAAATTTATAGCATTGTATTTTAATTTTTCTTTATTTTTGTTTTTTACTTATGTCACGATATAGAAATTTATAGCATTATATTTTAATTTTTTCTTTATTTTTGTTTTTTACTTATGTCATGATATAGAAATTTATAGCATTATATTTTAATTTTTTCTTTATTTGTTTTTTTTACCTATGTTATGATATAGAAATTTCTAGTGTTATATTTTAATTTTTCTTTATTTTTGTTTTTTACGTAATTATGTCATGATATAGAAATTTATAGCATTGTATTTTAATTTTTTCTTTATTTGTTTTTTACCTATGTCATGATATAGAAACTTATAGCGTTACATTTTAATTTTTCTTTATTTTTGTTTATTACTTATGTCACGATATAGAAATTTATAGTGTTGTATTTTAATTTTTCTTTATTTTTGTTTTTTACTTATGATAGAAAAATTTATTTTCATTTTGGTTCATCCTGGGGCAGCCCTGGCTGGGCTCTGGTGCTGCCCAAGGTGGATCCATGGAGGAGATCCCAGGAAAACAGCTCCAGAGCCAAATTCCGACCTGACACATCCCAGGACAGGGTTTTGCTCCAGGTAACCCTGCCCTGGGACCTCGGGGGTGGCTTGGAGCTGTGAGGAGGACGGGAACTGTGGGAACCCAGAGCTTCCCTCTGGGACCCTGGCAGGGGTCAGAACCCCCCTGGACAGAGCCCCCAGAGACACTGGCTGTGATCTCTGTCCATGGAAAAGAGTTTTCAATCTTACAGGATCAATTACCAGCTCTGAGTGTTTGATATAAGTAATAATTAAGTGTGGCACGGGTGCAAAAGTAAAATTTTAGGATTCTAGATTAGGGGTTCAAAGGGGACAAGATGGAGGAATTGGGTGTGTCTTGTCCTTTCTCTCCTTCTTCATGCCCTCCATGTTTCACTGTGGTGTTGGCATTTTTCTGTTGGTTCAGGCTGGGGACACACTGTCCAACGTAGGTGACAGATATTGGCACGTTATTGTAAATCCAGCACAGGTAGTTTGTGGTATTTAATGTTTGTACCATCCCACTGAGGGCAGAGCCCCACACGCTGCCCTGCAGGACAGAGCTGCGGCAGGGCAGCAGAACATGTTAGAGATAAACAGAATAAACAACCTTGAAACCAGCACAGACCAATTATGGCTTCTGCTTTGGCAGTGGGGCTGAAAGACAGAGACTTTTACAACCTCAGAATCATCAATACCTCAGATTCCAACAGGGAACCAACTTTTTTTGGTTATTATTTCACTTCTCTCAGCAAAGATTTGTGTTTTTCCCAGAGCCTGCGAGGGGCTTGGGCTGGTTTCACCTTCCCCAGAGTTTCTGGGGCTGTGGGAGCTCAGCCTCATGTCTGCTGCTGCCCCAGAGGAGGGAGGAGAAGGGGAGGAAATTCTTATCTGCCCCTGGAGCCCTTATCTGAGCCGGCCAGCTGGGCCAGGACAGACAGCATCTGCAAGGAAACTCAACTGTCACAGAAAAAGGGGTTTCTGCACCCAAAATGCCCCTTGGGACACCCAAAACATCCCCTGGGACACCCAAAACACCTCTTGTGATAATCAAAATGCCCCTTGGGACACCCAAAACATCCTCTGGGACACCCAAAATGCCCCTGTGATGCCCAAACCCTTCTTGGGACACCAAAGATTCCTCCTGGGATATCCAAAATGCCCCTTGGGACACCCAAAATCCTTCCTGGGACACCCAAAATCCTTCCTGGGACACCCAAAACGTCCCTTGGGACACCCAAAATCCTTCCTGGGACACCCAAAATCCTTCCTGGGACACCCAAAACGCCCCTTGGGACACCCAAAATCCTTCCTGGGACACCCAAAATCCTTCCTGGGACACCCAAAACATCCTCTGGGACACTCAAAATGCCCCTTGGGACACCCAAAATCCTTCCTGGGACACCCAAAACGTCCTCTGGGACACCCAAAACACCTTTTGTGACACCCAGAATGCCCCTTGGGAGACCCAAAACCCCTCTTGGGACACCCCAAAACCCTAAGAGAGGAGTATTTTTTGTGCTATAGACTTCTTAAGAAGTTTAGCTGTTACTTTTTGTGGTTTTATGTTACACATGGCACTGCCTGGAGAAAAAGTTTGTTATGGTAACGCTTTTTTTTAATGTTTATTTGTAGTATTTTCATGATTAACACTAACATTGTGCCACTGTCAAACCGTAACAGTAATACATTCAATAAAAAAAAAAAAATCTAAAAAAATCTAAAAAAAAACCAAAAACCAGGCAGAAATGTGATGACAGAATTTCCTCCAGAACCTCTGCTAGATGAAAACGAACACTAAAATTTTAATTTAGCTGAGATTTCACTGCGAGGAGGACGACGTACGATTTGTTCAGGATGAGTTGACAGATGGGAAGATTAAGTCCTCCTTTATTGTTCCATTGGCTGGATGCAAAAAAAAATTGCAAAAAAGGGCAAAAAAGTGAAAAAAAACCTGCAAAGAACTGCAAAGAACTGCAAAAAAAGAAAACTGTAAAAAAAACTGCAAAAAAAAACAAAAAAGGAAAAAAAAACCTGCAAAAAAACCTGCAAAAAACAGCAAAAAACCCCTGCAAAAACCTGCAAAAAAATGCAAAAAAACTGAAAAAAATGCAAAAACCCTGAAAAAAAACCTGAAAAAAACCTGAAAAAAAACTGAAAAAATTGCAAAAAACTGCAAAAAAAACCTGCAGAAAACCTGCAAAAAACTGCAAAAAACTGCAAAAAAAATGCAAAAATACTGCAAAAAACTGAAAAGAAAACTGAAAAAACCTAAAAAAAAATGGGAAAAAATGCAAAAAACTGCAAAAAACCTGCAAAAAACATACTTCACACTCGCAGAGGACTTGGAGGGTGGGAAGAGCTGGGAAATATCGGGGCTAAAATCCAAAATCCAAAATCAGAGGCAGCGGTGGCTGATCCTGGAGATTCCACACGATCCCGGCCGAGCCAAAAATCAGCTTTTCCCTGGGCACTCCTCATCTCCTCCCTGTGGGAAAGCCAAAGGGGAAAAAAAAGGTGAATTTAGCATGAAGCCAAAAAAGCAGAATTTCACAGGATATTTTCTGTTTGATGTCTCCACCCAGCAAACTCTTTCAAAACAGTCATTTCTCTCTTTTACTTCAATTTTCTTTTTTTTTTCCTTTTTTTTTCCCCAAGCTGGAAGTCTTTAGCTAAAATATCTTTCTTTTCTCTGCTAATAAAATCAGACTTTTAGCGCTGCTTTTTCCCTTCCCATTGAAGGGAAATGTGCAGTTTTCTCCTCTCTGGGGACCCAAAATTCTTTCAAATGATCCCAAGAAATAATTGGCACCTCTTGGCCGAAATCGCTGCGCTCCCACCTGGGCTCTCCCAAATAATCAATTATGGATTATTGGCACATCCTGGAGCGGGACAAATTCCCCTCAGGGAATTGGGGTTGTGATGGACCAAGGATGTTCCCATATGGCCCAAGTAAAAATCAGGTGTAAAATGATGGCTGGGAAAGGGGTTTAAACAAAACAAAAAAGAAAAAGGGTTTAAAACAACAAATAAGTGGGGTTAAAGGCAAAAATAAAGGGGTTAAAGGCAGAAATAAAGGAGTTAAAAGCAAAAAATAAAGGGGTTAAAAGCAAAAAATAAAGGGGTTAAAAGCAAAAAATAAAGGGGTTTACAACAAAAAATAAAGGGTTAAAAGTAAAAAGAAAGGGGTTAAAACCAAAAAAAAGGGGGTTAAAACAAAAAAAAAAAGGGTTTAAAACAAAAATAATTATTAATTAATGGCCCATGAGCAGAAGATAATTAATAATTAACAGCCCATGAGCAGAAGATAATTAATAGCCCATTAACAAAAGATATCTCCAGGAGGGAGGATTGGCTGTGGGATGGATAAATCAAACTGCCCAAAGAACAGCAGGTACCTGCCCCAGCTCTGCAGATGCTGACAGGACACTCACCCCAGCCACATCTTGCATTTCCAGCCTCAGGCAGTGCCACATTTCCACAGGGACAAGGACAATTGCTCGTGGCACACGGGATTTCCTCCTTCCCTTGGGATCCATCCAGGAACTCGGTGGCCCCGTGAAGGAAACTTCGCTGCAGGTTCCAAGGCTCAACCCTCCACCCCTCTCAGCCCCCTTCAGGCAAAACCCCACCTGCACTTTTAGCCTTTTTCCCCTTATTTCAACCATTTCTTTGCCCATGGACATTTCTTTGGAGGAAAAAACCCAAAAACCCCAAATCAATTTAAACCCAGCCTGTTGTTTTCACAAACCCGAGCTGCGGCGAGCTCTCAGAACGTGCCTGTGATTTGCCACATCTGTTATTTTTACGCGTTGTTTTCGTGCCAAGAGCTCCATAAAAGGTGATTTTCAACCCTGTGGTGCCCCAAAATCCAGCGTGCTGCCCCAAAATCCAGCGTGCTGCCACAGTTCAGAGCCCAGGGGAGCATTTCAGCCCCACTCTCGCCCGGGGTTTTTGTTTCTGAACAAAAACTTTTGAACAAAAATCTGCTAGCCCAGGCAGACACACAGATCAGGCGTGGTGTGGATCCTCGATGGACAAATCCATGAATTGTGGAGTTCTGGAATTGTTCTCTTCCATGGGCAGGGACACCTCCCGCTGTCCCAGGCTGCTCCAAGCCCTGTCCAGCCCAGCCTTGGGAATTTCCAGGAGCAGCCACAGCTTCTCTGGAAATTCCACCCCAACCCCTCCCAGGGAACAATCCCATCCCAATATCCCACCCAAATGTCCCATTTTCCAACTTGCAGCCATTCCCTGGGTCCTGTCCCTCCATCCCTGGTCCCCAGCCCCTCCCCAGCTCTCCTGGAGCCCCTTCCAGGGCCTCTGAGATATTCCCAGAACTTTCTCTTCTCTTCTCCAGGCTGGACAATCCCAGCTCTCCCTGAGGAGCCCTGCAGAGGAGCCTCACCCCGCTGGGAGCAGGAATTTGGTTGTGGCAGAGTTTTGCTGTGCCAAGAGCAGATTTCCTGGGACACCCCATGGCTGAGAACTTTGGAAATTTTGGAAATTTTTGGAAATTTCCAGCCTGGTGCTGCTGTCAAGGCAAGGCTCCATCTCCTTCTCCCAGGTCAGAGATTCTGTGTGCAGTTTCTCATTTGGACCACAGCTCTGGAAAACTTGATTAGAGCTGTGAAAACGGAATTTTTATTGGGGAGAACGGAGCTCTTGCCAAGGTTTATTTTTCAAGGGAGTAAGACCTAATCCTGGAAGTGGTTCCAGGGCTGTGCTAGCCTGGATGCCCTTCAGGGTTTATGGAATCACGCAGCCAGAGCTGGACGGGCTGGTGGTGTTTGCTTTGGCCACGTGCTGCAGATGGAAACCAGCTCCAAATGTGCTCCTCAGCCTGCTGCAGGCATCGCTAAAATCCATTTTCTCCCAGGTTTCTCCTTTTTTTTCCCCCTTTTCTCTTCCATTTTTACACAATTAGCGCGTTCCCAAATCCATCCTACCTGAAAATAAAGCATTTAAATCAGGCAGCAGAGTAACAACCCCAAATCCAGACAGAATCACCCCAGACACGTCTCCCAGCAGCTTCCAAAGCCTAAATCCCCACAAAATCCAGCTCAGGTGGAAATCTTCCAGGGAACAGCTTCCTCCAGGGAGCCCACAAAGGCTGTGGCGTGGAGTGACCCTCTGGAGGGAGATTTCCGAGCTGGAACTCCAGGGATGCCTGGGAAAGGAGCAAATTAAAGGCTGGGAGCCTTGGCAGGGCCCTGTGAGCTGGGGAAGGGAAGGGGAGGGTGACATTAAACGGCCCTTCCAGCCCAGGGGTCATCCCAGAGCTGGGGCGGCTCCAAAGGATTCCCAAAAAAGCGCTCCTGGCCTCTTCCAAAGGGTTTTCCTCCGGGGCAGGAGTTCTGCAGAGCTTCCCAAGGATTCAGGAGGGGATCCTGGATCCTGCCCCAGGAGGAGGAGATGGAGCTGCTCAGCCTGGAGGGGAGATGGCCACGATGACATCGAGATGTAAAATCTTATCGTTGCATCATAAGGTGTGAGATCTCCAAAACAATCCCTCCAAAAGGAGCAGATCCCACAGCTGGGTTAAGAGCCAGGAAGGAGATCAAAGGGAGGGATTGGCAGCTTTTGAGGGAAAAAAAAAAAAAAAAAGCAGGAAAATGTGTTTTAAGTTTTCAGGAGGATCACAGAGTTCAGTTGGTTGCGTGAAATTAAAAGTGGTTCTGTAAGCAAGGCAGAGCTGCCTTGTGCACTGCCTGCTCACAACACCAAAAGTCGTGTTAGCACCCAAAATTCAATCCATTTAATTAAACCCACATTTCCTCACGTGTGGACACCCCTGTCTGTGCACAGCTCTTTGCTGTCCGCTTCACACTTGCCCCTAAAACGCTGATTTCAACCCAAAGGACACAGCCAGACACATCATTGCTCAAATTAAATGGGTTTCCCAAAAACATGAAGAGAAGGCAGGAGGAACCTCCAGCCAGGCAAGGACTAAACATCACCTTGGCCTCAGCCAGACCCTGGCACAGCTGGGATTTCTCCCAAGAAAGATCTTTTTAGGATTTGCAGGGAGCCAACAGCTCACGGCACATTTTGGTCCTGCCTGAACCCCCCAGATCCTCCTGGACAAAGACATCCAGGGTGGGCAGAATCCCTGTGGGACCACAGGATCATTTTGGCCACATCTGAATCCTCCAGGACCTGGACAAAGACACCCAGGGTGGGCAGAATCCCTGTGGGACCACGGGATTATTTTGGTCCCACCTGAACCCTCCAGATCCTCCTTAGATCCTGGACAAACACATCCAGGGTGGGCAGATGATCCTGTAGGACCATGGGATTATTTTGGCCACATCTGAATCCTCCAGGTCCTGGACAAACACATCTGGGGTGGGCAGAATCCCTGTGGGACCATGGGATCATTTTGGCCACATCTGAACCCTCCAGGACCTGGACAAACACATCCAGGGTGGGCAGAATCCTGCCAGCATCCCTGTGGGACCTATTTTGGTCCCATCTGAACCCTCCAGATCCTCCTTGGATCCTGGACAAACACACCCAGGGTGGGCAGAATCCCTGTGGGACCACAGGATCGTTTTGGTCCCACCTGAACCCTCCAGATCCTTCTTAGATCCCCGACAAAGACATCCAGGGTGGGCAGAATCCCTGTGGGACCATGGGATTCATTTTGGTCCCACCTGAACCCCCCAGATCCTCCTTAGATCCTGGATAAAGACATCCAGGGTGGGGAGAATCTCTGTGGGACCATGGGATCATTTTGGCCACATCTGAACCCTCCAGGACCTGGACAAACACACCCAGGTTGGGCAGAATCCCAGTGGGACCACGGGATCATTTTGGCCACATCTGAATCCTCCAGATCCTCCTGGACAAACACATCCAGGGTGGACAGATGACCCTGTGGGACCACAGGACCATTTTGGTCACATCTGAATCCTCCAGATCCTCCTTGGATCCTGGACAGACACCCAGGGTGGGCAGAATCCTGCCAGCATCCCTTTGGGACCTATTTTGGTCCCACCTGAACCCTCCAGATCCTCCTTAGATCCTGGACAAACACATCCAGGGTGGGCAGAATCCCTGTGGGACCACAGGATCATTTTGGCCATATCTGAACCCTCCAGATCTTCCTGGACAAACACATCCAGGGTGGGGAGAATCCCTGTGGGACCACGGGATCATTTTGGCCACATCTGAGCCCTCCAGGTCCTGAGGTTTCTGAGGCGCAGGAGTGGCTATTGAATTTAGCACTTTTGGTCTCTGCCAAGTAACCTTCTTAGCCAGGGAAATGATCTTGATTAACCAAGTTTTAACCTGAATCTCCATAACTTGCTGCCACATGCACGTCCCTGGTCCTCTTCTCTCTTCTGGCACTCCACGGGTGTGTCCCTGTGTGCCAGCCTGGGTGGGACAGCGAGCTGGGACAGCTGTGGGAACCCCAGCCTGGTTTGGGGGTCTCATGTGGTGGGAAAGTCTCTCCTCCAACCCGAGCTTCCAAAGAAAGGCTCAGCAGTCTCTGTTGTCCGGTCTCAAGGCAGTTTATTGCAAGTTATCTAAAAGATTTTCTCCTGGGGCTGCTGTGGTTTGCTCACAGCTCAGGCAGAGGCACACACACACCCTGACATCCTCTCTGACTCCTTCTCTTCTTCTTCTTCTTCTTCTTCTTCTTCTTCATCTTCATCTTCTTCTTCATCTTCTTCTCTCTCCCTGCCCAGGGCTGCTGCTGTCTTTTATATGGTACATTACGTGTTACATGGTTACAGTTTTTCCCCAATGCCTATTACCTATATTAAATGGTGCTTTTCTATCTTTTATATGATATATTACATGTTATATGTTTCGTTTTCCCCAATACCTACTATCCATGTTACAAGGTGCTTTTCTACTCTAAACCAATCCATGAGTGCCAACATCACCCAGAACATGGAGGTAAGGAAGAAGAAGGAGGAAGAACAGGATCTTCAGGCCCACTTTCCTCCATCTTAGAACTTCTGACCCCCCTGTACAAAGTAAAACCCCCTGTACAAAGTAAAACCCCCCTGTACAACACTAAAAAATTTTCCCCTCCATCAGCTGCAGCCCTTCTCCTTCCCCCCATTCCTAATTCCTCACGCACAGGCTCCTTCTTGCTTGAATTATTTAAAAATCCTGACTCCCATTGTTTATTTTCAGGGGCTGTATTTGACTACTTTGAGACTAAACAACAAAAAAAAATTAAAAAAAAAAAAACTATAAAAAATTCGAAGCCTTTCCCTCATTCTGCCGGTGAAGTTTAATTCACTCTAATTATTTCATATTACTTAGACTGTAATAGTTTCATAATTTCTAGTATATTAAGCACTTAATACGTTGTGTCATTTCAAGCCGCATATTAAATTCTGCAAAGCACATTTTAATGAGCACTAAGTAGTGGGGCAATATGAAAACAACCTCATGGCTCATTTCTGTGCCCGTGGCGGGTGGGCACGGTGGGGCAGGTGGGCACAGGGGGGCCTGGGTGGAATTAGGGGCTGGAGACACCCAGGGCACCTCTGGGAGGTGGCACCACGACCCAGAGAGGCACAAAACGCAAAGGGGAAGGTTCAGCTGCACCCCAAAAACCCCAGAACGGTGCAGATGTTTCATTCCCTCAGGTGAGGCCTCTCAGCTCAACTCAGAAGTCGCCTCCCTGGGCTGTGTGTCCCCTCCCTGTCCTGCACGGTCACCCCCCTGTGCTCACCTGTATGGGGGTGCCACCAGCCCCAGCATCTCGGGTCACACTCGGGGTGTCCTGTGCAGGGTGGCTGTGACCAAAGGAAGAATCCCAGAATCCCAGAATGGCCGGGAAAAGACCTTAAAGCTCATCCCAGCCCCATGAGCAGGGACCCTCCACCGCCCCAAGCCTCACCCAGCCCGGGATGAGGGCAGGGATGGGGCAGAGAAGCCTCGGGAACGTTCTCTGAGACCCAGACAGCCAAAAACCCCAAAAGCCTCATCTGGGCTCTGTCCCCAAGGGCTTTTTAACCTCCATCCCACCCAACCGTGCCCACCTGCGCTGGCTGGGAGGGACCTTCTCCCCCTCGGGGGTGGGTGAGGGTGGTGGGGGATGCTGCTGCTGATCCCGAGGTCGGAATTAGGGGGAGAACGAACTGGGGACAACGAACTGGGGACAACGAACTGGGGACAACGGGGAATCTGCATCTCCGGCTGCGCCCACGCGGTGGCGGCCCAGGCCGTGGAACGGCCTCATTAATGAGCCCAGGCGCTAATTAACAGCGGCTCCTTCTCCGCCGAGCTCCCGGGGCCACCCTGCGATGGGTCCCGCTCAGCTCCGCCGCCACCCCGATCCCCGGGATGCTCCGGGCCCCGCATCCCTTTCCCCGCATCCCTTTCCCCGCATCCCTTTCCCGGTCCCGGTCCCGGTCCCGCTCCCGGTCCCGCCGGTTCTCGCTGCATCCCCCCCCGAGCCCCGCAGCTCCCCCGGTTCTGCCGCCTCCCGTTCCCCATCCCGGCCCCGCTGCGGTGCCAGGCGATTTTTGGGCTAAAAAACGTCTATTTCGGGCTCATAGGTGTGCGCGCACCTCCGCGCCCGCTCTGCCAGCTCATTAATGCGATGGCTTCGAGTGTGAAACGAGCATTTAAATGAGCATTAATGAGCTCCGGTGGAGCGGGAGGCGCCCCCGGCCCATCCCCGGCACCGGGGGACCCCCGGGCCAGCCCCACGCAGCAAGCGGCTTCTTCCAGCGTGTTTTTATTAAAGAACCAAAATCACGTACAGAGGGGGCCGTGCCCAGAGCGGGGGAGCGTTGTTGTGCCTCGGGAGTCGCGGGCCGCCCCTTAAAGTGCCTTACATCCAGAATGTATAGGGGAAAGGAAGGGAGGGGGGGAGAAATATACATCAGAAATAAATAAAAATCCGACAAATACTGTACCAAGAGAATCACAGTACATTTATATCCATTGCACATCGCCACTTTTGTTTCCAGTCTGGACGGGGGTGGAAGAAGCGGACACACAGGGGAGGGAGGGGGAGGCGGAGCGGGGGCCGCCCCCCGCCCCAGCGCCGGGCCGAGCGGAGCCGGGCCCCGAGTCCGCTCCGTCCCGGTGGCTCCTGCTGGGAATGGCTTGGGTGGGCTCTGCCCGCATGGCTTGGGGTGGGGGCCCGGGGGGCTCACTGGGGCAGCAGCGGCGGTTTGAAGGAGCAGTTCCCGCTGCAGTGCCGCGGGGTCAGCATCTTGCAGGAGAAGTGATGCAGCGCGTCGTGAGCCTCTGCAAGGGACCGAGCTGTCACCCCCGGGTGGGGAGGGACCCCCGAGACCCCCCTCCACACTCCGGTACCTTTCAGCTTCTGCTGGATGGCGTAGCGCGCTTTCCTCTCCTGGTCCAGCTCGTTGCACAGCGTGTCTGCGGTGGGGAGGGCGCTGAGGGTCCCGGGGGGCTCAGCCCACCCCGAGCCCACCCGAGGGGAAGGACACGCGGGGGACAAAGGGCGCAAAACCCGGCACGGCTTTGCCGGCTCGCTCGGTAAATCGTTTTAAGGCCGGGATTTTTAATTTAGGGATTTTTAATTTAGGGATTTTTAATTTAGGGATTTTTAATTTAGCCCGAGTGGAAATGAGAGCGGGAGGGAAGAAGGTTCGTTCGCTGCCGTGCCAATGATGCCTCGCAGCCCCTCGGAATGGTGAGAGGAGTTGGAGGGCAAGAACACAAACAAAACAAAATAAAAAAGCCCTAAACAAAACCAACAACGAAAAAAAAACCCAAACAAAAAAAAACCTTCGAACAAACAAAAAGCCAAATAAACAAAAAAAAAAAAAAAGCCAAACAAACGAACAAAAATCCCCCAAAAATAAACGGAAAACCCCACGGCCAAACAAAAAAAAAAAAAAGAAAGAAATAAAATTAAATTACAAATTTTTAAAGGAAATAAAATAAATAAAAAAAAATAAAAGTACGGATGGACTCGGCCTTACCTCGGACGATCTGCAGCTGCTGCACCATCTCCTCCCGGTACGCCAGCTCCCGCTTCATCTGGTCCTGGAAGTTATCTGCGGGCCCGGGGGTCAGCGCCGCGCCCGGCCCGGGAGCCGCTGCCCGGTCGGACCGGGGTGCGGGAAGGGGACGGGGCAGCGGTACCTTTCAGGCTCTGGAAGTCCCTCTCCAGCTTTTTCCTCAGCTCCATTTGCTCCAGGACCAATTTTTGTAACTCATCTGTTTAAAAACACGCGGCGGGGTTGAGGGGAACCCGCGCTTTTCCATCTGGAGGCGGCTCAGCGCGGCGCTAATCGCATTACGTGACATTAATCACAGGAGTTAATCACTCCTGCACACAACACAAATACCTGGAGCCGCGGGGAGAGGCCGGGGGGGTGCCGCGACCCCCGGGCCGCACCCCCAGCCCCGCTCCCGCCTCACCTCGGGCCAAGTTCTCGATGTCCTTCTCCAGCAGCTGCGTCCCGGTGACATCCACGGCGAGCCCGTCCTCGCCTGCGGGACCGGAGCGGTGTCAGCCCCGGGGGGGACCCGCGGAGGGGCCGCGCATCGCCCCGCGGAGCGGTGCTTACCTCTGTCGGGATTTCCAGGGCTGGGATGAGAGACATTCCTTTGGTCCTGATAGGATTTTCTGCTCTCTAAATCCTCCGCCGCGGAGTGATTGTCTTCTTTATCTTGCTCTTAAAGTTAATAAAGCGATTTTCAACCGTAAGCAATGAAAGTACGGTCCTGATATATCCTTAATTACATAATTACGGACAAAGCCCTCGTTAAAACCTTCTTAGAGGACATCCTAATCGCTTTGCCGTTGGAAAGTAGCTTGTGGCCAGGAGCTCGGCCACATCCCCGCCGCACCGGCCGCGGCCCCGGCGGCATCCCCGGGCCCAGGGGCGCCCCGGCCCCGTTCCCCGCCCGGATCCCGTTTGTTTGGCTTCTCCCCCGAAAACCCCCGAACGAAAGCGGCCCTGGGGCGGCCCTCCCGGGGCCGAGCCCCCGGTGCACAGCCCGGTCCGCGTTACCCTTGGCCTCGGGGGTGCGGAGGAAGGCGGCGGCGGCTCCCAGGGATGCTGCGGGTTTCAGCGGCTGCAGGAGCTCGGCCCTCTCCGCCGCGAACACCTACAAAAGAACGAGTCAGCAGCTCGGTACCGACACCGCGGGGACCCCCCCGCCCCGAGGGCAAATCCCCCTTCCCGGCCCCGCACCTCGTAGGTGCCACCGCCGCTGCCGCCGCCGCGCTCGGGGCTGCCGCCGTCAGGGGCCGGACCGCCGTCCTGCCCGCCCGCCTCGCCCGTCTTCTCCTCGGGCCCGTCGGTCCCGGCGGGCGGCGGCGGCGGCGGCTCCTCGGGCCCCGCCAGCAGCCGCGGCGGCGGCGGCTCCCGACCCTCGGCGGGGCCCACGGCGGCGGATTCCTCCTCCTCATCCTCCGGGAATCGGTTGGACTCCACATCCACCTCGGGCTCCTCGGCCGTGTCGCCGCCGGGGGACAGCGAGCGGTAGCTGGAGCTGCCCTCGCTGAGGAAGTCCGGTGAGAGGTAACCGGGCCCGCGGGCGCCGCCGAACGCCTCGCGGGTGCCGTAGAGCTTGGCGATGCTCTCGGCGTCCTTCACCACCGGGCGGAAGGCGGACAGGTAACTGCCCTTCCTGGGCAGCGGCAGCGGCGCCAGCAGCGCCTCGTCCCCGGAGCGCTCCTCCTCGCCCGCCGCCCGCGACAGCGCGCTGGGGCAGCGCTCGCCCTCGGTGCCCGCTCCCTCCTGCGGGGTGGCACTGCTCCGCCCGCTGCCCGAGGGCTCCGAGCCCTCCAGCTCCCCGTGCCGCCCCGCCAGCCCCGCCGGTTCCACCGCCGCCGCCGCCGCCGCCGCCGCCGCCGCCACCACCACGGCGGTGGCGGCCGCCTTGGCCGGGCTCTGCGCGGGGTAGGGCGGCACGGGCAGGCTGCCGGCGGCCGGCCAGAACACCGGGAACGAGGGGTACACTCCGCTGTCCTTAGCGGAGCCGGGCTGGTGCGGTGGCTGTGCCGGTTGGTGCGGGTGGGGGTGCGGGGGTCCCCAAAACATCCCGGGGGGCAGCGCGCCGCCCTTGCCCGCCTCGCCGCCCCCCGCGCCGCCCAGCGCCTCCTCCTGCTTCTTGGGGCACAGTCCGAAAGCGGCGGCGGGGAAGCCGTAGGGGTGCGGGAAGAGCGGCGGCGGCAGCTTCTGCAGCATCCCGAAGCCCTTGCTGGGCACCGGGATCACCGGGTAGCTGCGCACCGCGCCCGCCCCGCCGTGCGCTCCCGCGGCCCCGCCGTGCCCCGCCGCCAGCCCCAGCGCGCCCCGCTCGCCCGCCGCCTCCTGCCCGCTGCACCGGAGGCTCTTGTGCGCCGGGGCCAGCTCGGGGCCGGCGGGCGGCGGCGGCGGGTGCAGGGCGGCCTTGGCGGCGGGGGAGCCGGCCCCGGGCCCGCCGGCGGCCGCGCCTTGCAGGGAGAAGGTCCGCTTGCGGGTGCCGCCGTTGAACATGGCCTTGACATCCTCCCACGCGTGCGACAGCTCCTCCGTGGCCGTCTTGTCGCTGAGCTTGAGGTGGCGGCGCCAGGAGTTGAAGTTGGCGGCGTCGGGCTGGGTGTACTTGGAGTCCGGGGTGCGGTGGGAGTGGAAGATGAACTTGTTGGGCGAGAAGTACATGCTGCAGTAGCTGCACTTGATGCACTTGGCGCGGGAGCTGTTGTAGCGCGCCGGGATGAAGCTGCCCCGGGAGCCCCAGGCGCACTCGTGCACCACGTCGAAGGCGAAGTTCTCGGGCAGCTTGGGCGGCTTGTGCTCGCCCAGGAAGGACTTGCAGAGCCGCTCTGCCTCCCTCTTGGTGATCATGCCGCAGCGGCGGGAGGAGATGGGCATGGCCCCGGCCCGCCGCAGGATCTCCAGCTGCACCGGCGTGCACTGCACGCAGGTGATGCCCAGGGCCACGCGGCGGTTGTGGATCTCATTGTAGCTGTAGTTCTTGAGCAGCGTGTTGGAGATCTGCGCCAGGCACAGCCGCTCCTGCCCGTCGATGACCAGGGACACGATGGGCACGCCGTACAGGGAGGTCTCACCCACTTGGTTGGGCTTGAGGGTATTGGAGCCCTGGTACGGCTGCAGCTCTTGCTTTGAATTTGGGGAGGAGCTTGCATCTCTCCCATTTCCCATCTGACTGGCGATCGCCTCCATTCCCCCCCAAAACGCCCCTGCAAAACGAAATCGGGGAAAGGCTCCGGTTAGAGGCGCTCCCGGGGCCCCGCCGCCGCTCCCGGCCCGCCGCTCCCGGGGCACCGGCCGCTCCTCGCTCGGCGCTACCGGCCCCGACCCGGAGCCCCTCGGGCGCTGCCGCAGGACCCTCCCCGACCTCCGGGGTCCGGCGGGACCGGAGCGCATCCCCCGCGCCGCGGCCGCCGGTACCGAGCGCCGCCGCATCCGCCCGCCGGGCGCGGCCCCGGGAGCCCGGGACAAGGGCAGCTCGGGGATAGGGGGTCACCACCTCCTCTTCCTCCCTCGCCGAGTCGCCGGGAGCTGCCGCGTCCCTTCCCTTTGTGCCGGCTCGCCGGGCCGTGCCGTGCCGTGCCGGTTTGCGGCGGGCTCCAACGAAACGCACCGGAGGATGCGGCCGGCGCGTCCCGGGGGCCCGAGCCCCGCGGCGGAGCGGGCGGGCCCAAACTTGGCGCTCGGTGCCCGCGGGCGCGGTGGCCCGGAGCCCCTTTGTGGCGTCCCCGGCAGGCGATTAGGCGCGGGCGGATTAGGGGCCGGGGCACGTAGCAGAAGGGCAGCAGCGAGCCAGGCAAATTGGCTTAGCGGGGAGAGCTCCCGCTGCTTAAGCCGCTTCCGTGGTAATTCCACAAAATAACGGGGAGCCGGTCCCGAAAACGCGCCCCGCTTTGCGCCCCCCCATCCCCATCCCCATCCCTCCATCCGCCGCCCGCCCGCACTCACCGCGCCGCGGAGCGCGGCTGGACGTGCTCGGGATTAGGGGCCGCAGCCCGGAGCCGGGGCCGCCATCCGCCGGGGGGGCCCGTCCGCGCCGAGCCCGTTCCCGGGGCCGCCGGAGCTGCGGGGCGCGGGGCGGGCGGGCAGCGGGCGCGCCCTTCACCGACGCCTCGGGGCCGCCGCCCGCCCCAACGCCGCCGCCGCCGCCGCCGCGTCCGCCCGGGCGAGATGCAACAAGAGCGAGTGACCAACCGCGCCACCGAGGGAGGATCCGGATCCCTACTTGGAGACGCTGCACATTGATCCGGTGACAGCTAAAATAACGGGAAGACACACCCACTTAGCACCAGCATATTTACATTAACGGCCTCCGGGACCCCGCCGCCGTCAATCACCGATGCGCTCCAGTCAATCACGGCGCGGCTTTAAGGCACGGCGGAACGGGGAGGGAGCGGGAGCGGGGGGAGGGCGTGGGGGGCCGCCACCGAGCGGGGACCCGCCCGGGCTGCCCGAGGTAAGAGCGGGATCAGCCCCGCGCCGCACCTGCGTGGGGCTCCGCGCCCCCCGTGTCCCCCCACCCGCGCCCGCCTCCCGCCGTGCCGCCACCCCGGGGGGAGCGATGCTCGTTGAAAGTTTGCGTGGAGAGCGGGCGGTAACGAAAAGAGGAGCCCGGGGAGAGCGGCGGAGGGACCCCATCGAAATCGGGGATGCGCCGTTACCGCGCATCCCTCTCGCAGCCGGGATGCGCTCTCCGGTGCGGGGCGCGGCTGCGGGAGCGGTACCGGAGCCGAGGGGGGGACATCGGGTGGCAACGAAATCGCCGGGAGGAGGGGGCAGAGAGGGGCGAGCTCGTGTTTTTCGTTCCCCGCGGGGGCTCACGCCACACCGGCAGGACCGGCCGGCAGGACCGGCGGAGCGGCTTAGGGGACCCGGTGTGCCGGTGTGGCGGGGGCCTCTCGCCGCATCTCTGCCCGGGTTGGGTTCCCGCATGCGGCGCTCGTCACGGCCACGTTAATTAAACTGTAATTAATCATCGCGTCCGGCCGCGATCGGCGCAATTACGGCGATCAAACAGAAGTTAATAACGGCGCGGATCGCCCCCAGCTATCACTTTTGTGTGCGCCCCCGCTCCTTCCATCACCGGCGGCACCGGCGGCACCGGCGGAGCGAAGCGCGGGTGCGGAGCCCCCGTTGTCCTACGCGGCCCCGCCGAGCTCCGGCCGCGCTCCCACGCGGGACAGCGGCCGCGGCTCCCCCCGGGACGCTCCGTCGGGGGGGACGCGGACCGGGCGCTGCCGGTCGGGCCTCGCGGTTCGGCCTTCCCGCGATGACCGCAACCCGAGCCGGTAATTATTCCTCGCCTTTTAATTATTTATCCTCCGCAGCCCCCCTCCTGCAGCCAGACGGAGGCAGGAGCGCGGTGAGACGCTCCCGCTGCCCCGCTCGGCACCGGGAGCCGGGACCGCCGGGGCGGTGCCGGGAGGAGATGGGGGAGCACCGGCAGGACGCGGCTCTGCCCCGGTTCCCTCCGCCGTGCGGAGCTGTGCCCGGTGCCCGCGGAGCTCGGAGCGGCGGAGGCGGCCCCGGGCAGGGGATCGGCCCCGGTACCGACACCGGCCCCGCCGCCCCGGCCGCGCTCGCCGCTCCTCGCAACCACCGTATCTTTTAACAGTTGGATTGACTGCAGTTTTTGTCAGTTAATTAGGTTTAATTTACATAATTAGTACAGTATAAAGAGTATTGGGGATAATCAGGAGGTACGTCTCGCTTACTGTGTAAACACGGATTCGGAATTAAAAATCAGATGTAATTAAGGCGTGTGCGCGCGGCTTTTAATTGTAATGAATTTCTAATTAACGCTCAACGATCGCCGCACGCGAGAACCGGGACGTTTGCGGGCTCCGCCGCCCCCCAAACCGGGGACCCCCCCCGGGACACCCCCGGGACACCCCCGGGGCGCGGAGGGGCCGCGGGCGGCGGGGAGGGCGCAGCGCCCCGACGGGACCCCCCATCCTTCCCCGTTGCCCGGGCCGATGCCGCCGGCAGGCGAAGCCGGTGGATAATTTAGGTTAAAACTTAGGGAGCCGTGTCACGGGTGTATAAATAAATAATCACGCGTGGCGGGCGCGGAAGGCCCCGCGCTCCTGGAGGGCTGAGCCGAGATTGCCACATAAATCACGGCGGTCTAATTCAGTGGAAGTTTAATAAACGCCTCCTATTGGAAATGAATGTTCCCCATTTAACAGTTGTATCAGCACCATATAAAACCATGACCCCAATAAATTTAATTTTAGAGGCCGATCAATCCGGGCTTCTCTCCATCGATCCGCGGCGGCTCTGCACCTCCGCAGCCTCTTCCGCGGCCCTTCGCGCCGAGGCGGGGGAAGGAGCGTTTCGATTAGACTCTTTATTAGGAAAAGATTGCTCCGAGAGGCCTGAAAATTAAACGGTGACATTTTAATTACTGGACATTGACAAAGGGAGCGGGCGGCGGCTCTCTGCAGGCCGGGCACACTCCGCCTGACCCGGGGGCCGAGCGGGTCTTTCTCCCGGGGGGAGCCCCGGGATCCCTTCCCAGGACCGGCCACTCCTGCCCCAAACCCCGCTGCACCTTCTCATCCCGCAGTGTGACCCCCTTTTCTATACCCCCCGCACCCCCAGTGCCACCCCACAGCTCTGCCCAGTGAGGCGCTGTCACCTCGTCCCCCTGACCCCTGCGGGCACCCAAATCCCTCCCTGCCCCTCTGACCCTTCCCAGCTTTTCCTGGGCTGCGGAGGAGCGCGGGATAAAATAGATCAATCAAATCGATAGAGACGATTTTATTGATCAGGTGGAGCCCAAGAGGCGGGCGGGGATGGAGCCGCACTCACCTGCGCGGGCCTGGATTTCATTGCAGAAGTTTTTTCTCCTCCTGCCGCTGCCTATAAAACCCCCAAACATCCGAAACCCCTCCCGGCCCCTCCGGCTCTGCCAAACCTTGAACTCGCCCCGCGGGCCCGGCGCCGGCAGCAGCCGCAGCCGGGAAGGCTCAATCCATAAATCCATAAATCCATAAATCCTGTCCTGGGAGCGCACGGCTGTTTTATGGACCGAGCCTCTGCTGGAGGGAACGCGGCTCCGGCTGCAGCTTCCCGCCGGGAAAGGCGCAGGATCACAGGCTCGCTGTGGCTGCTGTGAGTTAGGAGAGACCTTAAAGCTCCTCTCCTCCAACCCCACCTCCATGGGCAGGGACACCTTCCACTACAGCAGCTCGCACAACCTTTCTTCCTTTTTTTTAAATTCTGTGTGACCAAATACTGCCATTGGAGATTTTTCAATTTCTCTCCTTCCCCGTTAGATTTTCCCAGTCCAGCCTGAGCAGTGCCGGTGAGCTGGAGGAGCAGGAGGAGGCCAGAAACTTTAGGGGACACCCCCTGATCCCTCCGAATTTCTGGTGCCTGTGAGCCCCCCGGGAACGCTGGAGATGAGTTATCCTAAAGCAGCGCTCAGGATCTCACCATCATTGAGGGGGTTCAGCTCCTCCCCTGGAGGGTCCCTGTGCCCCCCCAGCTCGGAATTACCCCGCCCTGGTGCAGAAATCGGGGAGTTGGGGGCACCGGGGCTGCGTCTGTGCCCGTGGCTGCCCGGGGGTGTCCCCGAGTTTCTCTCGGTGTTTGTCCCAGCAGGAGCGGCAGAACCTCGGCACGGAGACCGAGGAGCCTCCCGTGGGATGCGGTGCCCCCCGTGGGATGCTGTGGGTCCCGTGGGATGCGGTGCCCCCCGTGGGATGCGGTGCCCCCCGTGGGATGCGGTGGCTCCCGTGGGATGCGGTGGCTCCCGTGGGATGCGGTGACCCCCGTGGGATGCGGTACCTCCCGTGGGATGCGGTGCCCCCCGTGGGATGCGCTGGCATCGCCCCCTCCTCGCCCCCTCTCGCCCCCCACCAGCGCATTTGTCTCCCCGCAGGAATTGTTTGTTTTTATTTTGTTTTTTTTCCTCAGCAAAGCCCCAAATTCCCAAGTTTCACCCGCACCCTCCCGCGCTCCATCCCTTTCCCGTGGCTGCCTCCAGGTGAACTTTCCCTGCAGGAGCGGAGGCAGGAAAAGCTCCCACGCGTGTCCCAGCCCCGACCCTCCCGCTGCTTCTCCTCTCGCTGTGCCGGGACCCCACGGAGCCCCCGGGAGCCGTTTTTAACGGGGGTGAAGCAGCCCCGGCAGCGCCGCCTCCCCTCCCGCTGCTCCTCGGGAAACAAAGACGGACACTTTGCCTTTGGAATGCTGACAGCGGGCTGGATTTGGCCACGGGGGACGAGAAATAAAAATATTTCCTAATTCTGGGCTGATTTAAAGGAGAACTTCCAGGGGTTCCTCTGGCCGGAGATTTGCCTGGCAACGGGAAAGGGAAATGTGGAAAATGTTGGAAGTTTGGGCACAGATGGGATATATTCCGGTTTTCCCACATCCACCCATGGGAATCATCATCGCTGAGGTTATAGGACGGGGGACAGAGAGGTGACACTGTGTGGGGCTGCTGGGGGAGCCCTAAATGAGCTGCTGGGGTGAGGAGTGGGATTTGGGGTCACTCTGCATCTGTGGGATCCTCTGCTGAAGTCACCGCACCCCCCCGGGGCCATCCTCCGAGGGTGTGACATCGCTGCATTTCCTGCAACTTTCCAGCCACGAAATGCCACAATTCACACCCCAAAAAATCGCAGCAGGGAAGGGGAGAGAGGGAAAAACCATCTGATGCAGCTCAGGTTTGGGTCAGCTCCTGCCTGGGGGGACAGCAGAGCTGCTGAGCCCCTCCCCAGCACCCAGAAAATCCCCCCGGAGCTTCATGCCCCCTCTGGACATTTTGGGAACGGGATGAAGTTACACATAGGGCAGAGCCCTGGGCACGTTTCACATCTTGGCCATCCCAAAGTGAATTTTGAGGTAGGATTTGCTCAGCCCGGTGGTGCTGCAGTGCCGGGGGATCCCTTCAGGCAGATTTGGGGGTTCCTGCACTGCCGGGGGATCCCTTCAGGCAGATTTGGGGTTCCTGCACCGCCGGGGGATCCCTTCAGGCAGATTTGGGGTTCCTGCACCGCCGGGGGATCCCTTCAGGCAGATTTGGGGTTCCTGCACTGCCGGGGGATCCCTTCAGGCAGATTTGGGGTTCCTGCACTGCCGGGGGATCCCACAGGGCAGATTTGGGGTTCCTGCAGTGCCGGGGGATCCCTTCAGGCAGATTTGGGGTTCCTGCAGTGCCGGGGGATCCCACAGGGCACAGGGATGGATGTTGGTGGTGCCTGGGTGGGTTCAGGGTGTGGATGAGCCGAATCCCGGCCAGATTCCCTCATTCCCCCTCAGCTGTGGCTGCTGGCAGGAATTGGGGTCCGGGCAGGAATTGGGGTCCGGGCAGGAATTGGGGTCCGGGCAGGAATTGGGGTCCGGGCAGGAATTGGGGTGCTCCGGGAAGGTCTCAGCTGGGAACGCCAGCAAGGCTGAGAGGAGCTGCTCAACCCCCAAATTCCCTCCTCTGCCCTCCCAAATTCTGCTGGAGTGGGGCAGATCCCTGCACCGAATCCCAGGATTTGGGGGAGGAGAGGGGACGGACCCCAAAGTGCCCTGGGCTGATCCCACTGATGAACCCTTTAACCAGATTTTCCATCTCCATCAGCTCCATCCCACACGGATTTTCAGGGTGAATCCTCCCCTCCCAACCTCCCTGGCAGGAAAAGCAGCAGGAAAAGCAGCAGGAAAAGCAGCAGGAAAAGCTTTGGGATCGCTGAGTTTTAAACCAAATCCGAGAGAAAAAGAGAGTGAGAGACCTTTTATCCAGGGAGAGCTGCTGAGAACTGTTAGGGATAAATAAATGGCAGCGCTGCCGATGCCCTGCCTGGCTGGCAGGGAGGAATTTGTCTCACTTTAGCAAAAGGACCTGGAGGAACGGGGGCTGCTGCCTCATTCATTGCCTCTTATCTGCCAGCGAGGTTGTGACATCAGAGCAATTAAGACAAACTTTAGTCTCTAAGTTCATGCCTGCAACCTCTACACTTCAAAAGAAGACAAACGATCCCTCCAAGGGAGGAAAGCAGGTCTTTTCCAGGCTGCTTCCAGAATAACAGTGAGGATTTGCAGTGGTTTGGGAGGAATATTTCACTGAATTGCTGGTGGTGGGAATAAAAAAAAAAGATTCAGGTAGTTTATTATTATTTTTTAGCAAAAGTTTATTTTAATGCAAAGACAAGCAAACAAACCCCAACCTCCTCCCACCCGACACACTCACCCCAAACCTGCCTCTCACATCCCTGGTTCATTTATTTCATTTTATTTCCCATTTAATAAGCATTTTTACACAAGAACTGATTCAGCCTGTGCTGGTCTGTTGTGGGAACGTCCCCAGGAATTGCAGGAGCCAGGAACCCCCAGCAGAGACATCGCAGCCGTTCCTTTTTCCTGGAACACCAAACCTGGAGCCTGTGCTGGACCTGGCTGAACCCACAGCTGTGCCAGGGCCTGCCCACCTTCCCAGGGAAGGAATATTCCCAAAATCCCACCCATCCCTGCCCTCTGGCAGTGGGAGCATTCCCTGGGTCCTGTCCCTCCATCCCTTGTCCCCAGTTCCTCTCCAGCTCTCCTGGAGCCCCTTCAGGTCCTGGAAGGGCTCTGAGATTCCTGGATCCTTCCCTTCTCCAGGGGAACATTCCCAGGGCTCTGAGCCCTGCCTGGATCCTTCCCTTCTCCAGGGGAACATTCCCAGGGCTCTGAGGATTCCCTGGATCCTTCCCTTCTCCAGGGGAACATTCCCAGGGCTCTGAGCCCTCCCTGGGTCCTTCCCTTCTCCAGGGGAACATTCCCAGGGCTCTGAGGATTCCCTGGATCCTTCCCTTCTCCAGGGGAACATTCCCGGGGCTCTGAGATTCCTGGATCCTTCCCTTCTCCAGGGGAACATTCCCAGGGCTCTGAGCCCTCCCTGGATCCTTCCCTTCTCCAGGGGAACATTCCCAGGGCTCTGAGCTCTGCCTGGATCCTTCCCTTCTCCAGGGGAACATTCCCAGGGCTCTGAGATTCCTGGATCCTTCCCTTCTCCAGGGGAACATTCCCCTGGCCCCCTTTACCTCCTCACATGGTGGGCAAGCCCAGATATTTCTCTTTTTTTTTGTCTGTTTGCTTTTGTTTTACACTTAAACCCAGTATTTAGGGGCTGCCTGCACTCAGCTCCTCAGGAATTCCTCTGGACGCTTGGACAGGAGTTAAAAAATATTGTGAAGTCAGGAAATAGAACATTCAGTAACCCAAAAAATAGAGATATAAAATACTTGCTTTAAGGCTGTGTACAGTATAACTGAAGATAAACCTGGAAATTGCTCAGCAACAAAAGAAACCATTAAGAAAATTCCTTAATGTGGCGGTGAGGAAAAGGCAGCGAGAAATACCCTGATTGTGCTGATTTCTAGGAAATAGATAGGAGTAAAATAAGATTTGGATAAAGTGCGAGTCCAAAGGGGGAGATCTGGGGGGCTGCAGAGTCCTGGGGGGTGCAGAGTCACTGGGGGGTGCAGAGTCACTGGGGGCTGCAGAGTCACTGGGGGGGTGCAGAGTCACTGGGGGGTGCAGAGTCACTGGGGGGTGCAGAGTCACTGGGGGGTGCAGAGTCAGTGGGGGGGTGCAGAGTCAGTGGGGGGTGCAGAGTTCTTGGGGGGCTGCAGGGTCACTGGGGGGGTGCAGAGTCACTGGGGGGGTGCAGAGTCATTGGGGGGCTGCAGAGTCAGTGGGGGGGTGCAGAGTCATTGGGGGGGTGCAGAGTCATTGGGGGGTGCAGAGTCACTGGGGGGGTGCAGAGTCACCGGGGGGTGCAGAGTCACTGGGGGGGTGCAGAGTCATTGGGGGGGTGCAGAGTCACCGGGGGGTGCAGAGTCCTGGGGCTGCAGAGTTCTTGGGGGGCTGCAGAGCCACTGGGGGCTGCAGTCACTGGGGGGGTGCAGAGTCACTGGGGGGGTGCAGAGTCACTGGGGGGTGCAGAGTCATTGGGGGGTGCAGAGTCACTGGGGGGTGCAGAGTCACTGGGGGGGTGCAGAGTCACTGGGGGTGCAGAGTCACTGGGGGGGTGCAGAGTCACTGGGGGTGCAGAGTCACTGGGGGCTGCAGAGTCACTGGGGGGGTGCAGAGTCAGTCACTGGGGGGCTGCAGAGTCCTGGGGGGCTGCAGAGTCCTTGGGGGGCTGCAGAGGAGTCACGGGGGTCCCGGGGCTCGCCGCTCCTCCAGCATCCGGCACACCCACATGGACACCACCTCGGCGTGGCCGTCGTTGTACTGCACCACGAAGGGGTGGCCCTGCAGAGGGGACAGCCAGGGGTCAGAAACACGGACAGGGACACGGGCACAGACACAAATACAAACATAAATAAACACAAACACAAACACAAACACACAAACACAAACCCCCAGGCTGTCCCTGCATTTAGGCTGCTCCAAATGACATTTCAGCTCTGAAACCCCAGCTGTGCACACTGCTCAGCCTGTTTGCTTTGTTTCCTGAGGGTATTCCATCAAAACCTGGGGGTTTCCACACTTTTCTCCCCAGGAATAAGTTTAACTTGAAATTACTCTTCAGATTTCCCATGTTTTCACTGTCCTGCTCCAGCGAGGATTTTTCTCAGGCTGAAGGGATGTTTCCACTAGAAGCTGTTTCTTCAGAATCTGGTGGCTGATTTTTCTGAGCTGTTTCTTTTGAAACTGGGAATGGGAGAACAGAGATTTCCACCAAAACTCAGCAGGACCCATCTCTGCAAATCCTGGTGGACAACCTGCAGCATTTTCAGGTCAGGCAACCAAAAACCAAGAAGGACACAAGTGGCCCAAAGATATCCAGTGCACAAGGATGTGCCAAAATCTACTTCCAAACCCACTTTGCTGCTTTTAATACCTGACCTCGCTCAGCAGCACCTGCAACTGCAATAAAAACATTTATCCCAGAGCCCCACAGAGCTGGGGGCAATGATCAAACCTGGCATTGGCCTTTTGCAGCAAGATTTGGAGTGAAAACCAGCACATACTCCAAAAGTGGGACTTGCAGTTGGCTCAGCACCCAAAAATGTCTCAGGGAATTATTGGAGTTTTCCTCCAAGGTCTCCAGCACTGCAGCTGCAGTGGTTTTCTCTCCCTTATGAAATATTTTCATAAATTCACCCTGCCCTCTGTAACTTTGCCATTATGCAGCCCCCAGTCCCACATAGATCAGCAAGCAGTGCCTGAAACTGCAGATTCCCCCAAAGGACGGGGGAGAGAGGGGACAGGGAGGGAAGGAAGAACAAGGGAAAAACCCAAATAAAAACCCAAACCACCAAAGCAGAAATGCAGCAGGACAGAGCTGACACCTCAGAGAGGAGCCCCAAGAGTTGGGACATGGTCAATAAATGCCACAAACACAAGTCCCAGCCCTGACTCCAGGAGGGAGCAATTATTTATTATTAATTATGTTCTCACCCAAAGCCAGGTTTAAATATTCCTGCAGGGGTTTGCTGCAAGGGGACACTGAGAAAAGGTAAATATGTGGAAGCTTGAGGTGAATTTTCTGTTGCAGGGATCAGTTCCAGCTCTGGTGAGGTTCCCTGCCTGCTGTGGCATGTGCAGCTTTATTTTTGGGGA
This sequence comes from Taeniopygia guttata, assembly GCF_003957565.2. Taxonomy (NCBI): domain Eukaryota; kingdom Metazoa; phylum Chordata; class Aves; order Passeriformes; family Estrildidae; genus Taeniopygia; species Taeniopygia guttata. Next base: position 19,298,332 of record NC_044222.2, on the reverse strand, counting down.
CACATGATGTATTTCAGATTTCCTACACGTGTTCACAACAAAACAATAACACCTCCTTCCCAATTTTAAAATATTGAGCCTTAAAAACACCTGGAAACAGCACAGCCAGAGGGAAAGAGGTTGAAAATCAGCACCAAACTGGTTTTTCTTACTGGTCTAGTACTGATGTGCAACAACCATGTCCTTCCCATTTTTTAAATGTTCAGCCTTAAAAATACCTGGAGGGAAAGAGCTTTTTAAATATTTAGCCTTGAAAATACCTGGAAATAGCACAGAGAGAGGGAAAGATGTTGAGAATCAGCACCAAACTGGTTTTTCTTACTGGTTTAGTACTGGTGTGCAATAACCACCTCCTTCCCATTTTTTAAATGTTCAGCCTTAAAAATACCTGGAGAGAAAGAGCTTTTTAAATATTTAGCCTTAAAAATACCTGGAAATAGCACAGAGAGAGGGAAAGATGTTGAGAATCAGCTCCAAACTGGTTTTTCTGGCTGGCTGGTACTGGTGTGCCGTGGCCTGGCTCAGTGGGATGTGCTGGGAATCCTGCAGGGGATGGGAAGTGGCTGCTGGAGAGGCTGGAGCTGCAAAGGTCAGGCAGGACAGGGCCAGGGCTGGCCCCAAGTGAGTGTCAGGCAGCCTAATTTTGTGTGTCAACCCCGAAAATGAGATAAACAATGACAAACCAGGCTTTTTAAATGAACTTGTCTCTTCTGGTTCTCTTGATAAAGGGTACGTTTCTCCAGTTGCAGTGTCCCACCAGACAGGTTTAACTCTTTCACAGGGGAGCTCCTGGCAGAGGGGGAGGTGAAGGATTTAAATACCTGACAGGAAATTAAAAGGGCAGTGCCCCCCTGAACACAGAGCCCTGGTAATTCCAACTCAGGGCTCACCAACCATCAATCATTTAGCCCAGTCAGTTAAATGGCCATTATTCACGGGTAAAAGTTCCATCATTTTATCTACCCCTAAAATTCAGCAATTTGCTTTCATGGCCTTCTCCTCAAACAAAAAAAAAATATATTTGTTTCTGATAATAACCCACCCTGAGCTTATTGGCGCAGACCTTGCATGGACCTGGGCAGGGTGCAGGTCCCTGGGCCTTTTCCAGCTCCACGTGCCCACCTGGAGAGTGCAGTTCTGCTCCAGGTGGGTGAAATTCCCTCTGGGATACAAAATCATCACCCACAGCCCCAAACCCCTTCAGCTCTTCAGTCTAAAGCACAGGTAACAACTTCCACCGCCTCTCACACACAAATCCAGGGAAGAGCAGAGCTTCAGGAGGGCCTCTCCCACAAACAGGACCCTGTGGCCATAAAATGTTTGAGTTTGGAGAGCACCAGGGAGGTTCAGAGCAGTGCCAAAGGACAGGCAGGCCATAAACAATCCCCTCATGCAGTGCCTGGGATTTCAGAGCACTGCCCAGGTTCAAAAGGAGGCAGTGCTTGGGTGAGACTGCTCCAAAGGTCCATGGAACACTCAGCCACCAGCCTGGAATGGTGACAAAGGACAGCCAGCCACGGGTTTCCTTGGAAATCACCAAAAAGAAGAGATTTTCCTCCCCAGGATGGTGCTCCCTGGGGCACAGAACATGGGAGGAACCTGAATCCCAAATGGTGGGAGAAGAAGAGATTTCCCCTGGCACAGTGAGAGGCTGACAGGGGAGGGCAGCCAATTAAAAATGATAATAAAATTCCTCATGCTTATGCAAGGAAGGTTGGGAAACGAGTGGCACTGCACTGGTTGCAGTGGTGTCACCCTTTTAATATTTCTTTTCCCAGCCTGAACTCCATTTATCACCAAGCAGCGCAGACAAATCACACCTTCCATTTAAACAATTCTGAACTCAACACAACAAAAAAACCACAATAAAAAAGATCCCAACTGTTGCAGCCACAGCCTATCAAGACAATGGCCGTGCCCTCAGACAGCATTTCAAATACAGTTTATTAGTGTGTGATATGAAAAGGGTATTTTTATTGCATGATATAATGCAATGGGACCTTGGGCGCTCTGCAGAAGGACCTTGCACTCAGAAGTGTAATGAACCCATAGTCCAAAAAACATTATACTGTACATTAACCTATCATTAATGGCACATTAGGGCTGGGGGCATTGCACGCTCGCTGGGCAGGGCTCCATCAGGACAGTGTGCAGGAAACCACAGTCTTCCCAGGCTTAAAACAAATAGAGAAAATAAATATTCCTGCTGGCTGCAGGCTGCTCTGAGGGAAGCTGGCTCGCTGCTTAACTTGCAGCTTTTCAAAGGGGGGATGAGGAAGATGCAGCAGTTTATTGGGTGGTGTTGGCATGCTCTGAATGCATCAGCTGCAGCTTTTCCTGCACAGAACACAGCCCCTGGAAAGAACAGAGTGCAAGCTGGAAGCCTGCTCCCTTTCCTTGCCTGGAATTCCCTAATTCCTGCCTGGAATGGGGAGAGCATCCTCTGACCCAGCTCTGTGTTGGGATCTGGTTTGCCCCTGCACCCGTTTCACCTGAGCAGAATTCCAGCCCTCAGCAGAATTCCAGCCCTGCCAGCTCCAAACCACCAAATCCCTGCTGCTCCCAGAGCAGGTGGGATGCTCCATGCCTTCCCCCACTCCAGGTGCTCTGCTCCAAGGAAAGCCACGGAGCAAATGGTAAATCAGGAAAGCCTGGCTGGCAGCTCATCCCTCCAGCTCCAAAAAATTCCAACTTGGCTGTCCAACAGCACATCCCAGTTGGTTCTCCCATTGCTCCTGAGGTGCCTGTGCTGTGCACAGCTCTTGCATGAACTCAGGGCATGGATTTGAGGGGAAATCCCTGCCCATCCTCGTGTTTAATGGGGGACAAATCCCACCTCCAACAGACAAACACAAAGCTCAGCTCTGGAGCTGCACCAGCTCCTCAGAACCCCCTGAAACACAAAATGCTGAGAAACCCAAACAGTTTCCCAGGACTCCTGGAAACACAAAATGCTGAGAAACCCAAACAGCTTCCCAGAACTCCTGGAAACACCAAGTGCTGAGTAACCCAAACCACCCTGAACTGACCCCAGGTCCCCCTCCAGTGCCCTCAGCACGTGTTAGGATTTCATCACTGCAGCCCTGCCTTGGTGCTGAAGGATTTTCCATCTCGAGCTGCTGCCTCCAAGGACGAGCCACACTAAAAGCTGTTCTAATTATCTGTGCCAGCTATCCACAGTATCCAACTGCGGCTCCCACAGCCAGGAATAGCAGCGAGGAATCCTCAGGCCAATTCTCTCACTGCAGACTCCCAAAACATTGTTAATTCACAGGCACAGAAGGTGGCAGGGCATCCTCAGGGGATGCTCCACGCAGCTTCCAAGGCTTGAGTGGGCTAAAAACTCTGAAGGCTGAGCACACGAGGATCCACGGGGACACAGAACACAGCCATGGGTGAAAGGACCCTGCAGGACACTAAGTGTGATCCAGCTGCTCCATCTCTTGTTTTCCTTTTGAAATTTTGGGTTTTTTTAAAGCCTTTTAAGAAAAGTGTGATCACCTGAAGTGCTTGGAACAGCAAGGACAGGGAGGCTCAGTCTGTGTGTCTGCCAAGAGTGTCCCCAGTGCCCCAGAGCTGCAGCAAGGTCAGCTGCAGCCTCCTTGTCTCTTCCAAACTGGATTGCAGATCACAGGCTGAGCTTAACCCTAAAAGTGCAGCTCCTCCCTGGGACCTGCAGGGCTGTGCCTGAGCTGGGAGTGAGGTTTGCTGGCCCAGTTCTCTCTCCCTGCTCTGTCCTCAGACTATTGAGGGCAAGGACTGCGCTCACTGCACCACAGAAGCTCCAGCACCCCAGAGCTGTGCTCAGCTGGGTGCTGGAGACAACACCCCAGAGCAGGGATGGATTCATGGAATCCCAGAATCAGCCATCCCCCAGGCATGGAAGGACCTTAAAACCCACCCAGTCCTCCCCTGCCCTGGGCAGGGACACCTCGCAGCACCCCAGGGTGCTCCAATCCCACCTTGAGCACTCCCAGCACGGCCAGTGGGGTTTTCTGTGGGGATGAGGCAGGAGCAGAAGCACATCCCCAGGGAAAACCAAATCTGGTTGTTTTTCTGCAGATTTCTGCTCCTTGCTCACTCCTCAGCTGGCAGCAGAGCCCAGCCTGCTGAACAGCTCCACTCGGGAAGTGGGGACTTCTGTTTGTTGCACGGCCTCCCTAACATACACTGTAATTAAAATGTTGATTACTAAACAGTTTAAATATATGACAGACAATGCAGTTAAAGCCTACAGTTAGGTCAATATGTGATTTAGATTTGCCATTTAAAAACTCTCATTTAAATTTTGCATACATTAATCACTACCATACTTCAATGTTCTGATATCCACCTGACTACACTATTAAAATAAAACTTGCTGCCCCAGGGAAATCCTACTTATTCTTAATTGTTTCGAGGCTTTGATGGGCTTTTAATCTAAGATTAATTTATGCAATTTTAAATAACTCTTCTTATGATTAATAAGCTTGAAAATTAAAAGGAGTCTAAAGCAATTATAATGAGCATTTGGTCATAACCTCATTAGGAGAAGGAGTGAAGGATACAGCTCTGGAATTCTTACAAGACTACAATTTAAGGTTACTTTCAGAGGAGTCAAACATAGTTCTTGAAATTGCAAAGGCAGATTAGCCTAGGTCAGCCTTAGAACTATGGCTACCTAGATTAGCACACTAATGATTTTATCCCTCTGATGATACGTGAGACAGTGAAAAGATGATGCAAAACAAAGATAAATGGATAACACAACTAAGCACTGAAGCCCTGGGGTTATACTTCTTCCTTATCTTTTTTTTTTTTTGAGAAGTACTTTTGTCCCCTATTATTTATCTATTTGTAGATTGGCTTTCACCGATTCATTTTTCCTTTTATATGATAAAGTTAATTGCAAACAATTTTTAGCTGGCTTAGTTTTCTTGAGGCAACAAAACTCTCCTGCAATTTACAGAATTTGTCTTCAAATAACAACAGTCCCCAGGCTTGATGGATGGACCAAGGGGAAGAACACCTTAACTTTGACCTCAACACCTTAACCTGAACAGCAGCTGTCTACACACCTCACCCAGATTTCCATTTTTAAACAGCAATACAGATTCTTCAGCATGATTAAAGTATTATTTTCCCAAGCTTTGGACAGCTGGTGACCCCAAACCAGATCTCATAGACCACTCATGCACTTCACTGATGTGTCCAAGCTGGCAACTCATCACCAGACAAAGGGTCAAGAGGGAATTTTTCAGGTCAGAACAGCAGGAATCGGAGCAGCTCCACTCCACAGCTGGACCTGACCTCAAACTCCTCAACCCCTCCTCCTGCAGGACCCTGGCTCTGCTATTTCTTCCCTTCCTGTGGCAAAGACTGGTCTGACATTTACTACAGGGTTTATTTAGGGTTTGGCTGTGGCACAGAGGAATCTATTTGCCCATCTGCAGATCATTCTTTTCACGGCAGCTTTGCTTTTGATATTTGTTGTTAAAGCAGTAACTGTCCTTGGCACTCCTCGCGCTGCTCGGCTCCAAACCAGCCAGCTCCCAGCAAAGGTATTTCACTTTTTGTGTGTGTTTTCACTTCAAAACTCTTAAAGCAAACTAAAGCAAGCAAAATCTAATTGGAGTTTACTTCTGCAAGCGCTGCTGAGGTTAAGGAGAGCTGCAGAGGAGGAATGGGGAGAGTGGCCCAAGGCTGATGGAGTCTGTCAACATTAGCAAGCTGTCGACAACAGAAGCAGCTCTGCTGAGTGAAACGCTCGGTGCAACATTTTGGGGATGGAAGAGGTTTGACTTTTGCCCAGCTCTGGTCTGGTTTGTGGCCTCAGTGCCCATTAGTAGCTGGAGCTCATTAGGTGTGTGCCTGGAGCACATCTTCTGGTGGGGTTTCATTTGAAATGGATTCAATTTGTGAGCTTCAAGACCTGGCTGTGATGAGAATGAGAGAGTGGGGGGCTCGGAAAGAGCAGAGATTCCCACCAGAAAGGCACACCTGACCTGAACTCTGATGGAGCTGCACCTGCAAAGTGCCCTCAGCTCCAGCACAGGAATGGTCTCGGTGACACCAAACAGCTTATCAGGAATTCAGAGCTGATACAGAATTTCCTTCAAATAAGGACTAAGTGCTCCCCTAGACTCTGGGGGAAGGGTGAAGAAAACAACTGTTTTCCCCAAGTTTTTCTACTGGGAAAAAAAAAAATTTGCTAAGCAATTTACTAAGCTGAAGTAAACTGAAACAATCTCCTAAATGTTTTTCACCCAAACCTTGGAGAAGAAAATGCTGTGTTGCATACACGCACAAATAACAACAATTAACAAAAGCAAAAACACCCTGAAAATGATGTGGCTGGAAGCAAAAAGGGAGAATGGAACAGCTCGTACTTCGTTAGCATTTTTGTGATGAAGTTTCTGCAAATGAACAAGTTGTTTTTAAAAGTGCCACTACGATCATGCTGCATTCCATGGCTACACAGGGCCTGCACGGAGTGCAAAATGCCATCCCTGTGTTTGTGAAGGGACTCTATAATAAAGTATTTAATGATGGAGGTGAAGGCACCTCCAAATCCCTTCGTTTGAGGAGCAGAGAAAGCTCAGGTGTGAAACAATGCTGGAATAAACACACAGAGCTCTGCTGAAAACACAGAGAGAGCAAAATACATCACCACTAGTTGGCTTGGGGAAAAAAAAAATAGAAATTCCTTTGAATCTTCCCCAAGGTCACTGAACAACGACCGAGGCCACCAGCACCATTTCCACGCTCAGAGCTGTGTTTTAATCCAGAGGTGGATTAAAATTCCACCTTTCCCTGGTGCAAACCCAGCTCCCCCAACCCAGCAGGCAGAGATTTACACCCCAAATGTTCCCCCAACATCTCCCATCAAATCCGAGCAGGCAGATGCACACTGATGGGACAATGAACTTTTCCAGGGCTGGATTTTGGGGTTTTTAACCTGAATAAAGCTGTGTGCTCTGAGCTCTGCCCCGGCTGGGAGCGGCAGCAGCCGGCTCCGGAGGGGAAGCCGCGGCTTAAAAAAAAAAGGAAAATAAATAAAAAAGAAATCATGTTTAATTTAAAAATTAGAAACTGGAGCAGGCTGTGAGCGCAGAGGTTGATTGAAACAAAATTTAAATTCCTGTCAAGCCCATTTAAACACAGGGGCCCTTCATAGGCAATTAGCTGCTCCCTGTGAAGGCTGAGCGAGGCCGGGCCTGGTCACTGTGAGGAGCCGAGAAAAATTAACTAAAATCAGGCGCTATGAAATATTTAGCCTCCCAGTTTATCACCGGGGTTTGGAAGTGTAAACAAGACAAAAATCGATTCCTCGGTGCCCTCCAATCAATCCCCCAAAATGGCGAGGGCATCTGTTTCTGCTCAATTTTGTTTACTCTGGCAGATTTGCCTTAATTGCGGTTGTTTATCTCCCGTTGTCCCCGGGGCCCTAATCTCCCGATTACTAATACTTAACACTCATTTCACATCTAAAGCTACTTCTAATCCTCAACAGGTTTCTGGAGCTCTTCAAATGATGGAGGCCATGGAGATTTCTCTTTGTGAGGAGCATTTCGAGACCCCGCAACCAGCTGGGCCCAATCGTCACCAGGGATGGCGGTGACAAAGGTGCTAAAAGGCTCTTTCACAAATTCTGCCTCTCCGCTGGGAAAAAAGGGCTTTTGATGGGGAAAAAAGGGAAAAAAACCACCCTGAACAAGGGGGCTCTAACAGTCCAGCCAAATAAAGTTACTGTCATAATCAAGCGCTGTCAATCACAATGAAAATCCAATTAAAAAATCTTTCAGCACGGGCCCTCTTCAGGAGAAAAATGTTCCCTATTTATATGCGGGTTTTTTTTTCCCCGTTTTTTTTTTTTTTTTGTCAACTGCACAAATTAGAAAGTCGTATTAATTGATTTTTTACTACTTCAGGCCTTGATCCTCCAGCTGAATTTCTGCGGATGGAAGAATCAAGCGGCACAAATCTGATTAAGGGATTTGAGGCATAATACACACAGGTCACTAAGAAGCCATATCTCTATCTCCTGCTTTATACTCTGCTTATTCATAGGCAATTATTACTCTTATTTAATACTGCAGGAGTGTCCTGAGGTGCTAATTGGACTAGAGACCCACATGTAGCTGGTACTGCACAAGTACCAGCCATTTTAATCTATGCAGAGTGTCTGAATATATTTAAAATTTCATTGCACAAATAAAAACTGTATGTGGATTTCAACAGTTGCCTGTTACAGCAAATTCCTTGATGGATTTGGAACGAATAGAAAGGACAGTATTCTGGGATTTAAAGATATGGGTCTTATTTTGGAACTGCTAACAGATTTTTCCCCTCAATTTTTCAAAATAAATACGTAAGGAAGACAGCTGACATCAAGTATCAACAAGGCAAGTGCACAACTTCTCAATATCCAGTAACTGAAAGATTTGCAATTCTGCTCCCAAAATGAGTGAGATGTAAATATTTGTCCCTGTGCCTGGAGAACTACTGAACAACCAGCAGTGCCAAGTGAAACATTTGCTCAAATTAAACTGCAAAGCCCAGGAGACTCAAGTAACCAAAAAATATGAACTGTATCCCTCTAAGCTGCTGCCAATTTGTTTTTATCCAATTTCCTTAGATTTTCAACACCTCTTTGAGCCAACTCGAGTTTTTCCTTTTCACATTTCACAGGGAAGTGCTGCTGTTTTGTGCAGCTCTAGGGCATGCTAGGAGGGGAATATCCCCATTTATTCCCAGATATTATTCCCAGATATTCCCATTTGCTGGAGGAACTGGGTGATCCCACAGCCGTGAGTGCAGCAGGCAGGGAATGAAGGCATCACCCCAGAACCCTGTCACCATCCTGCTCTTGGGTGATTGCTGGATTTAGTGACACTGATGGAACGGATGTCTCCATTTCAAGAGCTGATTTCTCATGTAGCACAGATTCCTCAAGTTTCTCACACCCCCAAGGACAGAAATGGCTTTCTCCCCTTTTTTTTCGCTTGAAAGACAGAGGGGGAATATCCCCTGACCCACCTTTCCCAATTTCAGCTCAATGAGCAATGCTGCCACCTGAAGAAACTCAGATTTCTTTCCTCTTAATCTACCTTGAGCAAGGAAGATGTTGAACACCCAGTGACAGGAGCATCCTGAGCCCTGCTGTGAAATCCTTGCCTCAATATAAATTTTGATTTGTCTTCAGTGTATCCAGGATTTGATCCAGAACTCCTCATCCTCTGCATGTCTGAACTGAGAGCCTGAAGCCCCAGTTTATTACTGATCATATATATTTCATGACTGAACAGGATGATGCTAAAAAACCTTTCCCAACCTAAACAATTCTATATTTACAACAGCTAAAATACTTGGCTCTGTACTTTTTCTCCTTTGAGAAACCGGGAGAGAGGCTTTTCCTTCAAATCTGCTTGTGTTTGGTGTCTGTCAGAACTTCCCCTCGTCATGGGGTGAATAACTTGGATTTTGTGACAGAGGAGAGGCTGAACATCTGCAAACAAAACCATTCCTCACTGCTCCAAGCACAGACAATCTTACCATCCCTGATGGGAGATCCTGCACTGGCCCAGGATAAAAAAAAAACAGCCAAAGAGGGAAAATTCTTGGCTCCCTGTCATTCTGCAGTGATGTTCAAACATCTGGAGAGGAGCACACAAGAAGCATGGATCTCTAAACTGATCCCACAGCATCTCTGGGGGGTGTTTGTGCAAGGGAAAGTGCTGAGAGCCCTCTGGTCCATCCCAAAAATCATCATCATCCAAACCCAGCCCCAGCTCCTCAGCGATACCACTGGGGGAAAGCCTTTTACTGACAAACCTAAGCACCAGTGTTTTATTGGCTTTATTCTGGGGGTTTAGATGAAAATCCAGCCAGGATTATGCTGATCCTCCATTTGTTTGTTTAAACCATAGAAGTATTTCCTGAGAGCTGAAACCAGGGGTTTAACACAATGAACTGCAAATATGTTTAGCTACTGTGCAGGCCCTCTGAAATAAAGCTACATAAAATATAGCTACTTAAAATCCAGCTACTAAAAACCTCACATTTTTAATTCCCTTGTTGTACTTATTGGAGATGCAGGAACAGGCAGCCAGAATGCATTTCTAAGAGTTTCTAGTATCTTGACACGTGTCTTAAGACATTTAAATACACAAACTAACTGTTTATCTGGGAAAAAAAATACCCATTCCAGCCAATAAAATCAAAGTGCCTGATCTAGAGCCATTCCTGGAATGGAGAGAGGGACTGCTGGATGCATAGGAATGGGAAATTTAAAAATTGTATTAGGCACTGGAATAAATAAAATACCAAAGGAGAACAGACTTTCCAGCATGCCAGTGGCTTTGACACAGATGATGTACAATTTATCACACAATGTTTAAATTGATAAAATTTAGATTGATAAAATATCGACATAAGAAGCGTCAGAATTTAAATTTTAAAAAGGAGAAAAAGCTCCTGGCTGTGTTGAAAATTTGACAACTTGAGGAAAAATCATTAGATCTGTGCAAAAGTAATGGAGTGCAGAAGGTGACTGCATCCTCTCCCTGCCCAATTTTTCCTTGAGAAATCCTAAAGGCTGTGCTTTGATGCCTCCACAGGAAAGTACAACAGAATAACTGCTCCATTCCTGACTTTTGGTGCTCCAAATACAATTTTTTTACACAAACACCTTTCGTTCCAATAACCAGCATGGAGGAGCTCAATTCTGCACTAACAACAAAAAACCCTTCACCAAGAGACTCCAGCAATTCCCAAAAAAAGCCCCAAAAATCTGCAGCTAAAGAAGAGATTTTAAACAATTACCAAAGCAGGGCAGTGATATCATAAAGGCAATTTCTGCGCTAGCTTGTTTTCTGCAACTCTCCCTGCCTCTGAACAGCTAGAACAGATAATAACTATTAGTAAATCAAACTCCTGCAATATCCAGCTGTGCCTCCCCCATTTACATACAGATAGAATGGGTATATGTTTTTAATATGTATGCCAGGCGTAGTTTTACCACAGCTGAAGTGCACGCTACAAAGGAGGAGGAGAATGGGAATGGAATCAGCGTGAGATAATAAAGTGGCCTAGATAAAGTATTAGCCAGCGATTGATCTCAAACAGGGGATGCTGCTTCTCTCTGACCTGATTGCTTACTATGCATAGATTCCATTAAATAGAGCTTAGAATGGAAAGCTTGGGGGAAATACCGTAAATACAGGCACAGCCCCAGCCTGGCTGCTTCCCTGGACTCTGGGCAGCAGCAGGAGTTAGACCTTCCCTGGGTTAAAACAGGATTTTAAACCTTCCTTGGGTTTAAACAGGACTTAAACCTTCCCTGGGTTTAAACAGGAGTTAAACTTTCCCTGGGTTTAAACAGGATTTTAAACCTTCCCTGGGTTTAAACAGGACTTAAAACCTTCCCTGGGTTTGAACAGGATTTTAAACCTTCCCTAGGCCTAAATGGGAATTAAACCTTCCTTGGGTTTAAACAGGATTTTAAACCTTCCCTAGGCCTAAATGGGAATTAAACCTTCCCTGGGTTTATCCATGACTTAAACCTTCCTTGGGTTTCAACAGGATTTTAAACCTTCCTTGGGTTCAAACAGGAGTTAAACCTTCCCTGGGTTTAAACAGGACTTAAAACCTTCCCTGGGTTTAAACAGGATTTTAAATCTTCCTTGGGTTTAAACAGGAGTTAAACCTTCCCTGGGTTTAAACAGGACTTAAAACCTTCCCTGGGTTTAAACAGGATTTTAAACCTTCCCTAGGCCTAAATGGGAATTAAACCTTGCCTGGGTTTAAACAGGAGTTAAACCTTCCCTGGGTTTAAACAGGATTTTAAACCTTCCTTGGGTTAAAACAGGATTTTAAACCTTCCTTGGGTTTCAACAGGAGTTAAACCTTCCCTGGATTTAAACAGGACTTAAACCTTCCCTGGGTTTAAACAGGATTTTAAACCTTCCCTAGGCCTAAATGGGAATTAAACCTTCCCTGGGTTTAAACAGGATTTTAAACCTTCCCTAGGCCTAAATGGGAATTAAACCTTCCTTGGGTTTCAACAGGACTTAAACCTTCCCTGGGTTTAAACAGGAGTTAAACCTTCCCTGGGTTTAAACAGGATTTTAAACCTTCCTTGGGTTTAAACAGGACTTACCTTCCCTGGGTTTAAACAGGATTTTAAACCTTCCCTAGGCCTAAATGGGAATTAAACCTTCCCTGGGTTTAAACAGGACTAAAACCTTCCCTGGGTTAAAACAGGAGCTAAACCTTCCCTGGGTTTAAACAGGATTTTAAACCTTCCCTAGGCCTAAATGGGAATTAAACCTTCCCTGGGTTTAAACAGGACTTAAACCTTCCTTGGGTTTCAACAGGATTTTAAACCTGCCCTGGGTTTCAACAGGAGTTAAACCTTCCTTGGGTTTAAACAGGAGTTAAACCTTCCTTGGGTTTAAACATGACTTAAACCTTCCCTGGGTTTAAACAGGATTTTAAACCTCCCCTAGGCCTAAATGGGAATTAAACCTTTCCTGGGTTTAAACAGCACTTCAAACTTTACCTGGGTTTAAACAGGAGTTAAAAATTTAAATTACTGATGTTTCTTATGTTGATACTTTATTTAAATTTTTATCCATTTTAAAATCAAATTTTTAATCAGTTCAAATTCAATTTAAATGGTATCAATTTAAATTGTTAAAATTAAAAATATGAAATGTATCAAATGAAACATTGTGTGATAAATTGTTCCTACATCTCCAACAAGTACAACAAGGGGATTAAAAACAGGAACAGGAGTTTAAACTTTCCCTGGGTTTAAACAGGAGTTAAACTTTCCCTGGCTTTAAACAGGAGTTAAACTTTCCCTGGCTTTAAACAGGAGTTTAAACCTTCCCTGGGCTGCCACAGCACAACTCCTGAATAAGCACTGCCCCCAGAGCCAGAAAAACTCTGTTTCTGGCAAAAAATGCAACAGCAAAGGGGAAAAATCTCTTTATACAGAAGAATTGTTGAGATTTTCATGTTACAAAGGGAGGGGAGAGGCAGAGAGGAATGTGCTGTGCCTGTGATAATACAGAAATATATTAAATTTAATTTGGTCTCTGCCTTTCTCTTAAGAGGAAGCAAAGTGGAGATAAAAGAGCAGCATTTTAGAGTAAGTTTAGGATCACCACTGGTGAATTCTGAGGTTGTTCCTTTCCCTGAATGGACAATTATTTTCTCATTACTTGGTGAAATTCCTTATTTCACTGCTGTGGAACAAGTCAGTTGATTTGATTACACACATCCAGAAAAACCAATGGGATATCTTGTTTTGGGGATGGCTGCAGGGAAGAAAGGGCAGTAAGTAAATAAATAATAAAATGAAGAAATACAGGAGCCTGATCCACCTGCACATGGAACTCTGTGGTCATGAAAAACCTGACTTTAAACAGGAATTTCATCCAGCCTTGGCTGTGGTCCTATTTCCTGACAAAATGGACATTTTGGGTTTTATAATAAAGAGCGGTGCACTGTCGGAACTCCAAATGTCCCTCAGACATTTTTGGAGGTTCCAGGCCCAGCTCAGAAGCATTTGAGACCCTGGAAACAGCTGTGATTTTGGGTTTGAGCCATGGAATGAGTTACCAACCTTGCAGGAAGAACAAGGAGTCACAAAAGTTGAGATATTATAGTAGAAGTAGTTACAAAGTAAAGGGAAGAATTTTTTAGCACTGTACGGGGGGTTTTGGTTTTGTACATGGGGGTCAGAGGTTTTAAGATGGAGGGATTTGGGCCTGCCCTGTCCTCCCTCTTTCTTCTTCATGTTTCACTGTATGTTGGCATTTTTCTCTTGGTTTAGGCTGGGGACACACTGTCCAACGTAGGTGACAGATATTGGCACGTTATTGTAAATCCAGCACAGGTAGTTTCTGGTATTTAATGTTTGTACCATCCCACTGAGGGCAGAGCCCCACACGCTGCCCTGCAGGACAGAGCTGCGGCAGGGCAGCAGAACATGTTAGAGATAAACAGAATAAACAACCTTGAAACAGCACAGACCAATTATGGCTTCTGCTTTGATAGTGGGGCTGAAAGACAGAGACTTTTACAACCTCAGAATCATCAATACCTCTGATTCTGACGGTGCATGAGGTAAATTTGGCTGCAGAACCCACTCCAAGTTTTCTCACGTGTGACTAACTGCCAGAATTGCCATCAAAAGTTCATCAAAAAGACAAAAATCAGCCTTTGCTGTGAGAAAACCCAAAGTGGAGGGGTCTGTAAATTTAAGGTTTTGTTCCAGCCAGGTATTTAAGCGGGTGCCCAGCTCCAAGTGCAGGTTTGGTGGAGTTGATATCCCTCAAATGAGAGTCACAGTTAAAAACTTGTTTAACCAGGAAAGAAACTGGTCTGGATTGTGAGACACCTGCCCCTGGGCATCTTCAGAGATCAGCCTTTAACTAGAGAAAAGCTACAGTAGAAAAATTTATTTTTTCTCACAGAAGCAACGAGAATATTCTCTTTATTGGAAGCAAGAAGTGAGGGGATGCACAGTGCCTTGATGCTGTTAAAATCCCTTACAATTATTCCTGTGTTCCAATTACCTCTGTGTATTTCATGCACAGGTGTATATTCATTTCAAATAAATATGTATATTGAAATGTACATTTCATTTCAAATGAATCATGATGATTTTAGAGAAGCTTTCGACCTACAGCAAGCAGAATATAAAGGAAAGTTTAAATTTTTAAACATTTAAAAATTAAAGGCGTCTGACATGATTCAGAGGGGTTGGGAATCTACATAAATTGCTGTAAATAGCAATAATTAATAATTGAAAAATGACAATTTCCAGCACAAGCAGTGGGCTCTGAGCTCACATTCCAAGCTGAGAGCCCTTCCATGGACACACCTCACCAAATATTCTCATTCTCCTGCAGCCAATCTGATTTCATTTTACATTTACATTTTCATTTTACATGAGCACCAGTGAACACGGTGGCTCTTGCATTTCACTAAAATACATATTTTAACCCCACTCTCTTGTTTTTAATCTTCACTTTTGGGAAGGTTCAGGCTGGCAAACTGGAAGAAAATGTGTATCAAGCATCAAAATCGTTTTGATTGAGACTCAATAGTGGCTGTGAAAGTTCTGAATTAACTCCCCAAATCACAAGTGAAGGTAACAACAAAACCAGAACCAAAACCCCACCTTTAGTTTGGGTGCAAATATGGAATTGCTGCACAAGCAGGAAGAGTTTAGAGAGAAATACACTGAGCACACTGAAAAATGCAGGGAAAAAAGAGATACATTTCTGTGGAAATGACCAAAAAATATTCAGTGAAAAATCCAAACTGAGGTTTCACTCACCATTAAATCTTCAGGTGCTGGCCTCTCCTTTGGCTGCTTCTTCATGCTGTGTCATAAAACAAAATGATGTTTGTATCAAAACAACTGCTTGTTGAATTGAAACGTTGAAATACTGAATTGTTTCATTTGAAACGTTGAAATACCGAATTGTTTCATTTGAAATGTTGAAATACTGAATTGTTTCATTTGAAATGTTGAAAGATTGAACTGTATTTTATTTATTTATTGAACTCTTTTATCACAGAGTGAAGAATTTCACTGTATTTCTTAAATTTATCAGGTGCTGATGGGAGACAGGGTTCATAACAGTAACCAAAATATTAATTTTGGGTTTTTCCGCCCTCCTAGCCTTCTCTTATGGGATGTAGGGCTCCACACTATTTGTAACCATGAAAAGTGTGTAAATACAGAGATCCCCAAAAACCAGCAGGTACAGAGAGCTGATTCCCATTCTTTAAATTTTATTTTATTCTTTTTATCACAGAGTGAAGAATTTCAGTGTATGGGACACAGGGTTCCTAAAAGTCCCCAAATATTAATGGGATTTTCCTCCCTTCCAGCCTTCCCTTATGGCATGTAGGGCTCCACACTGCTTGTTTGTGTGGAATTCTGTATTTACACACCATGAAAGGTGGGGATTATTTATTTGTACATTTGATTATGCATTTTTCAACCCATTTTTGTGGAATTCTGTATTTAATCACCATGAAAAGTGGGGATTATTTATTTGTACATTCGATTTGTATTTGATTATGCATTTTTCAGCCCATTTTTGTGGAATTCTGTATTTAATCACCATGAAAGGTGGGGATTATTTATTTGTACATTTGATGATGCATTTTTCAACCCATTTGTGTGGATTTCTGTATTTACACACCATGAAAGGTGGGGATTCTTTATTTGTACATTTGATTATGCATTTTTCAACCCATTTTTGTGGAATTCTGTATTTACACACCATGAAAGGTGGGGATTATTTATTTGTACATTTGATTATGCATTTTTCAACCCATTTGTGTGGATTTCTGTATTTACACACCATGAAAGGTGGGGATTATTTATTTGTACACTTGATTTACATTTGATCACGTATTTTTACACCCATTTGTGTGGATTTCTTATTTACACACCATGAAAGGTGGGGAGTGGATTTCTGTATTTACACATCATGTAAAGTGGGGATTATTTATTTGTATATTTGATTTGTATTTGATTATGCATTTTTCAACCTATTTGTGTGGATTTCTGTATTTACACACCATGAAAGGTGGGGATTGTTTATTTGTACATTTGATTATGCATTTTTCAACCCATTTGTGTGGATTTCTGTATTTACACACCACAAAAAGTGTGTAAAACACAGAAACCCCTGAAAACCAGCAGGTCCAGAGAGCAGATTCCCATTTTTTATTGGGAATTATAACCCAGCTCCACACCAAGCCTCATCCAAACAGGTGGAAATCCAACTCCAGCGCCGAGCACGCAATACCCTGGGGTTCCTACCTTCACTTTCCCCCATTTATTTCCATTCCCCTGCAGGGTGATAGTTCATTACACAGCATTAACCTGCTTGTAGGATCATGTTTCTCATGCAAACAGTGCTGCTTTTTCCTGCAACAGGTGCAATTAGCTCTGGAGGCCGTGCTTTGCTGCGCCAGGGAGCACAATATCGTGGCCCAGAGGTGACCACCAGGAGCTGCCTGTGGAATAATTGGATTTTATCCCAGCAGCCAGGCTTTATGGAAGGCCTGGCACCAAGTCTGGGATGCTGCTCACTTGACATCTCTCAGGGTTATTCCAAATGGATTGCTTTAAATAAGATATAGTTGCTCCTTATTTGCTTTTTTTAATTTTTTTTTTAAATTTAAAAAAGCAGTAATTCCCCCCACTGCCAAAGCACAGCTGGGTATAAAACACCAAACGAGCTGGGCTGTAAATTGGAGATATTAAGGACACAATATTGGAGATATTAAGATATTTACCTTCCCCTACAAATAACTGGGAGCCCCTCAGATATTCCAGTGGCAGGAGCTGACAGAGGCAGCAGCTCTAATGTGACAGCCCAAAGTAGCCCATCCCCAGGGAGAGGCAGGCTATTAGCCACCATCACTGCTGCAGCCTGACATCTGGGGGCATTTTAGCCCAGGTTATCCCCTCCTCTGCCTCACCCTGGATTTTTGAGCCCAGCCTGTCATCGATATTTTGGGGAGGATAAAAGGAGATGCAGCTCCACAGCCCGGCTTGTGCTGCAGGATCCTCCAAATACCCTCGCTCGTTGTAAGCTGAAACCACTGAAAACCGAGGCCTCTGTTACACAAACTTTAATTATTTAGTTACTTTAATTAACTGCTCATCAGCCTGCTTTTTGTGGCTGTATTCGTTACAGGCCCTGGCAGGCCTCACAGATACTTTCTGCTGTGTGAGCTGCTCAAAATTCAGTTTTATGGGGTCACTTTGGCTGTAGCGGCCCTGGCGTGTGGCAGAAAACCCCAAAATGTGCCAAACCCAACCCGTGTGGGCTTGGGGGAGGACAAGGACACATCCCTGGAGCAGGAAAATCCCTGGATAAAGACACATCCCTGGATTCCTGCTCCCACCCTGCTGGCCCCTCTGATTTCACCCAGCCCTGCAAGAGGGGATGGTTCTCCCTCTGACAATTCCTATTTTTACAAAATTCAAGCTTATTTCTTCTGCTGTGCATAAATTCCTTCCCTTTTAAAATTATTTTTGGATTTTGAGGGGTGTTGGGCAGTTAAAAAGAGATTTTTCCTTTTGCTTTGCTTCTTTAGGATCTCTTACCTGCCGGATTTGTATCCTCTACTCACTCAAGAACCGTATTCTTTATTCTACAACCTCCTCTTCTCCCCAATTCTCCTTTAATTTAAAAGGTTTCCAATGAACTATTCCACTTTAAGGACAGCAAATATACCCAGTGGTGTGTTTTAAACCACAGCTCTCAGTAAAAATTACTTACTGAGAAGCCAATGAATTCATCAAGGCCTCTTGCCTCCTAAACATCGAGGCAATTTTAGAAAAAATATTTAAAAAAAACCAACCCTAAATAATGATTTTACACACATGAATTTTGCAGATGAATTACTTACTGTAAAGTAAAAATTACTTACTGGGAAGCCAATGAATTCATCAAGGCCGCCTGCCTTCCTAAACATCGAGGCAATTTTATACGAAATATTTGAAAGAAAAAAACCTAAATAATAACGACATTACACAGATGAATTTTGCAGATCCATTCTCAGAGTCTCATCACCCACATTCAGGGCGAGGTTTATTAAAAAAAAAATTTAAAAAAAAGAAAAAAAAAATTAAAAAAAGCCCAACCCTTGCAAATACTTTTACGACCCTTTGTGTAAATAAGGTTTACATCATGGAAAGAGTTTGCTGAGCTTTGCTGCCCCATCTGCCCGAGCCCCTGAGCCCCGAGCCCCTGCCCGGGAAGGATGCGGAGGCAGAAGGGCTCGGGGAGCCGGGAGTTAATGGCACGGATCATTTCCACTCTGCAAACCCAGCTCACCATTGAGTGATGAAGTGCACAAATGGCTCCGAGAACTCCCCGGCTGGAAGCACCGGCGATTCCTGGCATTGCAGAAACACAAGGAGCAGTCAGGAGCAGGCAACAGCTTTTATTTTATTTTTTTCTTTCTTTTTTTCTTTTTTTTTGTAGGCACAAAGCAAAATAACAGCAAAACGCACACACTAAAAAAAAAAAAATCCCAAAAAAACCCACCCCCCGCAGGAATAATAACCCCAAAAGCCTTCTTTTCACACGACGGAAAGGTACAAATTCTTTGGAGGATGTGTTATAAAACACTGAATTTCAACTAATGAGTATTACACAATGGGTAAAAACATGTGGAAAGACACTGAGGGGAGGTGAAAAAAGGACAATGATAGCCACAGGGTAAAAAGGAAGGTAGGGAAAGTGTAAATGAGAAATTAATGATTATTTAAGTAACACACAAATGGTCTTGTAATTAACAAAGAGCTGTGAAATTATTCTTGTGTTGACCTTTGTTTCTTTCACTGCATTCGCTATTTATTTACACTCATGTTTATTTACACTTATTCATTTTCCAGGCTGTCCTCATATGCTGCCTGTTCACGATTTAAAAGGCAAAAAGAATTTTTAAAATCCAAAAAAAAAAAAACAAAAAAAAAGAGAGAGCAGGATTTACCAGGCCAGTAGTGGTAGAAAACAACCAGCCAGTATTTATGGAAATAAAAAAGGGAAAAGAGCAGAAGGGGGGGAAAAAAAAGAAAGATGAGGAACGGGGAACAAACAACATCACCATTTGCAAAGAAGGGCTTTACGAATTTCGGAGTTTTTCCAGGAATGACGGAGAGCTCCACTGTGTTTATAGTGTAACAGCTCAGGATGTAATGAAATTACACTGCAGAGTACTTTAACAGTGTCATCTCATTAGACCTACACTTGGAACAAGAGAGCCACATAAAACACGCAGCTGCAAATGACTCCATTCTCATCTATTCTCATTTGCTATTAAAAATACCTTTCGGCGTCTTTTTTCCTCCCTGACATCCCTCCACAAAGTACCCTGCAAAGTATGATACATGCACCTATTTAAATTAACAAAGGAATGACTTATTTTAATCTCACTGTGCTTTGGAGTGCTTTGGCCATTTGGATGAGCAATATATCATTACATACAACCTTCCAGCGCTGCAGGCAAGAAACTCGGAGCGTGCAGCATTTGGTGGGAGCCAAACAATTTCTCTAGCACACAACTGTGTCAAATGCATGCATGTATTCATTATGGGGAACGGGGAAATAGCTTTGATGTAGTGGAAAAAAGAAGATGATAAAAGCACCTCTGCAATGTGTGTGCCATTATCAATGGTGGCAGATAGACACGACTGCAGAGCCTCCTGTGTGATTAGTAAATATACATATAATTGCTGTGGCCAATTATCAGAAAAATGAGATCGGTAATTACAAGAGAGAAAATTAACTAGAACTCTTATTAAGGCTTTGTTTCCAATCCGAACAATTGGAAACTGCTGGAAAACACAATTAAATCAAAAGTAGCTGAGGAGTAAAAGGAGAAGCCAAAATTGCTCGACAATTTTCAAAGACTTCTATTAAATACAAGGAGTGTTTGATAGAACCTGGCCAAATTCTCTTTGAACTCGGCCGGGTGAGGGAGAGGTTATTGTTTCCAAACTTAGAAAGGACAGCAATCCAGACAAGCTTTCTGCTGGAGAGTGCAGGGAACACGAGGAAAGCAGCAGCACAATTCAACTTCTCCACTTCAAAGCACTGCCCATGAAAATTCTCTGTATTAACAGTGAAAACACAGAGGGAAACACCAGCCTTGGATTTGTCTTTTCCATCCTCTCCTCCTGCCCGGCAGAGCCTTCCTGGGTTTCTCCCTGAAGCCTCTGGGATGGACCCAAAAGGGACAGGAAAGAAATGCTGCAGGGACTGGACCCAAAAGGGACAGGTAGGAAATGCTCCAGGGAGAGAATGGACCCAAAAGGGACAGGTAGGAAATGCTCCAGACACAAAATCCACTGGGATAGACCCAAAAGGGACAGGAAAGAAATGCTCAGGCACAGAATCCATGGGATGGACCCAAAAGGGACAGGTAGGAAATATTCCAGATACAAAATCCATGGGATGGACCCAAAAAGGACATGTAGGAAACGCTCCAGGCACAGAATGGACCCAAAAGGGACAGGAAGGAAATGCTCTGGGTACAGAATCCATGGGATGGACCCAAAAGGGACAGGCAGGAAATGCTCCAGGCACAGAATCCATGGGATGGACCCAAAAGGGACAGGTAGGAAATGCCCCAGACACAGAATGAACCCAAAAGGGACAGGCAGGAAATGTTCCAGATACAAAATCCATGGGATGGACCCAAAAGGGACAGGTAGGAAATGCCCCAGATACAAAATGGATCCAAAAGGGACAGGTAGGAAATGCTCCAGGTACAAAATGGACCCAAAAGGGACAGGTAGGAAATGCCCCAGGCACAGAATGGACCCAGAAGGGACAGGTAGGAAATGCTCCAGATATAAAATCCACTGAGATGAACCCAAAAGGGACAGGAAAGAAATGCCCCAGGCACAGAATGGACCCAAAAGGGACAAGTAGGAAATTTTTCAGACACAGAATCCATGGGACAGACCCAAAAGGGCCAGGTAGGAAACGCTCCAGGCACACAATCCATGGGACACCATTCCC
The DNA here is from genome assembly GCF_003957565.2 of Taeniopygia guttata. Taxonomy (NCBI): domain Eukaryota; kingdom Metazoa; phylum Chordata; class Aves; order Passeriformes; family Estrildidae; genus Taeniopygia; species Taeniopygia guttata. Next base: position 19,276,772 of record NC_044222.2, on the reverse strand, counting down.
TGGGGATCTGGCTGTGCCCAGCAATCCATCCCTGCTGTTTATTTGAACCCAAAAGCCAGGGAGGAGCTTTTCCCAAGCCATCCATCCCTCGCAGGGGCTGCCAGCTCAGCTCAGTCCACGCCGCAGGATCGGGATGGGCATCCAGCACTTCACACTCATTTGGGAGGTGATAATTTCTGCATTCACAAGAGATGAAGGGCCCATAATGGAGAGAAAGCTCATTAGGCAGGGGGGGAGAAGCTGCCGAGCTGCTCTGGAGCCACCAGCATCCCACTTTGGTTATTCCAAACCCTCTGGGCTCATCCAGGCAAAGGGAGAAGCTGTTCCAACATCAGCATAAAAACCTGGACTGTGCAGCTCCTGTCCTGCAGCACAGCCACGGGATGAGGGATCCTGCCTGAGAAAGTTTTACCTGGATGCAGGTAAAGGTTAAATCCTATTTTTCTCCCATTTTTGGGCATATTTTTCTGTTTAATTCAGGTATTTGATCTGCTGGCCATGGCCACACCTGGGCTGGCTTGCTCTCAGGAGCTGAGGAGGAGATTTTGTGTGGAAGGGTGGAGATGAACACACTCTGGATCTCAGCATGGAAAGGAGATGCAGCATTCCAAGGATTTTAGTGGACACAGATTTATCAGCTTTTTGCCTGAAAAATGCAAAGCCTTTTGGGAGGCTCAAGGAAATCAAGGTTGAATCTTGAGGACCCCTTCTAGACCAGGCTGCTCAAGCCCAGGGTGTGCAGGTAAAGCTTATTTTGTATCCTGAGGTTTCCCAGACGTTGGCTGACACTCCCAAGAGATGGGAATAAAGGGAAATAAAGTAAAGCTGCTCGTCTGTACCCAGCCTGAGTGCTGGAATATGGCCACAAGAGATGGGAATAAAGGGAAAGAAAGTAAAGCTGCCTGTCTGTACCCAGCCTGGGTGCTGGAACACGATCACATTTGCTGCACCCCAGTGACCTGCCTGATTTCCCCACCTACAAAATGAAACCACACTGCAGAGGGAAAGAAAGTAGAAATCCAAGATTTTAAAGGAGTGAGGAACAGATCTTTTCAATTCTGACTGGGAGATGGGTCTTTCCTTTTCGGGAACTGCCACAGCTTTTGACCAGCGTCATAAAGACCTCGACACTGGGGATGATGCCAAAAAGGCAGGGAGGACACAAAGGGTTCAAAGGATCCATGAAAATTATTCCCAGGACTGGCTGCTTCCCTAAGATCCAAGCAACATTTCCACAGCTGGGATCTGCTCCAGAAAATCCAAGGAATAATCCACAGCTGGGATCTGCTGCAGGAAAAGATCCAAGGAACAATTCCACAGATGGGATCTGCTGCAGAAAATCCAAGGAACAATTCCACAGCTGGGATCTGCTGCAGGAGAAGATCCAAATAGTATTTCCACATCTGGGATCTGCTGCAGAAGATCCAAGGAATAATCCACAGCTGGGATCTGCTACAGGAGAAGATCCAAACAATATTTCCATCACTGGGATCTGCTGCAGGAGATCCAAGGAACAATTCCACAGCTGGATCTGCTGCAGAAAATCCAAGGAACAATTCCACAGCTGGGATCTGCTGCAGGAGAAGATCCAAACAATATTTCCATCACTGGGATCTGCTGCAGGAGATCCAAGGAATAATCTACAGCTGGGATCTGCTGCAGGAGAAGATCCAAGCAGCATTTCCATGACTCTGATCTGCTGCAGGAGAAGATCCAAGCAGCATTTCCATGACTGGGATCTGCTGCAGAAGACCAGAGCAGCCTCTGATTTCTCCAGACCAGCTGAGCACACCGAGCGAGGGAAGGGCAAGAGGAAAAAAGTTTGAGTGATGCCTTTGCCTTGTGAATAATGAACAGTTCAAGGAGGTCAACCCATTACAACTGAAACCGTTTAATTATTAATTATGCACAATCTATGAGCAAAAGGACAAGTTCAGAATGTTTAATGGGTGGTAACTCCGACTGGACCCTCTCTTGGCATTTTGTTATTAGCACTTGTCAGCAAGGTGCTCAGGCAGAAAGACAAAAACACGGCGGCAGAAAATCCGAGCTGCAGGAGGAGGGAGGGCTTTAAACTTCAAACACTGCTCCTAATATTTAATTTATAAAGTGCCAGGGCTCCGGTATAAACCTTATTGACTTCCCTGGAGTCAGGGGAAGCCACATTATCTAAATGAAGACCTGAGAATGAGCGCACTGAACAATCCCTCCCATCCCTCTCTTTTGAAGGCAGCAATAACATCAGGATTTGCATCTTTTTTTTTCCCCTCACAGGTCTGAACAAAGGAGGAAAGAACCACCTAAGAGCACATCCAGAAGCCAATTACAGATCCCAGCATTATCCTCCTGCAGCTGATTATTTGGAACTTCTCCTGCTCTGTTTGCTCTCCCTAAGCAGAGCAGTGGCAGAGATGCTACTGAGCCTCAGGAAATACATAATGTCCAGAAAATCCACAAATAAACACGGATAAGGCACCTTCCTCCTTTTCCTGTCCAGGTTTCAGGAATGCATGGATAACCTCAGGAAGAAAATCCAACAGCTACAGTTTGGAGTTGCTTATTTTGTTTTGGAAACACTCTCAGGCCCATGAAACTTGGGAGTCAATTTTGGCTGGCAACAACAAACACCAAAACCCCTCAGGCTTTCCACACCTTCAGGGGTCTTACCCGACACACAATTCCTTGAGAATGAAATATTTGCTCAGAACATATCTAAATGCCTGAGATTTATCACATCCTTCTGCAGGAGAAATGCCACAACCTCCCTGAGTGCAAAGCCAGGAATCCCAGCTTCCAAGGAACATTTCCACCACCGGGATCTGTGGGAATCCAGAGCTTCCCTCTGGCTGTCCTGGGACCCTGGCAGGGTCAGAACCCCCCTGGACAGAGCCCCCAGAGACACTGGCTGTGATCTCTGTCCATGGAAAAGAGTTTTCAATCCTACAGGATGAATTGCAAGCTCTGAGTGTTTGATATCAATAATAATTAAGTGTGGCACGGGTGCAAAAGTAAAATTTTAGGATTCTAGATGAGGGGTCCAAAGGGGACAAGATGGAGGAAATTGGGTGTGCCTTGTCCTTTTTCTCCTTCTTCATGCCCTCCATGTTTCACTGTGGTGTTGGCATTTTTCTGTTGGTTCAGGCTGGGGACACACTGTCCAACGTAGGTGACAGATATTGGCACGTTATTGTAAATCCAGCACAGGTAGTTTGTGGTATTTAATGTTTGTAACATCCCACTGAGGGCAGAGAAGACAAGAGCAGCCTCTGATTTCTCCAAACCAGCTGAGCCCAACAGGAGGAAGCTGGAGTGGTGCCACCATGGTGCTGATGGAAAATCCAGGATCAAACCCACCTTCCTCATCCCCTGGGGCCACCAGCACGTCCTGCAAGGAGCTGCTGCCATCCCAAAAGGCAGCAGGTTTCATTCCTGAGCTCTGGGAAGGGTTAAAGCCTGCTGCTCTCTCCCCAAAGCTGTGTTTGTGCAGAAGGAGCTGCCATGCTCCTCTGGCTCCAGGGCCACAGGAGGGAAGTTACCCGAAGCCAGCAAAGCAACCCAAAGCTCCTCTCTGCTCCTCTGGGCTCCAGCTCCTGTCCTGGCTCCTCCACGGATGCTGAAATGGCAGCACTTCATAAATAAAGCCTGTGCTCTGCAAAGCTTTGCTGCCTTATCTCTCCAGCCCCCAAAATCTCTAGGATTAAAGAATTTTTAGGCTTCTCTCCTACTAAACCTTTCAAAAAATGTATTTGCTTTTCTGTAGTAGCTGCATTTCGCTTTGTGGCCAAATAGTGATTTTTACATTTTTCTTTTTCTTTTTTTTTTTTGAAAAATAAGTTTTAGATGCACCAGAAATGCTGCCAGGTGTAATTACAGGTAATAAATGCACTGTAGCTGAGGGAACCATAAGGACCACCAAGTCCAACTCTTAACTGAATGGTCTTTGCCTACAACGGGAGTGAATGACAATATTGTACAAACTCACTATTTACTCCTACAAGAACAACTTCCTTCCACGAAATAATTATATATACCTATACATATATAAACAAAATCCATTTCCCAATTTAGATTTTCTCCTTCCAGACCAACTTTCTTCCACAACACTCCTAAAACTAACCCCACTCTCTCTATAAAAAAACACAAAATCAAAGCCTGACTTTCTACTTACTCTTACAACTTTCTCCCACAGCATTCCTAAAACAATATCTCTATATAAAACAACAACAAGAACAACAAAAAAAAAATCTATTTCTGCCTTTCTAGCCAATCTACTTCAAAAGGCCTGCAGAGCCCTAATGCAGGGATTTCTGACAGGTAACAAGTTGGCAGCAGGCAGCGCTGGCTGGAGGTGGCTCCCAGAGCCAGACTTGAAAGAATCCCTGGATTGTTCCTGCTCCCCTCCCACCCCGGGCACGAAGGTGAAGGATGATTACATCTCTGCACCTCTTGCTCTTTTCTCAGTAGCAGGTGCCAAAAGTGACAAATTATCCCTGGGGGCACCTCAGAAACTCGTTTATCTGCAGAGGCCAGGCTCAAAGGCCAATGTTTCATCCCCAAAACACAGCCCAGACCTCAAAAACCCTCCTCAAAACCCCAAAGCTCCCGAGGACCAGCTCCTCAAATTCCTGGGAACAGCAGAATTCCTCCCTTGGGAACGTGGGTGGGTGCTCTGGTTAAATAACCCAGTGGATATTGGGGTTATTTGGTTGTAGCTACTGGGGGACATTTTTCAGAGACCAGAAAAAGGCAGGAAAAAAAATGATTAAGAGCAGGAATAATCCAGAGTGTGGGAATAATCCTCCCCTTGCCATGTTGGCTTAGATTTTCAGCTTTTATATATGTATTTAAAAATGTTTAGATTTTTATATTTTAAAATTTTAGGATTTTAGCTTTTCTATTTTTCATTTTTCATTTTCTATTTTTCATGTATTTTTATTTATTTTTCATGTATTTATAATCCTGCAATTCTTTAGTGTAGAACTCTAAATTCCACACTCAGTGTGAGCTGCTGCTGTCCCATTTTGGGCAGACACAACAATTCCTCTCCAGGCCTGGCAATCAAGGACACCTCACTGTCTCAGGCCCTGAGAGATTTAAACCAAAGTGAATTTGGGGACAGCAAACTTGGTGTCAATGACTTCATTAGCTGAAGCTGTAATTGGAAGATTAACCCCCCAATATGCAAATGGACCAAAGTTATAAAAGTGTGAAAAACCTGTGGTCCATTTTTTGGGTGTAGGAATACCCAAAATATACCTGAAGGCCCTCCAATAAACACCACTGATTTTTATTCCCTTACTTTTGCCTGGCCTCTGTTTTTTGGCAGGCCCAAAAAAGGCCTCAGCCAGGCTCTGTGCCTCTGAAGGGCCTGCAAAAACAGGTTAATCCTTCCACCAGAAGTGTAATTGCTTTTTCTCTCCAAAAACCCAAGAATTCCTCCCTCTCCTGTCGCTCCTCAGGCAGCAGAGCACGGCAGGTTTGGGCACACAAACACACACAGCCACACCGAGGGGACCTGGCAAAAAACTCAACCCATTTGTTGTTCCCTGTCCTCCCCTGCACCCTCCCGATGCATTTTTATTGCTTTTTCATAAAACACCGCTGCAAATAATCAAGCATGACCATTGACATCCACAAGATTGAGTTTTAGGAACCATTAAATGAGCTTGTTCTCCTGGGAAGGTTCTTGCTCAGGTTGGTCTAAAGGTAATTATTCAGCAATTCCTACCTGTGGTTTTACCTTGTTCCTCTAGAAGTCTCTGAATCTCATACACTGGTAAGGTCACAGTTTCTGTCTCCATAAAACTGTTCCTTAAACCAGCTTAAAAGCAAATTATTGTAGGTTTGGGTAGACACACACACACACGTGTTTAACCTATGGAAATCTCCAAAATGCCAGAAATTTCCAGGTTTCTTACATTTAAATCAATACCTGAGAACCTAAAGAGGAATTCCTAAAGAAATTAAATCTTGTTTTATTCTGAGCCTTGTGGAGTTGTTTTTTTTTACTGCATTTACAGCAAGAGCAAAATGCAGCATGGATTCATGAAGGTGAAGGAATTCAGGAACCCTCCTCATGTTATTTGATCAAGCTGAACATCCTGGGAATTTTTCAGGCTATTCCAGTAAGTACAGGGATATGTTTAGCCCCATTAAAAAAAAAAAGATAATAGGAACAACTATACAGAAAACATGGATTAAGTGCAAGTTAATTTTTTTCCACAGGAAAATTTGTAAACATATTGACAGTGAAATGCTTCACAGCTCAGCGTTAACACTCCACCAGCTCTTAAATGTTCCTGGAGTAAGGATTTAAAAAAGAGACCAAAAAAAAAAAAAAAAAAAAAAAAGGAAAAAGGAAAAAAAAAAAAGAAAAAAAAAAAAAAAAAAAAAAGGTCTTTGATTTGTGGAGTTTGGAAAGTCCTTGAGCTAGATTAAGCTGCAGTCTTGTGAGACCAAGTATCTCTGTGGGGGCACTTGACAGAAATGCTCAAGAAACTCATGGAAAGCTTCTCTCTGCTTACTCATGAAGCTATCAGGCTAAGGATTCATGAGGACAACTAATTAATTTTTCTTCTCAATTCCTGCCTGGCTTGTTCAACCAGGCAGGTTTTGCAATGCTGCCTCCTGTTTGTACAAAGCAGGATTTGCTCTTGGAAGTCTCCCCTCCCCGAGCTTCTGATGGAATTGGAGTAACACAATCATTTAAAAGTGCAAAAATCGAGTTATTTTCCTCCCTCACCCAATACAATTAAAACCAAATAAACCAAAAGCAACACTTCCATCACAATTCCAGTGAGACAAACCACTTTGGCACCTTTGAAACCAAAATTAATTTATGTCAGGTGAGGAAGAAGAAAAGGTTGGAAAGCAGAGCTGGTGTTTAACTACAGAGCTGGAGCCCCAAGTGCTCCAGGGGCTGGCAGGAATTGCTTCCCTAGAAAGGGACACTCCAACTACAGAAAGGTTAAACAAAACAGCCCTGCAGAGCTTAAGGAATATTTAAAAGACCCTGCAGGAAGTTTTCCAGCTTTCTGTCTGTCCAACCTTCTCCAGATGCAGAGCAGACACCTCTAAAGCCGTGGGATCCAAAGGATTGGAAGCTGAAATGCTGAAAAGCATTGGGAAAAAAAATGGGATTTTTGTACCCAATCTGCAACCACCCAGGGAATGCTGAGCTGGGCAGAGAGCAGGAAAAATGGCATCTTTAGAAGATTTCAGGAATTCTGCAGCTGGAATAAATACAGGTTGGATTGATGGCTTTAGAGGTATTGTCCAACCTAAATTATTCTGAACAGTGGTTTCCTACTAATGTATTTTGACAAGATAACAGGGAAATAAATACCTACAGCTGGAAGGGCCTTGAAAATAATGTCACTTCTCAACCTGCTTCAAGGGATGCAAAAAAAATTGCTATGAACAGAGCTCTGATTTTCCTGAAAAACCTAATCCCACATTTTCTGCGGAGGTGCAGAACCCAGTAACCCACCAGGTACCAAACTGGGAATGCAGACCTGCCTCATTTACCTTTTACACTGAGAATTTCTAATGCACCAAAAGGAAAATGCAGAATTACGGTCAATGCTACAGCTGTTGGAATTTGGAAGTGGGATTTGATTTCCTGAGTGACCCTTGCAGATATGAGAGCACTTCAGAGGCCCAGCTGGGCTGTCTGGGGGATTGCTGGAGATCTGGAGGCTGAGCAAGGAAGGGAAATCGTCAGGCTGTGAGCAGTGAGAATGTTTAAAACCTATGGATTCTACCTGCAATTTTGAGCATTTTTCCCATCAAAGAATCATGGGATTGTCAAACTTGGCAAAGACCTTCAAGGTCACTGAGTCCAGCTGCCAACCCAGCACCTCCCTGCTCTCCCTGAGCCTTGTCCCCAAGGGCCACATCCACACTTTTTGGAACATTTCCAGTGGTGGTGAGTCCACCACTGCCTGGGGCAGCGTGTTCCAATGCTTCACAACCTTTTCCACACAGAAATTGTTCCCAATATCCAAACTAAACTTCCCCTGGCCCAGCCTGAGGCTGTTCCCTCTCCCCCTGTCCCCGTTCCTGACTGTCCCCTCCTGTCAGGAGCTGTGCAGAGCCACAAGGTCCCTCCTGAGCCTCCTTTTCTCCAGGCTCAGCCCCTTCCCAGCCCCCTCAGCCCCTCCTGGGGTTTCCATTTCTAATTCCTATTTCTACTCTTTTTGTGCATCTGGAACAGATTCCAATGACAAAAGCTTTTAGGAATTGTTTGAAACTGCACCTCTTGCTTTGGAAGCACAATCCCCTTCCATGGCAAATTCTTTGGCTGCACCACCAAAGAAAAACAGGGCCACATCCAGGAGTATGTTTACAATTTCTTGCTAATACCTATCATCTGTTTTAGACTGTGAATCTCTACCTTAAACCAACAGAAAAAGTGTCACCATCACACTCAGACATGGAGGACAAGAAGAAGGAAAAGAAAGCTAGGGCATGCTTAAATTCCTCCATCTTGATCTCTTGAATTATATTCTAAAAACTCTAAATTTCTACTTTTCTACTCTATGTTAATGTAAATATCACACCATTCCAACTCTCGTGGCTTGTAACTCTTCATACAAAGTTGGCAGTTTTTTCTATGGGTTAAAATGGAAGCCACAGGTGGTTTTTTTGACTTTTTGCTAAGGTCTCTGAGCCCCCTGCCAGGGTCTGGAGAAGGCCAGAGGGATGTGCTGGACTCCCACACTGATGCTTAAACGAGCGTGGCTTATTTGGAGCTGGATCAGAGCTCACTCTAAGGCACCACATGGTAAAAAATAAAGGTTCTGGCAGGGATGTTCATCCCATCCACACAATGCTCCTCACTAATTCTGCCATTAAAAAATAATCCCAGCCCTGATTAGCAGCCCCATCAGATCATTTCTCAACAGAACCCATCAGGCAGGGGTTGATTTCAGAGGAGCCACCGTGCCTGGCTGCTTTTGGTTCACTTGTCCTGCTTCTCAAATGGTTTATTCATCCTTTCTGTGAGTCAGTTGAAGCCTTGAGAATGAACAAATCCACATCTCAAACTGCCAAAGGGACCCACTGTGTGTCCTGTATTTCACTAAGAGTTTAAAACCAGCTCCAAAAATCTCACTACTGCAGAGAACCCAAAACTCCCCAAGGAATTTTTATTCCAGTGTCCACTATCCCAGCTTGCCCCAAGCTCCACTCAACCTTGGACACTTCCAGGGATGGGGCAGCCACAGCTTCTCTGGGCAGCTGAATTAATTAATTAATCATAGGAATTAATATTAGCTTGGATTCCTGCTGTGTTTTGCTGGAAGTTCTACCAAATCCCATCACTACCAATACACCAGAGAGAATAAAGGTCTCCATTTCACCACTTTAAAACATCTCTGGGTTCTCCTGGATCAGGCTCTGAAGCTTTAGCTCCACGGGAAGGTTTGAGGGAATTTTAAGACCTCCTTAGAGCCAAGGGGAAAATTTGACCTAGGATAACCAGTCTTGCAAACCAGGATTTCTAATTCTGAATATTCCCATTCTGACATTGAGTGTGTTCAAAACAAAGCGAGTGGAGCTTAAAACAACTTTCAGCTGAGCTGTGCTCTGTCACCTGGAGCTTCAACAGCCACACTGACCACCACCTCAGGAGAATGATGACTTCACTTGCTGCAGAACATAAAAAAAATCTAAAAAAATACCAAAATGCCACTGGTGAAGGCATTTAGATGTTCACAGCCCACACAAAGTTCCCTGGCTGAAGTTTTTGTGAGAAGACTGGAGCAGCTCTGATCCTGAGGAGATGTGAAAGCTGCCAGAAGGTCACAGAATCCTTCAGGTTGGAAAAGATCCCTCAGATCATCAAGCCCAATAATCCACCCCAGTTTGAACTCCTTGGAGCTCAGATTCAGGCAGCAGCACCCACTTAAAAGCAAACCACAGGTAAAACCATGATTGGCTCTAACTGACCTCCCTGAGGATGGAGAGGGACTTCTGCTGGTGGCAATGACACCTCTGGTGCTCTGGAATAGCCACACCTCCACCAAAGATGTGTGTGAGAGGA